>JAJEKV010000070.1:5278753-5641922 GCA_021234155.1 Isoetes taiwanensis | reverse complement strand
TTGGTAACCGCTGGTTGATTACGTATTGCTCACCGGCGCAAATTATCTTCCTTGCGCGCCGTTGCCTAATCGCACAACTGGAGTTTGGTATGCAGGTGAAGCTAAACAAAAAGGACTACAGGGCGTCGTTGTGGATGATGTGCCCAGAGTTGCTCTGTGACTCGGGTAGCATCACGTTTTTAACGCCGGCTCAAATGTATAGTCTCTCTATCTCATACATGACATTAAATAAAGCGCTTGATAATCTACGGGTTATACATTTCTTATCAATTAAAAATCAATAGATGACTTGAGCAGGATATTTGTTGATCAACTAGTTCTTGTGCACGATTGGTTGAGTCCTTTTCCTGTTTTCTTTTTAGGTAATATTGTATATATACAAATGTGATTCTTTATAAAACAAAATGATTCTTTACGCATAAAAACAAAAGAAAAATGTATGCCTTTACAAGAGGGAAGCTTTAGGCGGGGATTCAATGAGTTGTCGGACTCCTTGAGATGCGATTTTGCAAATGGGGCCAACATTTGGCTATGCCTACCATTTGATACGCTCGGACCATCAACAAAAAAAGCAACCTTCAAATCTATAGCTAAGCAATATCGCTTAATTTGAGTTGGTCAAACAAACTGAAAACCATAAATCAAGTTTATTAGCTAAACCTGAAAACTGGAACTTTCGATTTGATTTTGATAGATAAGTTGTGTAAGGATTTAGTTGTGTAGATTTAGTGTTGTCAACACCTTTGAAAGGTAAGAAAAAGTTACCGTCGTGACCAAATCTTTAAAAGGCTGGGGATACTATATGGGCTAAAGCTCATTGGACCGGGGTCTCACGACCTCCGGCTAAAAAGCTAGCTGGACATCTGCGAGCAATTATTTAAAACTAATGACATTTGTCGGAAGAAAGCCAAAGAATATGGCGTAGGAAGTTAAGCCCTCGAAAATTCATCCAATGAAAGAAGTAAAGAACACTTTCTACGAAACTCACTAATGGTATTTGCGACACAGTGCATATTCAAGCGGTTTCATCCGTGAAATTTCAGCATTTTCGGAAAGAATGATGTACTGTTTGTGCTTTTTCCTAGTTAGGAAATGATCCGCTTGTAATCGGCGATATAGAAAGCAAGAGCTGATTGACCACTTCATGAAGTTCTACAGGTTGCATGCGGGCAAGAAGGACACAAAGCGACAATGTGGGTTCAATCCGTGATAAACAATTCATAAAATGCTACCACATGTGATATACCCTTGTGAATGAGAAACCCGGTATTAAACAGCCATTGCATTGACAGGTTGAATGTTAATAGTGGGCCAAACATAGTAAGGTTGGAATAAAGAAACGTTCGCGGCGGCGCGGCCACGCCTGACAAAATTCTTGTGAGCAGGATCATAAAGGTTAATTACAAAGCGTGACAACCGGCCGTTTTGGATATGCAGAACGATGGGGATAGGCAAATGAATTTGGCTAAAGATAAACGGTATAATCCTGGTAACCCAGTAAAAAAGCTAAAAATCATTTGTGTTGGTTCAGCAGGCTTCAGCCAATAAGAGCAAAGGGTGTAAAAAGTTTACAAAAAGCACGTGGGCAACTGTATTTGGATACTAGAACGTGGGGAATAAGCTACAGAAGGAAGATTTGGCTGAATAAACTGTATCATCTGTTCTTATCCGGCTTAAGTAAAGCAGACTATAAAAACCGACAGAGGATGGGACACAAGCAGGGCTTCAAATGCAGAAGTATTTCTCTCATGGGATGAGCGTGAGGTTTGCTTCTCTCTCTTAATTTGTTGTGTGGGTAAATTGAGCGAGGGGGCATGGGAACAACCAGAGGTTCAGCAGCAAGCATAGGCAAGGGGACATTGACATTGTGGAGTGGATTTTGGCTGTTGTTTCGATCCGAAGCCCCAACTTCAAACTGATTCAGCAAAGTGAATGGCAGCTTCAGGCAACGAACGATTCCGCTGAGCGAGACATACCTGAGCAGCGTTAGGGCAGCCAGGGCCATGGCATCCGGCCTCATCAGGGCCGACGGAACTCTGCTCGCGGATCATGTTCCGAAATGGTGCCGGATGGAGCAGCACTAGCATAATACACTTCTCCACCAGAGGCCTCTCCAAATGGACTCCTCAGCCTACCACCACAGTTCCTCCTTCTTCCTCAATTCTGTCCTCGTTGTTGCTGAAGTTAGGTCAGTTCAACTGCCCCACTACGTTGTAGGTCAGTTTCCCCTTTCCTAATCTTCTTATTTATAATGCCTCTCTAAGCCTGTATAGTTCAGTTTCAGAATTTCATCCCCCTTTTTGCTTTTTTCCTTTTCGCCATAAAATCCCATACCCCGACACCCAACAATGGAAGTATTTTCCATGCTGGCTGTTGGCACTCGGCGCGGCTGCTTTGCTTTAACAAGAGTTTTGCAAGCGGTGCAGATTCTAACAATTCTATCGAAAAAAGCCATGATTCATCAGTATTAAAAAATGTATTTGAAGGATAGCGAAGGTCAGTGAGCAATACAAAAAACAATGTATATGTAGGATGCACACTTAAATTCAGATAGGGCTGCAATGAAGTCTTGCCTGATGTAAAAATGAGATACTTCTTGCTTACTTCATCGACATAAAATCAAAAAGAAGGATTTGAAAGATTCCATTAGGGTTAAGATTCCACTAAGTTCTTAAGGTTATACAAAGATTCCCTAGGTTTCATTATAGATTCCCTAAATTCTCTTGGTGCAAATTCTAAATTCTCTCAAGATTGCATCAAGATTCATAAGATTCTCAAATATTTCTTGAAGATTCCACTTTAATTCCTTTTGATTCCTAATTATTCTTTTTGAGATTTCTCCACAGATTCTCAAATATTATCATATGGAATTATAAAATTTTAAGTTTTATGTAGATTCTCCTACATTCCTTGAATTCATGAATTTTCCTAGATTCGATTCCGTCAAGGTCCTTAGATTCTCGAGGGACTATCTCCTGAAATTGTTGAAGGCAAATCTCACGTCGAATGAAGATTCTATAAGGTCTTCTGGGTTTCAAGACTCTAAAAGATACCCCGGTGCTTTGAGATTCCATCAATGTTCATAAATTCTAGATTCTATAAAACATTCCTTAGATCACTTAAAAAAGCATACCTGCCGATCTTGAAAGGTCACTTAAATTCCACAAGGTTCTCTAGATTCTTAAGGTTCTATAAAAAGATTTACATAAGATTCCCAAAAGATTATTAAGAGATTTCTAGATTCTCAAGATTCTGTAGATTCTCTATATTCTACAAGATTCCTGAAAATTCTACAGATTCACACGTCAAGATTCCCTCTAAAAGTACAAGAAGATTTTGAGTCACGCTGGAAGTACGTAGATTTAGAAAGGTGTATTTGAAGATTTCTTAGATTATGTAAGTGCAGTTCCATTACCGGAATTGCAAGAAGATTGGAATTCATCGCGCAATATTTGCGACAAAAGGTAAAGGCCACCTCGTTTTGGAAGCTGTGAGAGGAATCCAAGAGCATACGAGGATCAAAACGCCGGTCGACACTCTCTTAGGTGTCAACGTAAAGCGGCGACATAGCGAAGGAGAACTACCAAGAAGAAGTCGGCCTATAAATCTTTACCCGGCCTCCAGTACCTTTTATTAAATGGTGCCACCTCACCTCCTTTAATATAAAAAAATGCGATTTAGGCTAAAAATAATAATTCAACAAATTTCTCCTCGCATAATGGCTTCAAACTTGCTGCACCAATCACATACTTTATCATATTCAGATCAGATTCCGAATTAAGACTTGGATGGCTTTAAAATGAAATTTTGCTTGAGCTAAAGGTATTTCGTCAATCTATGCGATGTAATTCGATGCGGCGACACATAAATATCCTGAGAAATTTTGCCTTAGGGAATTGGATGTCTTCTTAATCTCAGTATCTGGAATACGGATATTTAAACTAAGGGTTGATGGTTCAGGGCATGATCTCAAATCACAGATAAACTGACTGCACAAGCTCTTTGATTTCTGGCAGATCTGGTCAGCATAATTGTATATATATAGAGATAAGAGGCAGACAAAGAATGAAGAGAATAGTATGCATTGCCAATACACGTATGTGGAACCTTTACACGTACCGCCACTACTCTTCTTTAAGGTAACATGGCTATGGTTCTGCGTGCACGTGCTGCAAATCTTATTTTACTCTACGTTACATTCTCTTCTCTTCTTGTTTTTTAAGTAGGCGAGAAAGGGACTATAATGTCATTCTTAGTTGTACGTAGTCCTTTATTTAGAATCGTTGTGTTAAAATGACTCTTTTCATCTTGTACTTTAGCAATTTTGGTAGCGGATGTGACGTTTACATTCCGGCTCTTGAGTTTAGGAGAAAGGAAGAGGCCATTATCCAACAAATATAATATATATATATGAGCTGAAATAGGCAACATAGTTGTAAGAGCATAATGGCACCCTTATTTATACAGGGGTATATATTCTCTCTTCTTCTATAGATCTTTGGCCATCTTGATACTTTCATGGTGTAGCTAAACTTTGGTAGTATGAAGTGCAGAGTCATCCATATAATATGGCTAACTAAATACGTCATTCATATAAACCGAACATTACATATACATCAGGCTACAAAAACTTCAACATTGTTGGGTAAAGATTTAAGTGACTAAGCTTACTTTTTCATTCACTCATTTATATAAATATACCGTTTTATAAGCAAGACCGATATACCAATGTACATGGGTATAGATGGAATTAATGCACACATTTTGTTATACTACGATTTTATCAACTTTTAACCATGCGTGTGCTAGTTCAAACATCATAAAGGAACCCTCGACATGGTGGAGTTCTCAATTATAGTGCAATATCGCTAAATTACGTGATGCTTCTATCCTTCACAAAATAGGCAAGGTTGTGATCACGAACTAATAATCAAGATCCTTATTCAGAAATCGCGAAATCACAATTGTCCTACTACGTCGGTGAGAAAGCGGGTGGAATCACCAGGTATTGCGCAATTGTGGGTAAGACTCATGATCTAGCACTTAGTTAATCACGGGAGAATTGGTCACCGCTTGGGTTGGAGCGATGAAGCACTTCATCACACATATTCTTCAAATGGGGCCGACAATAATACCGACCTTCTCTATCATTTGGTAGCCATAGGCGGAGCCATATTAATTGAGGGATTCTAATCACTGCCATGAAGGAGGAGGAAGACCAGAAGGACCTACCATAATGTCACGATAACCAACTCTCTGCGTTTTCATCTTAGAACTAGCCGTCGAGCTATAGCACAGCATTATACCATCTCAGGCCCCTCTCGTTGGTGCAAACATGGATGGCTGGCTTTCCGCACGCTCATGCGTTGCTAATACTCTGTGATTTGGATACGAATGTAAAAGTTGCAAAATCATCTACTCAAAACCACTTCACAAGCCGTAAGACCAATCTTGACCGTGATTCGCGTACTTTTTGTCCGCCCAGCGGCTTTGTTGTGGTTAGCGGGTGGCACCGGCTTCTCGAATCTGAAACAATGAAGTGCCACTTCTCTTGGATTATATTATCATACGCCCTATTAGTCTTTAATAGGTTGGTGGAAGATGGTGATCACGGCTGTGTCATCTGGAAAAGGTGCATCACGGAAGCATCTCGGGATCAACAACGTAAGGACATTAGGAAGTAGGGCATATATATTTTGGAGGTCGCAGGGCATGGTTTCATTTAACAAACCATCAGCACCAGATAGTACAATTTTACTATTACGCATGAGTGTGCAAAGTACTAGAAGGTCATTATCATAAAGAAGTCCAAGTTCAAACAAAAAACCAATGGTTATGTTGAGTACCAATTATCATAAGGTAATTTTGGAAACAATTCTTAATTTACGAAGGAACAATAGTACCAATTTTCATTCATAAATTTGAATGGTACATACTCCGCGACTACTCTTAAATATCAATATTAGTCTTCTTTACTCAATTTGACACCCCTTTCCCCCTCTTTTTTTTTTTTTTCAATATCGAGAACTTCGTTACGCTTTGAAATCTTACAAATGATGAAATCAATTTTTCTAGAAAAAAAGGTTAAAGTTATGGTATTGTTATTAACCTAGAAGTTTGGGGTTGTGGCAGTCGTAACTGTGGTGGTAGCATCTTGATGGTAATTAGGCTTATACAAATGGCGTTGTTAGAAATTTAGTGAAGCTGTCCAGTTTCATGGGTTTACAGATGCTGAGAACAATGTTTATACTTGTGGGTCTTGGTAGAATGAGGCTATGCAATACTTGCTGAACTCATGGGAATCAGCTATCAACTGCGTCAGAATGCCTTATTGGATAGTGGAAAATGGATGAGAATAGTGGTGCTACTATAAATGATTATGGAAAATAGAAGCAATAGGAATGTCCACAAGGATCAATAAGTTGAACAGAGTGGTGACTTAATTTTGAGTCTTGAGAAAAAGTCTCCTTTGGGACAAAGCCCATCTATCAGGTAGGCCAGGCTTCATTCATGGTGCAGTCACAAACACTAGGTATTTAAACTTTTAGTATGAGCCAAAACACAGATGGCACAACTAATGGTACAATTGTTGATATTGCGGCATCAAATCAATGGAAAACCAAAATTTTGTGGTGTTTGAGTGGTAATTACCAATTCTAACACTTTGCATCTATAACAATATTGACACTCGGCATCACTTGTGCGGGGTACGTGTGGGGGTGAGGAGGTTTCATCTACATCGATGCTACGCTATTCACTACAGCCTCTAACCAATACGCTAAACAAATCAGAATTCTAGATGGAAATACGGTGTTCATGGGTTATGATGCGAATAAAACATCCTTTTCCGCAGGTTCTCCTAAAAGGTGAAGAGGTATATATCAGTTGGTTTTGCCCAATGGTAACACCTTGGAGTTAATAGTTTGATGTTATACGAAATTTATGGCTATAGGGGGGTTTATGTCAAGTTAATGGTAGAAAATAATTCCTGTCTCGGCTCATGATGCTTTATATAATATTGAAAAACAAATTATTTGAAACATCAGGTTCAAAAGCGAAGATTACAGCATGATTTAGAACCAATTTATATGTTGTGAACATGCTTCCAACCAAGCCTTATTAACTTCAAGAAGCCGCATTTCAATGTGTTGAAGTTGTTGATTAGTTAGATTAGATCTTAATAGTAAGTTATGTTTAGCGTTATGCATTTCTACTAATTTAAAATAGTGGTTGTTTCATTTGTTTAATTCTACTTTTACGCAAAGATTGTGGCGATTTTGTATTTGATGGAGATGATAAGTATTGCATGTAGGGGTGTAATTGGTATATTTTGTGTTGGCGTTTGCCTGTGAAATATATGGTATTAACTTTTTTAGTCTTGAAGACATGATGGTGAATACCCATGTGTTTGATACATAGTGATTTGTCTATATTTTATTAAAATCACTACACCTGCACACCACTGATGAATTAAATTATCCACCTTTATATTAGATATCATTGTTCATATAAGCCCATGGAACGGAGACACAATGTATTGGAGTCAAGAGGTAATACTTTTTATTGCCTAGTTGGGAATGTATGACAGGTTATCTCTATGAACCCTAAACATGATGAATTCTACAAAAGACATGCAGTTGAACGATGATTTGTGATAAATGTGAGGTGTGTTGAGATAGTGTGGTATGTGCATTCGTTTTCAGGTGTTCTGTTAAGTAAAGAATTCTTTGAATGAGACTTAGAATAGTGTTACATGTTAGATGAATTGAGGTGAACTTCTTATCATAAGTGCCTTGTTCATCTATGTAATTAGAAAAATAAAATAATAGATAAAATTTAGACTGTAGGTGGAGAAAGTCATGAGTATAGCAATGTGGCTTTGACATGTATAATTTGGGGCTTTAGCCCGCAATATAAACATAGAGGATGCATAAATACAAAAAGTGCTTGTTTTAATTTCCAGAAGTATTGGATAGCAACATGCTTGGTATGTGTGAAATGAAATTACCAGATATGGTTGGCATAATTATGTCTATTGTTGTGGTGAAGATGCTAGGCAAGGAGGCTATATAATAGCGATGCGAAGCGAAAATGGGTTAAGAAGGAATATTGAAATCTATGTAATTACATTTTTCTTAAATCACACCAAGCAGTTAGATGATGCTAATAAGGTGATGCATATATTTAATGGAATCATATAATCTGCTAAATATAAATACATAATATCGTGTTGTATTCGAACAACTAAAGTTCATACATTTAATCAAGCTTGAATTCACGCGGTGTGGCAAAGCAATTTGATACATATGATCTAATTCAATCCTATGAATAAGTGTTTAATGCCTCAAATTCCTTCATTGATTTAGCTGGCGGTATACCAATGGCACATTCCAGTAGTAACTTTAAAACGTTGCTTTGTGCAGGTGAGGTAATTGTGGGCGTATAATTTTAGTATACATATCAAATTCAATACTGCGTGAATTAACTTCAGCATACACCATACTTCTTATATAATTAGATGAGATGATGTATAAGATTTGGCTGGCTGAACTATGGCGGCACGTCGTTACAAAGCATATTCGCTTTATCCTCGCCATGTATAGAAAAAATCTCCCATTTTACATTTGAGGTGGCACTGCGTCGGCATACATGGCAGAAGTATTGGTGAGGTGAATCTTACCTTCTATATAGTAGAACATTGTTTGACATGTTTGTTTAGCACCGCTAATCGCGTAGTATCCAGATGTTTTTATCAGCCGTGAAATAAATTGCGGCATGTTTTCAAGCACGCTTCTGCGCCGGCGGCCAGCTCTGCGTAAGTTGGTTCGTACGGTTGGATCCTCGCGTCTTTATACCGGCACAGCATAGGCATTTGAAGCCTAGATTACTAATCATGCTTTGTGCAATCTCCATGCGCATTGGGTTATATCGTCCTCGCGTGAAAGTAGGCTTGTTTGACGGGATGACGCCGTGGATCGAAAAGTTGTCTAAGACCACATGGATAATATTCGAGATGATTGCGTTTTGTTCGCGGCACCAGGTGGCGCGTTTCCGCTCGTTATAAATACTCGGGCTCATGCCGCATTCACCGGTTTAGTCATCTTTTAATTGGACCTCTTGAAACTTTAAGTCATATGTAATTCTCTAAGTTTTAGCTTGCATATAATGCTTAGATGGAAGTTTCAATGAATGTGGATCTTGCGTGTATGAATGCAAATAGATAATGAATTGTAACTGCCATATAATAGATGAATTTGAGCAGATCTTCTTACCTTGTGTGATCTCAAGAAATTTTGGTGGGTATTTAAGTGTATACTTAAAGAGGCATAGATTTAGATAAATGCCTCCAGTTCTTAGTACAGAAGGTAATTACACTTGCTGTGTTTGAAAATAATACCCATAAGCACCTATTTGTTTGTTGCAGGACATGAGGATAGTTTGTGCCAAAGAATGGTATAGTAATACCATGGCTAACGTCATGGAGGTGTGCATGGGTCATAGAAGAGAATATACAATCTACAATCTATAACAACAGTTTTTAGTAAGTCACAGAGCTCAAAATGCCTCGTCCACTTTGCTTTTACAGTAGGCGTAGATAAATTCTGTTTGGAAGTGTGCATTCATTCAAAAGAACGAAATGGCGTGAGCTTGGAACAAGATTTAACTCAACCAATTAGGTTTCAAAATATATTCTTGAAAACATAATAATAATGACGAATCGTTTGAAAAACACGTTATGATTCTTCTTGGAATAGCACCATACCTGATAGAAAATCTGGTTGCACAAATAAATCATACAATTTAAAATTTCAATTCAAAATTTCAGAAGTCACATCAGAATATGTCTGGTCAGTAAGCATTTCAAATCATGATTATATAGAATTTAGAATACAGAGGAATACTATTCTAGATATTAATTCAAAGCAGATGATTTATTCAAGCGTCGTATATTCAGTCTATATAAAGCAGAGAGTTGGCAGAAGGTTTTCTCACGAAAAAAGGCATTTTATAAAAGGCAGTTACATTAGCAATTTCAACAGTTATCATGAAGGTTGAAATGAGGAATCTAAATTTGGGGTTCATCATTATGAACAATAAAGTGACATTATGAAATGAGTACATGTCATAACACTTCACAGTTCCAATTTTTTAGTGGATAGAAAGTGAGGGGTATATCGTATATAGTGATGTTTAATCATATCGTCTGGAAAACTCTCATTGCTTGACTTTCAAATGCCAACCCTACTGGTTGTTTTGCATGACGAGGATTTTTGGCGGCACAGTAAACCAACCTCACCGAAATTCTTCATTCCGAATGGATAAAATCTCAGCAAAACCGGTTTTTAGCGTGTCTGAAGGAATGATATAAATACAAAGTCAATTTTAGGGTTTTGCCCTCCAACATGGACCGTAAAGAGGCGGGTACAGGGAATCATATACCATATCATGGGTTTAATTTTTAATTCATTCGTCCGTGGCAGGAATGCACTCCATTCGACTCCTTCGCCAGTTCGACCCTCTAAAATGAAAATTCGGTGATTTTCTAACATTCAAGGATTGAATTTAGCTTTAATGTGATCAACTAAAATTGGTTCCTCTCTATGATCTTAACCTTTCAGATTGAGTCTCACGGGAGCACCTTCCTTGTACCACATCACCCTAAGTTTGCCGCAAACTTTGACAAAGCAATCGTGGTAACTTAGGATTCAACTTGTTGAACAAAGTGACGGTTCTTGAGGCGCCACGAGCAATGGCAATGGAATTCTTTGTGCAAAAAGCTAATTAGGACCAGCGAAATGCAATTACTTGGAATCTAAATAAAATAATAATAAATAATAAATAAGCAATATAATGTATTTATTAGAAACAAGGCCTCGAGAACCATGGGCACGAAATTTTATAACTAATGATGAGAGAGCGATGTGCATCCGCAGCTCTCTCAGCCTTTCAGAAGCGCATGATGGCTGTGGTGGAATAAAATCAACCGCTTGAATGTTGAGCTGCTCACGTATGGCGGTGATATGCGATTACGTATAAGCGTATGGTACTCATCCTCAATTTGGCTTTCTTAACGCCACCTTACAAATCGTTGATCCTCAACGAGGGATTTTAGACCAAACCGATCCTCAATTACTAATGCGTGTGAGCTTTGTACTGGCTTGGCTGTGTTTATATACTCGGAATATGCGCATTCAAATGAGCGGCTCCTGTTCCGGTATTTGGTTCGCTGGCCACGTAATACATCATCTTTTTCACGGAGCTTCCATGGTGTTCTCTTGAGGTTTCTCGACGAATTCTCTAAATAAGAGGCGAAAATTTCATTTGTTGGAAAAACTAATTGCCCCATACGCCTTTTACATTCACGATGTCTTTTCATCCATCAGGATGTTTTCACGAGCTCAAACGAGGCTGATAGGATACCCAGATCTAATGGCTGCCCAATGCCTACATTTACAAAGTTGATTACTGAAAATTCCATTGAAAAAAGACATTCGGCAGCGCGATTTTTTACTCACAGGATCTGAGGCTTTATACACCTAATTCCTCATGGGAAGAAGGTCTTACGGATATAGGTGTTTCATGCCATAACTTGAAAGTAATACATGGTCCCCATATGACCATCTCGCAGGCAGGGGCGGTGGACTAAGGTTTAAAAGTACTTTTTGCGTCCCCAAGTAGTGGGAAAGCTACCGCTACATTTTACGAAGCATCTTTGTACAGCGCCGCCTTCTACAACTGACCTGCGTCACGATGCACTCTTTCAATTGTATTTGGATGAGAAATCAATCCAGTGTTAAAGCATTCAATGTTTCTAACTCCACCCATCCCATTGTATTTGAAAATGAAGGCACATCTCTGGTGCCAAATACCATTATGAAAACCTTGTTTGGTAGCGTATGAACATTAAAAGGACTCAGGTACGAAGTAACGTAGGATGTATACGTTTTTCACTAATACCTACATCATCAGGACTCCGGTATTTTGAAATGCTTTTGTAGGATATTAAACTCGCTGTACTACCACATCATGTGTCCAGTATTTTACTGTCATGTGTACCTATTCTCGATCGAGCCGAGGACAGCTCGCCGGCCGATCTTCGGCTCAGCCATAAAAAGTGCAATTAAGCGTACGAGGACGGCGGGCATGCACGGCACATGTGCGCAGGCATGTTAACTTACATGGCGGCTTATTCGACGCCGCCTGTTGGGAGGTGCCTCACGATTTCCATTAAAACCAGGTGACCATCAACTCACGCCGAGTTTCTCCTCGATCGCGATAACTTTTGGAAAATCAATAAAGGCAATGTATGATGCGGTATTGGGATTTGACTTTACAGCACCAGCGGTGTTGGCGCGTAGTCCTGAGTGTGTTATGAGATATAATACGAGAGAGTACGGTATGGGAAATGATTTACCTCTTCACCCAAGTGCTTAATACGCTCAATGCCTAGTATCTTTGCAAAAAGTGATGCAATTAAAGATAATTCTATAATTGTTCACTTTCTTGTCAGAACTGGACTTCGGTTTTATCCTCAATTGTCTGGCATCCTTGCCTGAGACACATATTCAATATTCTTGTGGATGGAGATTGTTCTATGTCCACCCGCCCCATTTTAAGTTCCACGCAAATGCCATCAGAATCATGCGCTTTGTTGTTTGCCAGATATCTTTAACCTCATCCTCTAGAAATAGATCCATGTTGAGGCCGCAGTGGCATCTATCAAGCACCTTTTTCTCATAAATATCTTTTCACTAAATTTGTAGGTATCTATATACAGCACGCCTATTTCTAGTTACCTTTTGGGATACTCCAAAAATGACCTGGGCGTTTTCTGTGAAGTGTTCAGCTGAATCAACTGTCTTTGTAAAATGGCGTTTCTTATTCAACAACTGTACCATGCAGGTTTGCTGATTCAGTTTTGTGGCGAACTTTTCGTGCTATCTCACGCTCAAAGACGAACATAAACAATTCCTGCCTCGCTTCAAAATAGTTCAGTTGGCATCATCTGTGGAAACTTCTCTCTACCTGCAAACTCTTATTTCTTCTGCATCGTACGTTGAAACATATAAAAAGTTAAGTACAAAAGCACATTGGATAGTAGAACGATAGGGGATAGGCTAAAGTAAAAAGTTTGGCTAAGATCAACTTCATAATTACATTTATCAGCTCAGTAAAAAACAGACTACTATAAAATACCACCGACAGAGGATAGGACACAAAGCAGGGCACAAATGCAGAGCATTGTCATGGGATTAAGCGTGAGGGTTTTGCTTCTCTTAATTTGCGTGCGGTAGGTAGGAGTTGGGGGATGCTCAGCAGAGGAAGCTCATCAAATCATATAGGCAAAGGGACGACATTGGAGGTGGTGGAGTTTAAGCTGATCCGAAGCCCCAACTTTGGCGTGGTTGAGTGAATGGCATCAAGGCAACAGATGTTGGCGGGGCGGACATACCTGGGCAGCCAAAGAGGAGCAGCCAGGGCCATGGCATCCGGCATCACCGACGGAACTCTGCTCTGCCGGATCGCTTCGAAAATGGCTGGTGCCAGATGGGCAGCACTAACATCTTCCTTCTCACCGCCGGCCTCTCCAAATGGACTCCTCAATGGCCTGCAGTTCCTCGCCTAACCCTCCGATTCTACATATGTGGTTGCTTTCAAGTTGTAAGATCGATTCAAGCTTGCCCACTACGTTGCTTCAGGTCAGTTTCCCCTTTCTAATCTACTTATTTACCATATTACTGCTAATCTAAACCATATAATTCAGTTTCAAATTTTTCATCATATCCCCCTCCACCTCTTGTGTTTTTTACTAACTGCTTGCTTAGAAATCCCACATACCCGACGTATGATATTATGTATTATTATGATTCACCAATAATAGTATTTTCATATATCTTTCATTCACTTTGAAAAGCAAAAGCTTTGCTTTTGGGAAAAACAAAGTTTGTAGCGAGGATGCAAAATGTATAGAAATTGAAACAATTCTATAGAAAAACTCCGTAAAAGGCTCTTGCTTGTGGATGTATTCAGTAGGCGGAAAAATACAAAATATAAAATATGTAGGATGCTTTTAAAATTCACGAGATAGAGATAACTTCTTTGGCAAATTGAAGTCTGCCTATTCTTAGTAAGGATACTTCTTACCTTCATCGGCACCTCTCAAATCAAAAAGAGAATTTGGAAGGATTTGAAGAACTGAGCCATATACAAGGCCTCACCACGGCCACACAGCCTACTCCAACAAAGGAAATCCCGAAATCCAGCGGCCAATATTTTTCTTGTACGACTCAATTTTATAGCCCACCCAACTAGGAAAAATGTCCCCCCTCCATTGATATTCTTAGGAAAAGTCAGTTCAACCATTTTAACCTATTTCAAATTGTTTGCAAAAAACTCTAAATTTTAATTGTTTTTTTAACTCATGGGAGTTTTAGGATAGCATTTTTGGGCTAAACCCTATTTTCAAATGTATTCTGAGAGCCAAACCACAACTGTCACAACTACTTCGAGATTCTTCTTATCTACAAATCTAAATAAGAATGTTTTCCTAAGCGTGCCTCTTCACAGTATGGCTAAGAGAGTAGTCCCAAATCCACCAACCATAAAGAAATAATAAAAAAAATACACAAAAAATACTTACTGCATTGCACATACCGCCTCAATAAAAATATGATTAAGCCGCCATATACAAATTAAATCATAAGTATTAACCTTCCCCTTTTATAAGCTTAAAAATGATAAAAAGGTAGTAATGAAGTACTCCATATATAAGATAGCAGATTTTCACTATATATATATTGGCAAATGCGAAGGTTAAATTCTCAAACTCTAGGACATTATTTCATTTTTGCATGTCATAACAAACTAAGATCCTTTCAATTTAATATAAAAACCTCTTTAGTATGAGTTGAACAAAAGAAATATACTTCGGGTCTGAGCCATTGCAATAAATTCTTGTATATAATGGAATTTTTGTATTATGAGGTATAAAAAGCGAATAGAATCCAAATGCGCCAACCATCAGATGAGATATATAAAGATTCTCTTAAGTCTCCAAGACTACGAGAAAAAGATTCCCAAGCTACAAATTGAGATTCCATCAATGTTCCTTATATTCCCAAGAACCCTTGATGATTCCTAAACATTCCTTAGATTGCCCAATATTTTGTAACTTCCTGCAAATACATAAGTGTGAAGATTCACTAAATTCTCTTAGATTTAGGAAAATTCCACCAAATTCTTCAAGATTCCATCAAGATTCCTCTGAATTCTCAAAGATTTCTTGAAGATTCCCTTGATTAAAAGTTTCTTGGATTCCATAGATTCCCATTCATGAATTCCCCTAGATTCTCAAAGCTCATTATCTTAAGATTCCTCTAAATTTACACAGGATTTTTATGTAGATTCCCCTACGGTTTTCACTTAAGATTATATAAGCCCCCTGAATCTACAAAAGATTATCAAGATTCACTATATTCTCAAGAGGGACTATGCAAATTTGACTAGAAACCAAATCTAGGTCGAATGAAGATTCTATAAAGATTCTTCTAGATTTTTCAAGACTCTAAAAAGATACCCCTAGATACTTTGAGATCACCTAAATTCCCTAAGATATCTACAAAGGTTCTCTATATTCTTAAGGTTCTACAATGATTCCCCTAGATTTCAAAAGAATTATCCCAAGATTTCTCAAAATTCCTCAAGATTCTATGTAGATTCTCCTAGGTTCTACAAAGATTCCACAAACTTCTCTAAGATTCCATCAAGATTCCTCGAAAGTCTCGAAGATTTTGTGAAGATCCCTTTAGATTCCCATAGATTACCAAAGATCCTCTTTAGAGTCCCCTAGATTCCCTAAGATATTCTTGAGATTTTCCCAAGTATTATCCCAAGATTACTCTAGATTCCCCAAGCTTCTATGTAGATTCTCCTTAGATTTCCTTAGATAGAGATTCCTTTAGATTCTCTAAGATCTTATGAAGATTTCTTTAGATTCTCTTAAATTACCATAGATTCCATGAAATTCTAAGTTTCCAAGAAGATTCTTGGAATTCATCATATTGGCTCCAACTGCGACAAAAGATACCAAGACACCACTCATTCGAAAGCTCTCGACGAGAGGAATCCAAAAGCATGGATGTCACCTTCAGTCGACCCCTCCACTGCAAGTTATAGCCATCTGACGGCGGCATAGAAAAGGAAGCTTAATGGAAAGTCAACTATAAATGCTTTGCCACCTCAATACCTTTTTATTAAATAATGCCACCTCACTTCTTTTAATATAAAAAAATGCAATTTAATAAAAACAAAAACTGGCTAGAATTTCTCCTCCCCCTTTTTATCTAATGGCTAAGACTTGCTACACCAAATCCACCTTTTTATCAACGACTAAGATCAAATTCCCAATCTGACGGCCTGGATCAAAAGCCCCAAATAAGGGGGCTGCTTGAGGCATCACAAGGTGGCTACATATACACCATCGATCTCGCACGTGCAACGCCCAGGCGACGACACCCCAATATCCACCCACAAGGGGGCTGCTTGGGGTGGATCGACGTGGCACTGTCTCAACTGTCGATCTCAGATCTGGATACACACCTTAAATACTGGACCACTGGATAAGGGGGGGGAGCTTAAGTGGTGGTTCAATTCGGGCCATCGATCTCAGATTTGAACGGTCCAGACGACGCCACCTCAAAATATTGGAACACTGGATACGGGGGGGGGAGGTGCTTATATAATTGTGTATATATAAGAGAAGAGATAAGAGAAAGAGATATGCTCTTCCTGTCAATACCATGCCTTATTGGTTTTCTTTACCATATATACTACTCTTCTTTAAGGTAACATGCGCTATGGTTTACGTGCACATTAACAAATCTTATTTTACTCTGTTCTATTCTATTCTCTTCTTGTTTTTAAGTAGCTGAAAGGGACTATAATGCCATTCTGAGTTGTACCTGTGAATCGCACACAAACCTCAAGTCTAGATTTTATCAACAAAAAATGCCCCTCTTTATCTAGGATTTTTGACATATGGGATGTGGCAAGCATGCAAACTTCTTGAGTTTAGGAGAAGGGAAGAAACCATTATCAAATATAATATAGGTCTGAAATAGGCCAACATAACCTCCACCTACTCTTAACATTAGGAACGCTCTTCTACTCTTAAAATATCGGTTATCTGAAACATAATAGCTTTTCTTATTCTCTAGGGGTGCTAAACATGCTTATATTCTCTTCTAGATGCTGGCCATACTGATATTGGAATACAACAGCTAAACCTAATAGTGTGGAGATTCTTGAGGTCATCCATATAATGTCGCATAGCTAAATACCTCATCCTTATAAACCGAACATTACATAGACATCAAGGCTGCACAAAAACTTCAACATTATTGGTCAAGATTGAATCTCACTCAATTTTAGAAATACTAGTTTTACAACTTGGAAGAACAAATGCCAATATACATGGGGTATAGACGGAATTAATGCACATTTTGTTATGCAAATTTTTTATCAACTTTTTAACTCTATAAAATGTTACTAGGTTCAAATATCCTCGGAACCCTCGACATGGTGGAGTTCTCAATTATGGCTGCAAATATCCCCTTCATTCGTGATGCTTCTATCCTTCACAAAATAGGCAAGGTTGTGATACGAGCTAACCAATCAAGGGATCCTTATTCAAGTACTGATACTGGTGTCCTACTCGATACGGTAAGAAAGCAGTGGAATACCGATATTGCCGCAATTGTGGGTAAGACTCATGATCTAGCACTTGTAGTTAATCCTGGGGCAGGAGGTGGTCTCGCTTGGGTTGGAACAGTAGGCACTTCACATGCATATTCTTCAAATGGGGCCAACAATAATGGCGACTTCTCTAACATTTGGCGCCATGAAGCGGGCCATAATTGGGGTTCTAATCACTATGAAGGAGGAGGAAGACCAGAAGGACCTACCATAATGTCTGACAACCAACTCTCTCGATTTTCATCTTCCGAACTAGCCAAGATTCTGCTTTATAAATCCAAACTTTCACTTCCAATTACTTCTTATCCTCGGCCCCCTCGTGCAAATATGGATGTTGCTGAAAGCTTTCCACACTCTATCGTTGTTAATGCTCTAGCTAATGACTTGGATGCAAATGTGAAAGGATTGCAAATCATCTCTACTCAAAATCTTGCACCTACAAATAGCATCATACAAATCTCAAACAATCAGGTCTTTTATACACCATCCTTAGCAGCTTTGCTGTCAGTTGATTATTTCAGCTATCGAATACAGAACAATCAGAGTGCCACTTCTACTGGATATATTATCATACGTCCTAATTCTTTAATAGGTTGGTGGAAGATGGGTGATCTGACTGTAGAAGACTCATCTGGAAGAGGTGCATCTGGAAGCATCTCAGGATCAACAACATGGGACGTTGGAAATGGGGCACTTATGTTTGGAGGTGCAGGCATGGTTTCATTTGGCACAAAACCATCTTTGAATGGTACAATTTCTTTTACTATTTCCGCATGGGTGCGGGTGCCTGCAACTGCTACCACCAGAGGAGTCATTATCCAACAAAGAGGTCCAAGTTCAGACAAAACCAATGGTTATGTTGGCGAGTACCAATTATCCATAGATGGTGGAAGGCTCGAATTCTTTGTTTATGGAGACTATGAGTACCAATTTTCATTATCCTCCGATGTTGTTCTTAACGACTATAAGTGGCACCATGTTAGTCTTCTTTACTCAATTTGACATCCCCCCTCCCCCCCTTTGAATTTCAGAAACTCAGTACTTTAAATCTTACAAATATGATAGAATCTAATTTCTAGAGAAAAGGGTTAAAAAGTGTAATTTAACCTTGAAAGTTTACAGGTTGTGGCAATGCGTGACATCAATGAAGGTCGCATCTACTTCGATGGTAAATTAGCGGCTTATGCAAATGGCATTGTTAGAAATTTAGATGGAAACATCCCAGTTTTCATGGGTTCTGATGCTAGAGACAATGTTTCCTTCTTTGTGGGGTCGTTGATGGGATTGAGGCTATACAATCGCACTTTGAACTCTAATGAGATCAACTATCTAAGCACACGTCCAGAGGCTCTTATTGGATGGTGGAAAATGGATGAGACAAGTGGTGCTATTATAAACGATTCTTCTGGAAATAGAGCAATTGGAAGTATTACAGGATCAGTAAGTTGGGAGCCAGATGGTGGGCTTAATTTTGAAGGTGCAGGAAAAGTCTCCTTTGGTACAAAACTATCTCTCACTGGTAAGACTTCCTTTTCCATTCATGCATGGGTGAAGATCCCTAAAACTACTAGTCCATTAGCTTTTATTATCAACCAAAGAAGCCCACCATATAGCACAACTAATGGGTACAATGGTGAATATTGGCTTGCTCTCGTCAATGGAAAACCAAATTTTCTGGTGTATGGAGATGGTAATTACCAATTTAACTTGCTTGCATCTATAACAATCAATGACACTCAATGGCATCATATTGTGGGTGCACGTGATGGTGGGGAGGGTTTCATCTACATCGATGGCATGCTTTCAGCATTCGTCAATGGCACAACAATTAGGAACCTAGATGGAAATATACCAGTGTTCATGGGTTATGATGCACGAGATAAAACATCCTTTTTTACAGGTTCTCTAAAAGATGTGAAGGTATATAATCAGTTGGTTTTGCCCAATGAAGGCAAAACCTTGGGGTTGCAGTAGTTTGAGTTATGCGTACAAGACGCCCAAAAGCCAATTTCTGTATGTTTTATCTTGTAATATTAAGAAGAAAAAAAAAGTTATCTTTTATGATAAATGACATGGAAATAGTTATTATCAAATCATATGTATCTTGTCAATCTATTTTTATTTCACTCTATATTTAACATGTTATATTTGACTAGATTCTAATAGTAGTTCTCTAGCAAATCGGGAGAATTATTCTAGTTATTCTAGCTACAACTTTATTATATATTTTCTATTCCCCTTCTTATAACGCATTCATATGCTTTGAATAGATATAGAATCTCAGAGGTATGTCTTGATGCAAAATTACTATTTGATGGGCCTATAGAGTCCCCAAAAAAAAAAAAAATCCCCAAAAAAAAAAAAAAGGAAACTAGCGGTAAGGCAGGCTTGGGGACATGATTGAAAACGGGTAGATGTGTAGTACACTAGGAATTTGATAATTTTGCATAGAAGGAATTTTGATTTAGAATGCATGAGGTTGTTAAACCATATAGTATTGACCTGCGTAGCATACTTTGTGGCACGTTAATTGTATGGTATAAATACGTATAAATATGCTAGAGAAGCAAGAAGCAATCTTCCATAGCATTATCAACTGTTGAGTCAGGATATGCAGCCACTACTCTAGCAGCAAAGGAAATAATATGGACAAGAAGGCTATTAGAAGAATTGGGAATAAAGCAACACACAACTACCATTAACATTATTAATACAAACCATTGCATTTAACACATTTAAATTAAAATCCCCCTCAAACCCCCTTTGGTTTGGGTGCATATTTGGGTTACTCCGGGCAACGAGAGCTGTCGGATGGGCATATTTGCCCTTTATTCCAAGATCTAGACCGTACATAGCGATCCTCGTTTGTGGGGTATGCATGTACAAGTTTTTGTATACTGTATATTAAGGTTTGCAAAATACTATAAGGTTTGAGAGAATGTACTTAATGGTGTTAATTTTGTACATGTATTGTAAATATATTCTTGGGGCTCTCGCTGCCCTACGTAACCCCTCGTGTGAATATGTAGCATAATAACAGGGGGTTACTTTTAGATTTTTATACGGCTTTTCACATGGTTTTTCTATGATTTCGTTGTTGTATTCGTTGAGGTAAACTAAATAGTATTTCTAGAGTGCACCCTTTATGGGCCGTTGATTTTCGTTGGTTGGAACAATCCGAGGGTTGTTGTCTTTCTCTGCATGTGTTTGTGCATGAACACTACGCATGTGTATGCATGTGCACATGCATGTGCATGTGTGTGCATGTGCATGTATATGCATGTGTATTGTGCAAGTGCAAGTGCAAGTGCAAGTGCAAGTGCAAGTGCAAGTGCAAGTGCAAGTGCAAGTGCATTTGCATGTGCATGTGTGCATGTGTGTGCATGTGTGCATATGCATGTGTACTTGCCCTCTTGGATTCTTATTGCCGGAGTGGATTTTACTACCACGAGATGGATTTTTTGCTCACACTTACAAAGGTATTTGTTTTTTAATGTTTTTTTTCACAAGGTATTGGTTTCCTGATTCTACAATGTAGTGCTGCAAAACCTTCTTTTGTTTCCTTCCTAAGATTTGCTGCATATTCAAGTTTAGGCCCTCGCTTCCAACTCTTGGATATTCCTGGCTGCCAGATTGTTTATAGCAGCCAGCCTTTAGCTTCAATCAACAAACGGATTCTTATGCACACAACAGGCGGATTATTCCACGCCCTTTTCCATGTCAATAGATCACCAAACAAAGGGCCACAAGAATGCATTTATATTGTAGGTTTGGAACTTTAATCGAACCATAAGGTGAATCATGCATTACCTTTAAGCTAGAGATGGAGCATCCAAAATCATATGGATTGATAAACAATGGTGTCATTGTGGAAGAGAAATAGTTGTAGCGGAAGTAACAATATGTAGCATAATAACAGGGGGTTTTCTTTGTGTTGCAAACAGGGGGTAATTTTTACTTATGTTCTATTTGTTTTATTGTGATCAAATTCAAAAGCTACAGGTGATGAAAGCCTCAAATGAATTCTTTTTTTTTTTTGATTCTAAAATTTTTTGTCTATTTGTTTTTTTTTTTTTTTGCAACACAAACCATTAACATCCAACATATAAAAAATAAATCCTCCAACACATAACAACCAACACATAACAAACATTGACATTAACAACCAACACTAAATGAAATTAACATAACCATTGGGTCCAACACATTTAAATTTGAATCCCCTTAAAAATTTTGGGTCACACACGGGGAGGTGACGTAGGGCAAATGAGAGCCCTCATAATTATATTTTTGCCATAAATCAACACCATATAGTATTCCAAATTTTTTATACTTGCATGCAACACAAACCATTAACATCCAAGATAAGGAAAATAATATGCCTATCCAAACCAAAGGGGTGAATATGCACCCAAACCAAAGGGGGTTTAAGGGAGATTTTAATTTAAATAGTAAGAGTGCCCAGCGTTGCTGGGGTTAGTTTGGAACCTTTAAAGTTATAAGTGAACAATGAGAAGATGGTATAGTAATAACTCTCCAGTTCAAAAGGTGCCTTTTGTTTTAATTAATTTTTTTACATTTCG
Organism: Isoetes taiwanensis; assembly: GCA_021234155.1. NCBI lineage: Eukaryota > Viridiplantae > Streptophyta > Lycopodiopsida > Isoetales > Isoetaceae > Isoetes > Isoetes taiwanensis. The sequence continues at coordinate 5,619,585 of JAJEKV010000070.1, read as the reverse complement.
GGGATAGGGAATCTTGGCATTTTCAATAAAAAGCATATAAATTTTCATCTCCAAAGTTCATGGAAATTCTATATTGCTTCTATACACAATCATACTACATGGATCTTCATTCTTATGCCATAAATGAATTTGTGTAGCCCTTTCACCTTCAAAGCAATCATGGTGTTCGTGTGGTTCAAAATTCCCTCTCCTAAAACTATAGAATCCTATCTTTCTTCATGCATTCTTCTAAATGTTGTCTTGTTGAGCTCATTTCTTTTTGTAACCTTCTTGTAATTCTTTAGTAGCTTGGGATAAATGTTACCTTGTTGGGCTCAATTCTTCTTGTAACTTCTTATGATCGTTTAGTAGCTTGGAAAATTGTAAATCATTATGTAATAAGAATATTATTGCACCGAATATTACTCCTCATATTATCCCTTGTTTCTGCTCTCTATTGTTTCTCCTATCCACAATTGGCAATTTGTAGCTATCGAACATGAAGCAATATTTGTGCTTATCTGCCTTGCACCATGTGCCGTCGTTTTTTCTTTTCCTTAAAGGATTTGTTGCCATTTTGTATATTATGCATTGTATGTAAAGGTGAGCATTTAGACCTTTGGAAACAATAATTCCAATAGACATCCATATTGAGAATGAAAATGACAGCTCCAATGATTGAAAAATTATTGTTTCCCAAATCTCTGCCGATAATACATAACATCTCAGACACCTTTGCCACAACTATATCAAAACCTATTGCTATACCAATATCTGCCTGTTTGAGATATGCTTTGCAGGTTGCGAGTCGAAACAAAAAATGTTCAAGCTATCAGTTGTCGAAAGCTTGAATTTTTTGTTCTCAATTGTTGCTAATCTGTACATGTTCTTGCAAGGACTGCAATTGCTTGAGACTTGCCTCAATGGAATTATAACATGTTTCTGGAAGAGACTTGAAACTTTTTCTCTATTTATGCTCAGGGAACACTGCCGCTCAACCTCCATTGCACATGTTGTGCGTGTAAATATCTCTATTTTGTGTGTTTTCCTGTCAGCAGATACTGAGGATCAACACATCACAATGGATGGTACAGAAATATCACTATGACACTAAGATTGATAACGTTGTTGGCAAAGACACTATCTCATGTTGCATCTTCACAACAAAATGGCTGCATGAGCCGATGTGCTCAAATCATCAATCCCATAGCAGAATCAATGTTGTCTGCAATGCAGGATATAATCATTGATTTGTCAAAAGAAAATCTTACCCAATAAACAGCTGTTGCAGCAAAATTTAATAGCTATATGGCAGGGATGTGCAATGATCGTGATTGTTAAGCTTTTAGGATTCAGCATATTGAAGTTTTCAATGTTTTATTTTTGTAGCTACGATTATACAGGAGAAAATATTGTAATGATCACATTGCAATGACCATGCTCAGAGGTTATTAACATGTGTGTTAAGTGCACTCTTAACCATTAGGATCTTAGCATATTGAAGTGCTCAATCTTGTTTTTGTATCTTATGATTGTTAACGGTACAACCGCCTATAAATTAAATCGTGACATTTTTAAGGATTTTTAGCAGTCAACCATATACGTATTGTTGTCTTATTTGTTTTTTTGTTTTAATTGCTGAGGTAAGAACTGGAATTTCAATGTTTTCTGTGCTCCTCAACTTTGGTTTGAAAACATAGTTTAGAATCTTCAAATATATTATGATTATGTAGAGATGTGATGACTTTACATTTGTAGTGTTTTTTGTTGTATAGAACAAATTAGGATAACCTATACAGTTTGATAGTAAAAGCTAATCATATTGTCTTCTTTGCAGACTACACAGATCGAGTAAATTACAAATGATTTCTAAACATGGATTCTTTTCTCTTCACTTCTAAGTTAGTCAATGAAGGACATCTAGATATGCTACGTAATCAGATTTCTGATGGAATTTTAGATGCTTGTTTAGAGCAAGATCCAAAAGCAGGGTTGCATGTGAAACTTGTCTAAAATCAATCACAACTGATATATTCCTCCCCTTCTCAGGATTGATCGTCCTCGATCAAGAAATTATATGGGAAATTTGACACAACCAAGTCCATGGCTACAACCTGCATAATAAAAAGTTGTCAAGTCCAGCCCTTTAGGCTAAAAATTTCCAAGTCCAGCCCGTTAGGCTAAAAATTTTCGTAACCAAGTCCATGGTTACAACCCTAGTTGAATCCACAACTAGAAATATCTTATTCCTGCACAACTCAGAAATAGTTATGGATATTCGGTACTTCAAGTAAGAAAGTCATCCAGAATGTCTAAGCCTTGCTATTATCAAAGAGAGAGCTAAAAATAAACCTTGACCTTTATTTAGAAGCAAAAAGGCAAAAAAGGTATTATTACCTATAAATAAAAGGACAACTTTGAGACGTGATATCTCCGCAACCACAACTCAGAAATCGGCGATCCTTACCTTGTTGGAAAGCTCTTGACGTCTAGTTTCCAGATTGGGCTTGGTTGTCCATAGATTCCTTACGGTTTGAAAGTTATGCCCAGAAAGGTGCATAGGGGTCTGAGTTGACTGCACAGCTAGATCTGCTTCTTCCTATGTTGATGATGAGCCTAGCCTTACCTTCTAGTATCTTCTCTTGTTCCTTGCTTGATCATATCAATAGATATTGTTCCATGCAAGGCCACTCCCCCGAGCACCATTATTAGTTATTAACCTTAAACCATATCAACAACCAAGGCTAAGATTGGTGGGAACTTCATTAAGTCTGCTGAAGAAATTGGAGCAGGTGATCAGGGCCACATGTTTGGCTATGCAAAAGATGAAACACCAGTGTAAATGCCCTTGAGTCATGTGTGGCTATGAAATTAGGCATGAGGATTTCTCTCAGTGTAGAAAAGATGGACCTTGAAATGGGCGCATCCTGATGGCAAAACTTAAGCAAAAGTTCAATATGAAAATGAAAGGGCAATGATACAAATCTCATTTCCATACAACATACAACATGATGAGCATGTTACTCAGGACCAAATGGTTGCAGACATAAGAGACCACGTTTTCTCCATGGTTATACGTGATAAGTACATGGATCTTCTTGAACTTGTCTTTCTGCTATGAGCATAAAAAAAGCACAACTTTAGAGGTGTAGCTAAGAATTTTACCTTGGAAATTTAGATAGATAGATAGGTAGATATAACACATTTGAGCCCAAAGCTAATTCAAAGCTCAGAATTCCTGTTGATGTTGTAAGTTCTGGAAAGAGAGCAGTTAAACTAAATTGCTTGCCAAACTAACTATTATTCCAAAATCTTACCGCAAAGATAATAGGGCTTTATATGCTCTGCTTTCGGGTTGGCTTCGAGATATATCCGACGCTAATAATTGTTTGAACAAAACCATCAAAGCACCTTGCTCCATAAAGATTTACAATACCTACAACATAAGAAAAATCAGACGGATCAAGTGCCGGACCTCCATTTTTGCACTTTCTATTCACTTAGGCGCTTGCTTGGGTGCTAAACCTCTGCCGAGCGAATAACAAATATCAAGCTCACCTTTGAAGCTAATCTCCGCAAGAGAATGCGGATTTGCTAGGGTTCGATGGTCTGCTAGGAGGAACAAAGACATAAATACTAAACCTCTGTGAAAGCGAATAACAAATATCAAGCTCACCTTTTGAAGCTAATGTCCGCAAGAGAATGCCCGATTTGTTAGGGTTCGACGGATTTCCTCGAATGTGCACTGTGCTCGCCTCAGCTTCCGGATGAGCGTGATAATCCCGAGGCTTTTTACAGATTATACAGCTTTCCAAAATGGCAATGAGCACATATGCCGACATTTTGCTAGAGATCTCGCAAGAAGAACGAAATAATAATGGAAAAGAGGGTCTATAAAATCGCATGTGCCCCGGATATACGGCCACAAATATGTCAAGGGATGTGGGGCATCCCGCAGAGATTGGTGCAGCGCATTAACGCAGCTTGGCGGGCATTGCAACATCCTAGTGAGAATGGAAAATTTTTGTTCAAGGAAAGACGGGTTTTATGCATATTCCGTGTTTCGTTTGATAAATGGGCTTGGTTTGCGAGAGGGGCGGAAAGACATGCTCATGTATCCGCACATGTATCCGCACTCGATAGCTCGGAGGTCGCATAGACATGCTCTTGTATCCAGACATGTATCGAGAGTTTGAAAACTCAGAATGTAATAGCTCCTATTATAAATACTTTGCATAGGCTTTCATCAAGTTCATATAAAGACCATGAGACAGAGGCTAAGAGAGTATGATAAGCACTGTAAGGCTGTTCTGGAGTGGTGTCAGGTGTACCTGAGACTCGATTGAATCTGTTGCACCTGCTTCATTTGGAAGAAGAGGAATAAGGGCGGCTTCAGATGGGCCTCAAACCTGGAAGTTTGTTTGAGGCCAGCCCCCCCACTATGGGTGTTCTCGTGAAGACCTCACCTTGAGGAGCTGCGGTTTAGAACCTAGAGAAGATTTAATCCATCAATATTTCTGAGCCCTCAGGTTTTGCTGGTCTGGAATTGTCGAAGAGGCTCCTGGGCAAAAATCAGGTGAGGAGAAAACAGATAGAAGCAGCAATCCGATGAAGAAAACATATAGAAGAGGCTCCTGGGTCAAAATCCAACGAAGATCTAGACATAAGCGGGAGAGATCTGGACATAAACGGGATACTGGTGCCGGATGCGCTAGGGTTCCATGGTCTGCTAGGAAGAAAAAACGTATAAACCCTAAATGATAGAGAAAATATTAGCCTTCAGATGCTATGGAGAAAATATTAGCCGTCCAGATTAGGGTTAGGGTTTGTTTCACGACATACAATAAAACTTTATAATATAGGATGTGTTAAATGCAATTGTTTGTATTAATAATGTTAATGGTAGTTGTGTGTTGATTGTTATATTAAAAAAAAATTTGGGCCAGCAAACATAGGTAAACTTTATGGGCCAGTTAGCCTGTTTATGTAAGTATGTAAGTGCCAAGAAATATACACTATAGAGGTTGTTTATGTAAGTACATAAGTGCCAAAAAATAAACAACTGTAAGAATATGGTGATTTGCCAGTATTAGAATAAAGATAAACAGATAAAGAACATATGGAAACAATAAAGGGAACCATAATATAAGAGTTTTAATTCCATATTGACATGCATTTTACAAAGATCAGCAAACAGGACCATCTGCATGTATGGAAATGCTTATCTTCGGGATTTGGCACTTGTTGTTTGATTACCTAATATGCTCGAATTTTCTAATGGAGAGAAGATATTTGATATTCAAGTCACTCTGAACAGTTTTGCCCCCAGCTTCAAATACTAAATCTTTGAGTCCAATATACAATTTTGATTTCTAAGACTTTGAGTCCAATATACAATTTTGATTTCTAATGTAAGATGACAGTTACTATAAATGGTTTCATGTGAATGTGTATCACAACCAGATTATAGGAAACATTATCTACAATCAGGGTTACACCTTCATGTAAAACCATCTAATAGCAGATCTGCAATATACAATTTCAATTTATAAACGAAAGTAGAGGACACAATTAATGTAAAAGTTTTTCTGACCTTGAATAGTGCCTTCACATGTGGATGCTATGCTTTGCTCTTAAATGTAGCCAAATTGAATAATGAAATATTTGATGATGTCTCCTTCATGTAGACATAAATGGCAGTATTCTTACAAGCAGTACAATAAAGATTTTCATTTGTACCAGAACGAGAATCCTTATTGATATTAGAATCCATCTCCTGCAAAAAATCATAATCTTCAACTTTTGCTTATATCTATGAAAAATGAAAAACTCCATCTGTAAAAACTGGCTATAGCAACATTATAGAACAAGAGCAACTACATTGCTAACTACATATGCTACATTTCTGACTTTAAGGCAGAGGCATTTCTAACTACGTATACAGCAAATTGAAGATCATAAGGGAGCAAGATTAGTGGAATCTGCACAGCACAATTAAATGGCAACACCGGATGCACAAAAGCACTTAACCAAAAGCACTTAATCAAAAGTACTTAGCTAGTGAGGACAGTCACGAGCAATGTGGCCAGGTTGGCTGCAACTGTTACAGATTGGACTATTTATGCAATCCCGTGCAAGATGTCCTGATTGCCGACAGTTATTACGTGCCTTTTCATTAGGTCAATGTACAGAGATATGGCCTGGTCGATAGCAATTATTACAAAGGAGAGACTTTGAAGCCCGCCTCTCATGCAGGACACCCTTTGCAAGGTGTCCAGCTTGTCAGCTGCAGATGTTACAAACAGGTTCATTGCGACATTCACTAGCAATATGACTAGGTTTCTTACAATTACACGGATAATGGTTCTCAGGGGCAATCTGCGGCAAAGGTGGTGGTCTGTCCACAAAACCAAAGAGATTTAGTGACTTCATTAAGAACTCATTGGAAGATGCATAATGAATCATACAGAAAAATTACCCTGAAACTCCACAATTATTGCATACAACTTCGTTTGTACAGTCCCAGCGAAAAACCTTAACACTTAAGCTTGAAAAACCTTCGAAGAAAAGGCAGCAGGGGCAGAGATTGTAGCTAGTTGTAACTATGGATGCCGAGTTATCATTCTTTGTCTGGACTCTGTGGAAACAGAAGGAAACAAGATGAAGATATTACCTGTGCTGGAAAAAAAAGTGGTAAAAGCAGAGTAAGCAACAAAGCAGTGCCATCCATCCATCTCGCCTCATGCAATCGCCATCTCATACAACCCTGTTTTTGGCTTCGCCCTATTTCGGCTTCAACAAACCCTATTATGAGATCTCTCGACCTTTGCATATAACAACAAGGTGCTGCGCACGGAGGGTTGCCCTCCATGGCCGAAGGGTGAAGTGGCTTGGGAACAGTTTGACAACCACAGTACCACCCTATCATTCCCTGCCCTCTTATTACTCCAAGAGTACACATTATAAGAAGAAGGGGCGTTTGATGTCTCCATTGTGCGCATTATTGTCTCCATTGTCAAAAAAATATTATGTGATGGGTTGCCCTCCATGGCCGGAGGGTGAAGTGGCTTGGGAATAGTTTGACAACCACAGTACCACCCTATCATTCCCTGCCCTCTTGTTACTCCAAGAGTACACATTAGAAGAAGAAGGGGCGTTTGTTGTCTCCATTGTTGCGCATTAATCATCAAAATATTATGTGATGAGACATGCCTGTCAATTTTCTCTTGGTCTGGCCCACATTCTATGTAGTCAAGTACGTAACTACATAACCCAAGAAATAACTACATAGCCAATATAAAAGAAATATCGTTTTTAAATTTTGTCCAACATATATCCATCATATGCCCAACATTTATATATTCTTAACACTTTCCCATCATTTTTTTGCATATGTTGGCTAATATTTGTAGAACATTTTCTTTGACATATATTTTTTACAACAAGTAATTGCCCAATATTTAATGCGTAACACTTATTAATATTTCGAGAACTATTTTTCAACATTTCGAACCAGGATTGCATAACATATATGCAAGTAACATTTGTCAATGTTTGCTAAGTATTTACCATGATCTACCCATGCATAGTTATCATTGAAAGTAAACCCAATCTAAGAAATAGCATTCTGCCGTTTTCAACCCCTCCTCAATGCTAAAATTGCATTTTACAATCCTCCAAACGCATTGGACTTGCAAGCTTTTACCCATGTTTACGTATGTAGGTTTCACCAAAGGAACAACTAGAAGATGTGCCATGATATTGTAAATATGATTGTTATTGATAGGCCATGAAACTATTAAAGAAGTTAGCTAATCTATTATTATTTCCATTCAGTCGATGGTAAGGAAGTTGAGAACCATCAACAAATTGCATCAATTGTTTTAATAATGCAATCCTCCACTAGCAGGGGTGCACAGGGCGCGGTTGTATGTTATATATCTGGTACATTTCTTTTGTTCGACTCGGCTCAAAAAAGATTGGGTGTAAAAGATACTCGGTGTGAAAAAAGAAGAGCCAATTGTTCACGACAAACTCAAGTAGGATGTGCTCCCCATGTACCTTAGGGCAACATATCTTTATCACATATTAACCTTCTAGTGGGTTGTCTTAGTGTGCCATCGCAGAACCTAATCTGGCTATAACCTACCATTGTCAACTTGCCTCTACCCACTCAAGCTCTGCCAGTGCAGAATGAAAAAAAATGGGAAGAAAGTCATCATTGCCCTAAATGTGGAACGAGGTAGAAGCATGTTGCTTTAGCATCTAGCAAACACAATTATATATTTTAGAAAGGCAAACTTTTATTCGTTGTTTCTAATCAACTTCAGTATACTCGAGGGAGTTCCAAGTAATTACAGTGACAAGACAGCTACGCTCACAGAAAGAAAAGTGATACAAATCTGTTAAAATTGATTGGTATACATTCATCACCTGAGATCATCTCTTCCAAATGACTTCAGCCATTTTCTTTGAGAAAATGAAACCAAGAGATGTTCGGCATCAAAAAATATGTTACAAAAAGTCTTCTAAATCTTGTGCCATGATAATAGTCCCGTGCGTCTTATTCATGTTGAACATAATTAAGTTCCTAGAGCTTTCTCCTCCTATATGCGGTCATGGTTTTGCTTACAGCTCAACAGTCATGTCCAGAAAAAATTGAGGACATGACTGCATTTATAATTACTGACTTTGTGGCCTCTGTCAAAAGTCAATTAAAAAAATAAGGAGACCTCAAAACTTCATCTCGAATAAGATCATCTCGTATTGGCACGGGTGGAATCCTTAAGTGGGGAAGCCGCTTTTGAAAATTCTCAAGCAACTGCAAAGATCATAGAGCATCACATTTGAAGAACATGAAAATAGACGCCAATTCTTACATTTTCAAGTATTGGTTGGCTATAAAGCTCCACAAACGTTTCCCTCAATCTTTATATTATAAAAATATAGCGTGTGTCTTCCATGGAGACCTAGATCGAACGGTTGAGGATTTGATCAACCAACAGTGAAGATGACATGTGCGCAACTTCAAACAAAATTTTAGCTTGACTGTTTGTTCAATACGATTCACTCAATCCGACAGTCAAGGGGTGAAATGGGAAAGGGAAAAGGGAAAAGAAAGGAAAAATGGAGAAAAGGGGAAAAGGGCAAAAGGAAAAGGAGAATTGAAAAGGGAAAATAGGAAAATATAAAAATAAAAAAAGAAAAAATGCAAAAATAGAAAAAGAAAAGGGGAAAGGGAGAAAAGAAAAAAAAGTGGAGAAGGAAAAAAGGGAAGGGAAGAAAATGAAAAAGGGAAGGCAAAAAGGCCGAAGAAAAAGGGAAGACAAATGGGCCGAAGGAAAAAGGAAGGGGAAAAGGGAAGGAAAAAAGGAGAAGAGAAAAAAAGTGGAGAAACGGGAAGACAAAAGGGAAGGCAAAAGGGCCAAAGGAAAAGGGAAGACAAAAGGGCCGAAGGAAAAGGGAAGGAAAAAAGGAGAAGAGAAAAAAAATGGAGAAAGGGGTTGGGAAAAAGGGCTTATGAAAAGGAAAAGGGAAAGGGAAAGAGAAAAAGAAAGGGTCAGGGGAGAGGGGAAATGGAAGGAAAAAAAAAGGAAAGAGAGAAAGGGTTGGGAGAGGAGGAAAAGGGAAGGGAAAAGGGCCATCGGGAAAAGGGAAAGGGAAGCGAAGGGAAGGGAAAGGAAAAAGGGAAGGTGAAAAGAATGGGGGGAAATAAAAAAAAAAAAAAAGGAAGAGTGAAAGGGTTGGGAGAGGAGGAAAAGGTAAAGGAAAAAGGCCATCGGGAAAAGGGAAAAGAAGGGGAAAGGGAAATGAAGGAAAGGGAAGGGAAGGGGAGAAAGGGATAAAGATAAAAGGAAAAAGGGAAGGTGAAAAGAGGGAAATAAAAAAAAAAAAAAAAAAAGGGAAAACGGGGAATGGAAAAATGGAAAAGAGAAAGGGAAAAGGGAAAGGAGAATGAAAAAAGGGAAGCGCGGGGATGGGCAAAGGGAAAAGGAAAAAAAAGAAAAAATAAGAGTAACACGGGAAAATAGAACTGAGAGGGGAACTAAAAATAGAAAAGGGAAAGGGAAAAAAGTAAAGGGCAAACAGAAATATGAGAAAAGGGAAGGGGAAAATAAAAAAGGAAAAACAGGGAAGGGGCAAAATGGGGAAACGGAAAATGGAAGAAATGGGATAGTGAAAAAAGGTAAATGGATCGGCCTTCAATAAAAAAGAAAAAAGGCAAATGGGAAAACAGAAAAAGAAGAGACGAAAAGAGGGGGGAAAAAAGAAAGGAAAAGCGGGAAAAGGGAAAAAGCTAGGGGAACTTTGAGGGAATTGGAAAATGCAATTGAATGCTCTTAATTGTGCAATCTTAAAAATGCGAGTTCATTTAACTCCAGTGTATCATTTATAGTTCTTAGCTACGCCCAGCAACGCTGGGCTCCATTTCTAGTATAACATTAAGTTTTTCAACATCACCAGCATGTGTCCAAAACGAATCATGCACTCCTGTGACCAATAGCAGCATAAGACAAATAATTACCTTCATGATTGCTTAGTTATGTTGTCATCTAAACCCACTTGCAAATGCAAGTCCTGCATTTTTGCAAGCAACCGCTGTCATCATCATATGAGATCCATCTAAAGAGTGGACGAAATTTGGTGGAAATGCAGTTCGTTGCCTCTGAACCATGACCTAGGCTATCCACAACGTTTTTAAAAGGGTTAATAAAAGCTCCGAATCACGAAAGGTGATTAAGAAGCTTCTTGGCATTTCACTATCCCTCCTTAGTGCAAGAACTTGAAGAGATGTTCTCACGTGAAATGGTAGTTCTTTCTAAGAAACCATTCTTCTTCTAAAGTGCAAACCGAAAAAAAATTAACCTACCATTTGGACAGGGCAGCTCAAACCGTGTCTCTTACCCCGCACATGCAATTGAAGAAGAATAATACAATAGATAGTTGAACAATAACAACTTAAAAAACTTAAAAAGGTAGAAACGAAAGCATATCATATAAATGAAGATCAAAGATAAAATTGAAGAGGGTCGGAAGCAAGATACCAATCCATCTCTCTTCTATGTACTCATCCATGGAGCACCCATATGCAAAAACATTTCTTCACCAGAACTTGAAGGTTGTTTTTTGCACCAATGCTTAGATACCTAGATCTTAAAGAAAATGGCCCGTAAACAACATAATAAAAATATAAAAGCGTAAATGGCATTGTGTCATGCCGTTACCTCAAATAAAAAGTGCAAGAACGGCCTGCAAAGGAAAATGCCCGCAAAAATCTTGAATCCCGAACGGCAAACATATTGAGATTTGGATTATTGCTTGCTCACAAAAGAAAGAAAAAACATGACACGCTTATCTGGCGAAAGATCTTTAAGAATCCATACATAGTAAGCCCAAAGTCTTGAGAAATTTTGCAAGCACAAATGCTCCGTAAAAATCCAACCTTACAGAGCAAAGCTTAGTGTGGAAAATCCGTCAAGTAGGAAGCCCCTTACCCTAATGTCGATCTGCATGCATGTCCTTGGCTTTTAAGAAATAATGGTCTTCTTGCTTGTTGTTTTCGCCCATGAAATCATAATCTTATTCCTCGCATTTGCTGAAATAATTTGTCTGTTCGTGGATATGATCCGCAGATATCGTAAAAGCGCCCCCAAGGCTTGGGAGGTACGTAACAACCAAGGCGGTCTTGCCTTAGCGGGCCACGCCAGCCCCCGGAACAATGGCCCCTTTCTTCTGCAGGTTTGTTAAGTCATGTGGACTTAACCAGATTTTTTTTTGAAGAACTGCGGTCGCAATATATTAAAAGAATGGTAATGTTACAAAGCAAGTGAGGAGGAAGGAGAACTGCCCCAAAGAGAGAGATACCTCGACACTCCACAACAACTCAGAATCCCCATCACTGCATAAACCGACCATCACCATCTACCACACCCAAGAAGTCCCGCCAAATGGAAAACTTCCGCTCTACTAATCCCGGGAACACCAAAAAGCTTTGAAATAGCTTGTACCTGAGTCGAGGAATCAGAGAGGCTGCAGGCTGCTGAATCCCCTGAAAGATCCACAACCGCCGCCGCTTCCAAATCAACCACACCAACCAAGCCACGCACAGATGCAAGGCTTGCTGCCGTACGAGCGGCCAAACACCAGGATACACATGAAGCAGCAATTGTTGGCTATTCAATCTCACCTGAAACAGAGCCCTGACCCAATCCCAGGCAACCTGCAAATGAGGGCATAACACTTTAGTATCTCGTATCTTACACCTGCCACAGGCCTCTATGGCCTGCTGAATTGCTAAACTTTTAGATAAAGGAGGAGAGGAGTATATGTGCTACACATGCATTATATGGTATATAGCAAGTAAGAAATAACTAGCATAGCTTAGGATATAGAACAAACCTGCTCCAAAATACACTGCACCATAACCTCCCAAACCAATTTCATGTGAAATATTAAAATTGTCAGTGGCCGCGGCAAGTTCTTCATAGGAAAACTCGAGAGTTTTGTCACCAACAAAAGCACTAGTTGATTTATATAAAGTATCCTTAGAATCTGCAATCAATAGGGATAGTGTAAGTAAGAGTAGATGTATTCAGATAACTGTGTCTATACTCCAACAAAATTATATAGGAGGAAGCATGAACCTTGATCATTTGCTATGCTTCCAGTTAATAAGACTTCTGTGTCACAAGAAGTATGATGCCTACATTTCCCCCAGGACAGAAAAGCCCCAATAGCTATTATAACAGATGCAAAACATGCTCCAACCACTCCGACTATAAAGCCAATCTTATTTTTATGTTTGCTTGTAGCTGTAAACATCGATATCATTACCAAACTGACAAGAAACAACACTCAAAAGGAACATGACAAAAAAATAAGACATCAAAATATTGTTCCTAGCGATCATCAACGTACCCAAGTTGCCACTGCACAGAATATGGTGTTCATTAGTTATTTTAATAGCTTGTAGATGACATTAACTGAATGTTTACCTAAAAGCTCGATAGCTCCCATTTTCGTTAAGAAGATAGCTCAGTAAACAAAAATTTGCACCATTGAACCCAATCGTATAGGATTGTATCGTACCTTGTGCTGGAAAATATATAAGGTCCTTACCCACAGTTAAATTCCTCCAATCAACATCACCATTGTAGTACTCAAGCAGTGTTTTTGTTACATTATATGTTGATGAAATATTATCCTCTGTATCATTACATCCGAATGGCATATGTGGCAAACAAATCAGAATCGGAATTAATCTTTGGGTTCCCACATGAACAATTGACAGAACTTGGACACTCCGCCATCTTTTAACGTTGTTTTCATCAACCTTAGAAGCTATAGCAATCCAACCAGATTAGAATAATGCTTTGAAACAACGTGTCGACAATATAAGCTAAGCGTATCTCCAGGCAAGAAGGGTGTAAGCAAAGTGATGTCCTAACATGCCATTATCAAGGCAATTGCACGGAAGGGAATCCTAAGCTTGGCACCACCAAAATCAAGTTGACATTTGAAAGATTGTTGTATTTGAATATCTCCATTGGTTGGTATTAAAACGCCTGCGAGATATTGTTAAGCAGTATCACCTTCTATGATGTTATAGATCAAAAAGAGCCGCAGAACATCCATCTCTTGGAATACAAGAACAACCAACGTGAAAAGCAATTGCGAGAACATAAAGCCCAAACAAAAATAGCAGATGTGGGCTTCATTTATAAGAATAGCATAAGAAAACTTGCAAGATAGTCAAGGAAAACCAGCCAGAACCCGATCTTGCTCGAATTGCTTTGTGGGTTTCATAAACAAGTGGTGTTAGACGAACAAAATTACCGCTAAGATAAATATTGCTGGAATTTGCGCCGAAAATGGGTATGTGGGCATATTCAAGTATATCTTTGGCATATACCTAGCATATCTTGATGATTTGCTAAAAAACCGTCTGCCGCTCAGAAATGCTCGGTCATCCGCGGGACTTGGCTATGGCTTCGCACCTCGGATTAAGTGTCGTACGATGTTCCTTTTAAGCAAGAGCGACTCCAAAATCTGTTTCTAAAATTAAAAAGTTGAATGTTGGGCGTTCCTATCTATCGGTTTCCAACGATTCCTGTGTTGTCATTCTGACGGAGGAGCTGCTGGTCGTTGCAGGTAAGATATTCAACCGGATTCTAGAATGAGGGCACATCATAAATAGCTTTCATGTAACGAGGCTCTCTTTATTATATTCTTCCAGTTTACCATTTCAATGCCATGAACATGAACTCCTCGGTCTTCCACAGCTCAGGCCGCAAATTCCAGGAGCTGGTCGTTGCAGATATTCAACCGATTCTAGAACGACCGCATATAGGTTTCATGTAGCGAGGCTCACTTATTATATTCTTCCAGTTTACCATGTCAATGTCATGAACATGAACTGCCGACCGTCCTCGGTCTTCTTCATCTTAGGCCTATGGGCAACCCAAAAACATTAGAAAAAAAAATTCACTAGAATATCTAGCATTTTTCCCTTAACCCTTAGATAAAAAATAGAAGACTCAATCTTGGCCATGAGATGGGTTGGGGGAGCAAGAACTATTAAGAATGTGGAATTAAGCATTAAAATATAGTGCACACTCTAGATGTACCAATTAGTACATCTTATGAAATACGCCCTCGAAATCACATGAAAACCATATTAAAAATCGTATAAAAATATAAAAAAAAAACCCCTGTTATAATTCTAGATATAGCAAGAAAATAGTACTGTTTTGTGACAATCAAAGTTGTATCGCCATGACGAAGAATCCAATTTTACATAAGAGAACCAAGCACATTGAGATGGAAATGTATTACATTAGGTATATGGTGAATAAAGGTCAAATTCAGCTCAAGTTTATATGCATAGAAAAACGGTTAGCTGATATGTGCAAAAGCATTAGGAAGCAAAAGTTTTTCAAAACTATCTGGGATGTTGAACTGCAAAGATATAGGAAGACTGTAAGTTGAAAGGGGAATGGTAAAGTTCAACACATAATCAGGGGAATAAGCAGTGAAAGTTTGAATGTTGAAATGCAGTATCACATACTCAGAGTACTCAGGGGAACAAGCAGGGAAAGTATGAATGCTAAAATGCAAAATTATTAACAGATTATAAGCTGAAAGGGGAATGTTAATGTATGTTCATCTTATAATCTATGTTGAATGAATAATGCGGAGATAGTATGGTAACCTTTTTATCTAGGTTGCACAGAGAAAGCATGGCAATCTTTTTATCTAGGTTGCTCACATATCTGACTGGAACTGTTTGAGAAAGATTGAGAAGAAGACATGACTCACAAAGCAATATGGTGCAGACACTCAGCCGATACGGTTAACTTGGTTAGCTAATTGTCTAGACCATTCCGAAAATAAATTTCAATGGCTTTTCTGACCATTGGGATAACCATTAGAAAAGACCTGGATATATATAGTTAACATTTTTTCAGGACTCAAGGGCCAATAGAATGAAGCCATTAATCGTGCAGATGATCGGTCCAACACAGAAGAGGCAGGATGGATCTGCTGATATGATTGGAATGCATTCGGTTAGGCTAAACGGCTGGAACTGATAGCATAAATAAAGAGGAAATAGTATGATAGGGTAAGCATTTGGGGCGATCAAGATCGAGGTTGGTACTAATATTATTCAGTGATCTTATTTATTTCACAAGTGTCTAATGATTCAACAATGCAGTAGAAAATGTTCAAAAATACAAGGATCATTATTCATGAATGATGTTTGTAGATTGATATGATATATGGATATACTGAATAAGAAGTATTATTCTATTCTAAAGATATTGTGATCATCATTTTTCATTAAGCTTGTCATGACATTTTGTCTAGAAATATATTTATGATAGTATTGACTTATTCATTCGCAAAATTCTGGCATGAAGCTCATTTTCAGTTTGTACTCGTTATTATTGGCAACGATCTTTGATTCTTCGTCTGTCAAGCCACAATAAACAGCGCAGAGGACAGAGAGATATCTCGGGTTATTCTTTTCTTTGTACAACTACCTCCGCTGAGAGCATTCACGACTAATGTGCCCAGGTTCCCCACACCTATAGCAGAAAGTCTCCTCCCTGGGACCACCGGACTTAGAGTCCGCCTTACGCTTCTTGGACTCTCCACCTACAGACTTAGGCTTAGGCTGCTCAGACTTTTTCTTCTTGAAAAACCTGTTTTTCTTCTTTGAGAACTTTCGGGACATCTTCTTAAAGGAGTCATCCTCTTCCCCAAGTTGACGAGCCAACATCATTGCCCTCTCAAAATCCTCAAGCTTCAACCCGATTATCTGCTTCTTGAGAGCAACACTGGATAGGCCACCTAGAAAGAAAGCAACCTGCCGAGCCTCGGACAAGTCTCCAACCCTGTGGATATAACTCCGTACCTTAGTGATATAAGCACTAAGAGAGCATGTCTGCTTACAGTACCGCAACTTCTCAAGCGTATCACGAGCATCGTGCTGAGGTGCATACTCCCCAATAAAGTATTTTCTAAAATTGGACCATGTACTCACCTCCTTCTTCACGGTAGGACCATTCCACCAACTATAGGCGTCTGATTTCAGCCGCATCTGCGCAATGAACAGCCGCGCCTTATCACCTTTATTGGTAGCCTCAAAAAAGGTCTCAAGCTTGTTAATCCAAACCATCGCCTCCTCAGCGGTGCCTTTCCCATCCCAATCTGGGATCTTCGTGCGCTCGAGACTGCGGATGTCCTCCTTGCTCAATCTGGAACTCTTCAGTGACTGCTCCACAGCAACACTAGTACCAGGTACATCCGAGTCCACCACCACAACTGCCAGAGACTTTCCCTTCTCCGCAGACTTCCCTAGGCCATCCGTGCCAGCAAGGGTCTCCAATACAGTTCTCATAGCAGTCCTAATACAGCCTTGAGGCTCTGCTGCACACCCAAAAGTCCTCGCCCCACTTCGTCTGCATGGTCTCCAGGTTCTTCTGGGTTTCCTGTACGCGAGCAACTAGCCCTCGTACATCAGGTTCCTCCTCCATAGGAGTCGCCTGTCCCGCTACAGTATGTGCGCCTGCACTAGTCTCGCCGTGCTCCATCTCAGCTACTCAAGGTCCAAGCAGCAACTCAGGCTCTGATACCACTGTTACGAACCAAAATTTTAGTACCAAAATTTCGATTTATATTCACATCACTGCCTCCCACGAGGCTATATACATGAAAGCCACGTATATCGATAACAAGACGACAACACAAGATAACTAAATGCACACGTACGCTCCGCCAGCTATAAAATAGCCTGCACAAGCTTCCACGTGTTAGCAACATGCATAACAGTTATCTAATAGTGTCAACACAAAAGCAACGACTGACGGACTGCAAGTACACACATATGGAATCCATCGCACCATATTATCTGCCAAGCAGACACTCCCTGCCATATCTAGACAGTACGTCGTCTAGAACCCCCGCGCTGGTGGATCCAAGGGGAGGGAGAAACTGCAAGCAACATAAGACCCTAGGCTGTTAGACTGTTGGTTCCACCCGTCACCATCTCATACCAGTGATGAGGTTCACCTCACCAACATCGATGGTCCTTATCCGATAAGTCACGCTTATCTGTGCCATTGCTATGCATAAAACTCCCACAGATAGATCCTCATATCACCGGGACACATTCATAGGATCCTTGCTTTCACTAGACTGTTGATGTTTAATATAGTGTCGTCCCATACCAACACCATATCACATCGCACTAGCACTCGCAAGATCCCTTGAAAGGCGAGCATCACATTATGGCAACACTCACAGAGGGGGCTACCCTGGTTTCGGGGATCCCGGAGGGTAAAATCTACGGCCTCCGTTATCACACCACCAGGGCTGGAGGAGGAATCCGTTCAGGCCCCGTTTCACCCGCCGACACCCGTGGGCGGGCGCAGAAATCACGGCCGTCCGCCCAGCGACAAATCCGGGCCCGTCCGGTGGTGTTCCCGGAAGCTCCGGGATCCAAGCCGGGGGGCGATACCGAAGCCGCCCGATCCCGGTATGGTGAATGCCTCCTCACGGGATCCCGAATCCGGCGGGTGTGATCCTCCTCCGGGGATGCATGGCGTGGCGATGCTCGGCCACCCGATATCGCTAGCCTACCAAGACCTCCGGGATCACCACCATAGCCGTCATGGGGGTGACGACTGGGGACGGAAAATCCGCATCCCTCGGGATCCCGATAGAACTCTCTGATGAAAACGTCCTCCGGGATCACCCGAATCCGACGGGTGTGATCCCCTCCTCCGGGATCGCCATCGCTCGGCCGAAAAGGCCCGATTGCGGCCGAATCCACAGGCGCTGTCGCTGCTGTTGCATCTGGCGAGTATTTAAAGGTAAGCGCCATCGACAGATCTATTTTTATTCTATTAAAGTCTTATTCTAACTGGTTATGTTATTTTACAGATGGTGGAGGAGTCGATTCACATCAAAAATGATGCCCATATCCTCCTTAAAATACCCCCTTTTGGAAATGGGGGATTGACGAGCAAAGGATAATTTTTTGAGAAGAAAAGGAATTTAGTTCTATATTAGGGGTACTGAGGGAGTAATAAGGGGATTGCAATTTATAATATGGGGATTTTCTGTAAAAAATAAAGAATGGAGGATGAGGAGAAATGGGGTAGTCAAGGGTACTAGGGGTAATGATGGAGTAATAAGGGGATTGCAATTTAAAACATGGGGATTCCTTCAAAAAAAAAAGAATGGGGGATGAGGAGAAACGGGGTAGTTGGGGTTAGTAGGGCTAATGAGGGAGTAATGGGGATTGCAATTTTAGAACATGGGGATTTTTTGTAAGAGATGAAGAATGGGGATCTTGGAGAAATGGGGTAGTCAGACTCTTTGGGGGTAATGAAGGAGTAATAGGAGGATTGCAATTTAGAACATGGGGATTTCTACTAAAAAAATGGAGAATGATGACGAGAAATGGGGTAGCCAGGGTTAGTAGGGGTAATGAGGGAGCAATGAAGGATTGCAATTTACATTGGGGAATTGCAATTTAGAATAGGGGATAAGGTTAGTAAGGGTAATGAGGGCCTAATGGGGGAATTGCAATTTAGAATGGGGGGATGAGGATAATGGGGATGAGGAGAAATGGGGATTCACATGAAAAGGGAATGAAGGAAAAGGAGGATTAGGATTATATTTAAGTTAATATTTCAGTGATTCTTGCTTTAGAAAGTGGGTGTTGCTTTAGATTGCCAATTTGAGAACACCACTAATGTATCATCATATGGCACAGGGATGAACTTTTGAACTAGAGAGTTAATAAATCTGGTCTTTCCAAAGGCTATATCTAAGGAAAGGATCCATGCCTTTGTAAATGGATCTTTGTTACCTCGATAGAAGTAGTTTGCCTTGTAGTAACTCTTTAGCTCTCCAACAGATTCATGAACAAAGATTGTTGATATATTACCCTTGGGCTCTACATGGTTTTCCTCACTTAACTCTTGCGATGACACATAGTCTCCTTCTTTATAGATAGTTCCACAAAAAAGAACCTTCTTAAACTTGTAACTTTGCCTCTTCATAAGTGTTTGATCATGTAAACCATTCAGCTCCATCACACCAGTCAAGTCTATAATCACCCCTTTTTGCTCACTCCTGGCTGATCCTATAACTATGCCCTTCTTCACAATGGCCTCCTTGCAGCCACAATGATTTGGAAGGTATTCTAACTTATCCATAATGCTTTTAGCCACTTCTACTGTTGGCACTCGAATAATTCCTTTCCTATGGTCTTGAATGCCAATTGGTAGCCAAATGTACTTATGTACCTCGTTCAAAGTGTACTCAGCAAGATTGCCTTCTTCGGCTTCAAGGAAAGTTGTGGTGAAAAGGTAACGCGCATGATACCTCATATAGGTAGGTCCAACTTCCAAGTTGTTGGTCTTCACTTGCTTATGGATCTTCAGATCTCGCTCTTGAGGGAAACACCAAGTGCCATCATGAGGTCCATGCCTCAAAATATCATCAATGACTTCATCAACTCCTGTAGAGTGAGAATAAAAATTTAAGAATGTTATGCTACTAAGAATAAAAATTTTGATGAAAAGCCTCAGCATCAACTAAGATTAGTTAATACCTAGACTTCCTAAGGCGGGATTATATCCTGCCCACAAAGTGTGCATGTAAGGCAAAAATTTTGCCCAACGGATGTGTGGTGAGTTGGTATAGGCTTAGTAATGCCAAAATAAATGTGCATTTGGTCGTGGGTTCAAACCTTGCCAATGTATGTTTATCTTTGGGAGTTGGTTACTGGGGTTATACGATGATGATCGACGTAGTAGAACTTAAAAGCTTATATGTGTCCTCCACTTTGGCTGCCGCAAGGCAGTGGGATAAGCTAGCTAGTCTGTATAAGATTAGTCTAGTATGGACCTTAAACATAGTGGTCTGGACCTTGATAAGGTTTTATCAATGCAAACACTTGGAGAGGCTTAAAAGACCTTAAGGGCAGTCATGCGACCATGCAGTTTGTGACCACTAAGGTAATTTGTGGCAAGAATTTGGCATATGAAGTATTTGCAAACACTGGCTATGCAGCACTCAACATGAGTTGAAATCCTTTTGGATTTTTCAATTGGCATACATACCACATTAAAGGTCTACTTGTGCACTTCATGGAGGTACATTACATTAATTGGCTACCAACATATGTGTTAGTTTCTGATAAATTTTGACCTTTGAAAATCTGTCTACAAAAGCATAGCTTGCTATGTCTCCTGAATTTAACTCGAATGAGTAAGAGGTTGTGGTTGCACAATTTATGGTTAACTTTGCATGCCCAATATCCTTGATAATATAATATTGCTAAATGGTCTTAATATGTAAATAGGGGACTTTGTTTTAAAATATTTCGTAAAGTCTTTTGGGCCCTGAAAAATATCCAAATTAGGGCGTCGGCATTTGTTGCATCTCTGTAGACCTCATTTCGTCAAGATGATGACCTAATTCCATGAAGATATAGCATTGGAGATCCAAGATATATGAATTTGGACATATCCTATATTGGGACATTTGTTGCATCTCTTGAAGACATAATACGGCAGAGGAAAAGTAAATCCCCGAAAAAAGCATTTCATGACAATGATTCAAGGGGAAAAGCTCTTATTATGCAAGATTGAATTAATAGGTACAATATGTTTCGTATGGGACATTTATAATACGGCCTTGAGAGAAATAAATTCCACTAACGTTTGTGAGTGAAAGTTTTTAATATTCTGAGACATGATATTTCCATACAAGAGGGAACACCAAGCGGAACATCTTAAGGTAACGGCTAAGGGGATGATATGGAGACGTGTGCAACTTTTAATTAAGGTAATAAATTAATTAATGGAAAAAACTATGAGAATAGGGCAAAATGTTGCATTGTGTGGCGGCTAAACCGATCCGCGGCTAAGGGAAAGTTGTGCGGATCAGCTCATGACTAAGCGGATCACTTCAACCAGACATCAGAGATAATGTTCTTAGAGTTCATGCCTTTATAATGTTCTTAGATCTCATTTCTTCCCCATAAGAATCCTCCAATGGAATGGCTACTCTCTAGCGCAATTAATTTCATTGTTGTTGTTTCCCCCAAACTTTTGATCCACTTGTCAAAATGTTGCGGCGTTTGTTGCATTAGATTTAAAAGATCTTTCCAATGATATATGGTTATGATGTATTTCAATATGGTCATATGCATTAACCTTAAAAAACGAACCCATTGCTACAAAAAGTTTTTGAATCTGAGTTCTGGATCAAAAGTTATAATGAAAAAATAATACTACTGGAAGGTTCTAGTTTGCATTAATTCTGAGGCAATCTTTGGAATGAGTATCTTGAAGCTCTTCTCTTATTGGACGGGTTTAAAAGGCTGACATGGCATTTTAAGCATCCCTTAATGGGACAAAATGTGATCTCATTTTTTCCTCTAATGTTAATGGTAAACACTGAAGCAATTTGTGTTTATCTCTGCTGGTGATGAAACAAAATAGGGATTTTTGATCTTGCGAGGAGGAAGGTTGATCCATGCATGGTAGAAGCGAGAATGGGCACCATCCATTAAGCTAAAAAGAATGGCAAACACATGAAGCAATATGATACCAAGCTTCGAGGATGGAAGGATCCAATGTGGAGGCAGAATTCTAAAGCACAGCAACTCTAGTGGAATCTTCTGAACCAAAGGAGCAAACCATAAATAGTGACGAGGAGATCAATGCTGGAGATCCAGCTTAACCAGGTTCTTTGATTGGGATTTTTTGCGGAGTTTTGAACTCATTTTTCAAGTTTGGTTTATTTGAGCTCATGTCTAGATCTTTCTGGGTCTAAGTTAGATATTGGGGTACAAAAGCACCCGTCCGGACGCGCTGCTTTTCGTGCTTGGTCCGTTGTGCTTGGAGGTGCTTGGAGAGCGGGAACGTGATGATCCGTTTTTAGAAAATTGCTTGCGGATCGATGACATGGCTACCCACAAAATCAAATTCGGTACAGAAACAATTTGGCGGGGTTGTTTTGGAATGGCGGGACAATTTTCTTGGACGGGTCATGCTAAAATGAATTCCAGAGGAGTCTTTCTTGAGTTCTATTTTTTGTGGGACTACCTCGGCTTGCTCAACAAACTGCTCTTATGCATCTTCTCCTGTTATTAAACCCTATGGAAATGCACATCACCTTCGGTTGTGCAGTAGAAGAAGGCTTCGCTGGAATTCGTGGAGCAGGAAGAGGACAACATGCCTTCTTCAGCCTACGATCCTCCTCCACACTCCTCTGATGATGAGGAAAAGGAGCACGAAGAAGAGGCACTACCACAATGTTTTTCAAAATTCGATGCTTACCATGGCGATCCGGGCTTGAAGCATTTCTTGTAACAAAATCTTTGTTCAAGTACATTCCCTTCCCCTTACTTTTTATTTTAGTGGCATACATGATCTTTATTCAAATTACAACTATGGGCACCATTATACTTTATAGGACTATTCATAATTTATCCTGAGCAAAGATCTCTGTTAGGATATATAATCACTCATTTTTCTCCAAAATTGAGAAGTGGTATCTTGGAAGAGGCAATAGATCCTATATCGTGTAGAAAATGTCACAGAATTGTATGGGGAATGCCAGCTTTTCTGTTTCTATGTGTTTGTATTGAGACGATTTCCATTATTGCGTGCATACAATGTTGCAAAATTGGGAAGCCTAATTCTAATTTTTATTTTTGCCTTGGTATTGCATCAGTCCCCAGCATGAGAGATAAGCTATTTTCAGAAGTTTTTTCTAACTTATGTTGGTGGCCGTGTTCCTCTTCACCTAAGGGAAGACTTTTGTGGAACTGGGTTAATAGGGTTGGTACTTTCTTGGTTGTTTATTTCCATATATAAAGGCAATACCATTAGACATCACTATATCTGTTGGTTGATAAACAAACCTGGTAACATTATTTTTGGATCTGCTAGACTGGTATCAATTGATCCTTAAACTTCCAAGTTTCGCTGGTGAACATTTGTTTATTCACTAAGTTTTATATCTAATTTAGCTTCTTTGGTGAACTTCGGTCTGAGTGGGTGCTGAGACATCAAGGAGAAACGACTCTAAGTCTTGACCTTGATGAGGAAGCTTTAAAATGGGGAATAAGACATAACATTTCTAAACTTCAAGCAGATGCTCAACAACGAATATGTCTTCTCCATGGAAATGTTTTGTGTCCAATATTGTCAGCTCACATAGTGTTAGGGAATGCACTTGAAGCGGATGGATATAACAAACCAACTAACCTGCCAAAATGATGAAGGAAGCTTGTATGCAAGGCGGTCGAGGATTTGGAAGTTACAAGCATGCTTGATATAAAAAATTCTGAGACATTATATATGCATTAAACTTCGGTATTCTTTGCCTTGGAAGTCGAAAAGATCTTGTAGCTTATTTTAAATTAGCTTTTGATTCTATCACTTTCAAGGGTGGAATATTTGTCATGGATTTATATGGAGGGTTTCTTGGGCGTTCTCTCAAGTTCAAAAGGCACTTGGTGACTTTGTAGTATGGTATACCTTGACACCATTTGCATCTGCAATGAAAAGTAGAACTTCATAAGCGGCTTTAGCATTACGTCGCGAGAAAATGCTTTTATCGTTCTAACTAGTAGATTTCCTTGATGCCACGAGGTTGATATACTATACATAGGAAGTTTATAACCAATTCTTGATGGCGGTATACATGGGAACAAGAAGAGTTTGATCTTTGTCAAGCGTACAACAAGAATAAGTCTACATTTTCAGCTGAATAAGGAGCATAAAAAGACAATTCGACATGCTTTTTCATAGAAATGGCGCTTGTATGTTGTGCTTGTCTACATTATTTTCTTTGGATTCTTCTAAGTTGAACATTTTCTTAAGATTTAAGACTGATGCGTTCACAGGTGGACAATTCCAAAGGTAAGAGAATGCTTGGAAGAAGCTGGCTTCACTTCCACACATTGTTGGATATGGGAAATGGATGATCTTCCTGTGATACAAAAAAGTTTCAGATGTAAATGAGAACAAGAAGTTCCATGAAGTAGAAACCTTCCTGCAATGCGATTCTTGTAATGCCTACAATGTTGGAGTGAAGTAATTCATATTTACTACACAGGTGCCTTCGCCTTCGGAAATCTTTTTTCGGCTATATACATGTGTCGCCTTGGTTCTTAGGTGTATATGGGCAAAAGATCAAAGTTTCAATCCATGGCATCTCCCAGATGGGCGAGCAATCTATGAGTCGGAATGCCTCGTTCTTCCGATTCTAAGTAGGGCTTCACGTCGGCTACGGAAAAAAGATACTTTGTGCTCGTGCTTTACCTGCTTTGTCCGCTTCCGCTTGTCGCGCTTTTTTGTACCCCAATATCTAACTTACGCCCTTCTACGAATTTAAGTGTGAATTGATAGAGCAAACTACCTAGGTTACAGATTTTCGTAGACAGCTAGCATTACTGGCTCATGATAAAGAAAAGCTATTCTCCAGTTTTTTAACTGATATAAACTTAAGAAAACTATTGCAGCATTAAAATATTGCTTGAGTGCATGCAATTTATTTTGTACTCTTAAATTCGTTTTGTAAGTGATATACACAAATAATCTGGGTCTTTTTGAAGACATGAGATTTGGCAGCTTATTATATAGGTAGTACATGCGCATAGAAGTTAAAAAAGAAAGCAGAATAGGTGTTTGCCATTATATGAGATAACCTGTGCGACAGAGCATGGCAAATTTATTCTAATGCTTATTAATTCTGAGCTGATCTAGCCCTTGAAACTAAAGTATGGCCCGCCGTTTGGAAAAAAAAACAACTATAGTTGCACATATTCTGAAACTTCTTTTTGGACTTTCTAGTATTTGATTTTAAGTTTGATTGAGGGTTTTAAAAGCTTGGCCTAAGGTAGAGCAAGATATGAAATGATGTGCTGACAATATATCTATGGAACTATGTCTAAGAACTGCCTACAAATGGTAAGGAAGTATGCAGTTTGAAAAATTGCAGCAGAATGCATTTTATGTGCTTATGGATTAGTTTATTCCTACCCAGAGGTTTCTCTTTCACTATAACCATATGGGTAACTGTGGACATGTACTGAGGCATGGCCTACAATTTATTTTGAGCTCTTATAATTATTTGGTAAAGGGCGATGAGCCGAGTAGAGTTATAGCTTACATCATTCTTTGGTCTAGTTAGCTTGTTTAAAGCTAACTTAGGCTTGGTTCAATGCAGGTAACCAACTTTACTCTTTCAAATATGCTCGTATTTGGTTTAGGATGAAGTCTTGGACGCTGAAGAAAATTCTTGCTACTGCAATACCTCAGAAACGTGGATTTACATTTGACATATTCTGGTTTGCTTTATGCTTTCACTAAAAAGTGGTAAGTGTTATAGCTGAACACGTGGATAAAAATCTTACAATGCTGTCTTATTTTATTTGCTATTAAGCATGACATGAGTATTTGAGATATTTTGTGGTTTTGAAAAGCATGTTGTAAAGCGGGGACATGGATGACCTATGTTGTAAATTGCTATTTTTTTCTTTTAAGCATGACATGGATATCATATGACTTAGGACATTTCTATGGATTGATCTAGTTTGTAAATTCTTTGGATATTTTTCAATAAAAGAATTTAAGAAGTATTTGGGATCATTTTTATGCATCTTGCATGATTGGATGTATGGAACATATGACTTGGGTCCTTTTAAAGTTCTTTGTTGAAGGGGCAAGTTAAATCGTATGTAGGTCTATAAGGAGGTTTGGGCGGTTTTATCATTTTAATGAGTAAAAAAAAGCAACAAATCAGGCCTGCAACAATATGAAGCAGAATTTGGGAAAAAATTTCTCTTCTATTTTCATAAATATTCTGTTTTATTCTAAAACTCTGTAATATTTTAAGTGGAATTTAAAACACATAAGATAAAATGTACTTTAGTAGCATTGTACTTTAGCATTAAGATTAAGAAATATTTGCATGTATTGCAAGAATCTGGGGGTTTTTATGCCTCATCTAGTGGAAAAGAACTTTGAATTTGGATTCAAAGGTTTTAAAGGCTTAAAAATGTATTTGTTTAAATACAACGGGATAAAAATGTTTTTGTTGAAAAGGGTATTAACTAAGTACGGGATATTAAATACAAGGTCACAAAAGGGGGATGGTTGAGAAGAGGGGTATGAACAGAATAAGGGGATATTAAACACAAAATCACGAAGGGGATTTTTGAGAAAAGGGTATTAACAGTATAGGATTAAATTACAAGGTCACAAAAGGAGGATGGTTGAGAAGAGGGGTATGAACGGAATAAGGGGATATTAAACATAAAAAAGAGTATGAGCGGAAAAGGAGTATAAACATAAAAGGGGTATGAGCGGAATAAGGGGATATTAAACATAAGGGGATATTAAACATAAAATGAGGATGGTTGAGAGGAGGGGTATGAACGGAATAAGGGGTATGAACGGAATAAGGGTATATTACACTACAAAATCACAAAGGGGGATTGTTCCTAGAAAAGAAGGATGGTTGAGAAGAGTGGGTATGAACGGAATAAGGGGTATGAACGGAATAAGGGTATATTAAACTACAAAATCACAAAGGGGGGTTGTTCCTAGAAAGGGGTATGAACATTATTTGTGAGAAAAGGGGTATGACCATTGCATATGGCAATGGGGAATATAAAAAAAATTCAAATAAGGGGATATTAATCTACAAAATCACAACGGGGGGATTGTGGCCAAATACCCTGTTTCTGAAAATCATGTCCATTCCACGAAAAGGGGGATTTTAAGGGGTTTTTTATGGGGGGTTTGTAGGAGGATATGGGCATCGTTTTTTATGTGATTAACCTCGAAATCAGCCTAAATACGTCCATTAACGAGAACTGGAATGGGGCAATAGAAGAAAACTCGGCTTGGAAATTGCCCGACTGCGGATGAATCCGACCAAGAGGTTCAATCCCCGAACAAAAAGAGATTAAGGGCAGAAGCAAGAGCTAAAGGAGCTTCGCCACAGAAGATTACCCCTGCTGCCAGGCCCGAGGGTTCAGTCGATGGCCAATGGGAAGGAAATGCAGATGTGCAAAAAAATGCACAAAATGCAGATGAGGATGAGGCGCCGAAAAGTAATGTTGAATGTTTTAACGTCAATCCAAGTGAGGAGCTGACAACTCAAGAAGTTTTGAAGGATTACAGGTATGATCAGCTCAGTCGAAAATGGCGTTGCCAAGTCGGTGATTGCAGCAAATCCTACAGCAGGAAGATGGAACTGGAGAATCATAGGTTCAGGGTGCATCAGCTATTGAATAATTACAGGGTTCCAGATGCGCCAAGGGGTCGAATTCCGAAGAATAAGGCTGAGGTGAGGGTTAGAGATTATGGGAAGATAAGGTTTCAGAGATCTCTTGATCCCGACTTCAAATTCAGCCACAATCTGAGCAGAAAACTTCAGAGGGCAGGGGCAGCAGCAGAGCGTATGGCAGATGACCAAATCGCCCTCGGCCTTCTGGATGACACGGCCCGAGCCGAGTTTATAAACCTGCAGTTGCGGAGAAAGGAGGCCACAGAACTTGAAATGCAGGAAGAGCGGATAAGGGAGATCAAGGAAAGGATTAAGAGCAGGCATGGCAATTTGGATGATAAGGATTTGTTTGGCGATTTGAGCGAGGAACAACGCCAGTTGGACGATGACGATGTGAGTGTGGAGGTAGACGCTGCAAATAGACTTGAATTTATTTCACCTCCTCCGAAAACCCTAAATTTGAACACCCCAAGTCGGCAGGGTACCCCAAGGAAGCAGACTTTTGTGCAGGCCCGGAGGGATGCAGATCTGATGGCTCCAAACCAGATTGTGCATGAAGAATCAGAGGATGAGCTTGAAAATGCAGATGAATTGGCTCCCCCGACCCCGAGCAAGATAAAAATGTGGTATTTGTATATGCTGGACCCCCACTTCTTCGCTGTTGTAATATCATATGACAGAGGGATCAGAAAGGAGCTTTGGCAGTTTAAATTTTCTCTAGATTATCCAATTGTGGTTCAAAGTCCTCTGTTGAAGGTGGGCAGCAAATCATTCGATGTTGAATTCCACATCTCGGAGGCAGAGGCTCTCAAATTCTCCACTATTCCAGGTGATTCCGAGATCGATGCCGACTGCTTAGGAGCTTATTTACTGTAGGTGTGTTGTCCTTGTTTTTATTTCTTGCATGGTAAGCTAAATTCAGCTTTGGCAGGGTTCTTGCACTCTCAATTCCTCACCAAAAATGCTGTCATCATGTCTTCCTCCACCCTGCTGCTTTTGGCCTGTTCCTAAATGGCACGAAACCGGGCCTGTGTGGTGCCTACGAGCAGTTTGTGAAGCTAATTCCAGGATCCCCCTTTGGTAAGGCCGTGTGGAAAATCCAGTATGCACAGTTCTACTACATACCGGTTAATGCCAGGTAAATTGGGTTCTAGTTCTGGTTTGAATTGAATTTTTATTGCATTTCTAGTTCTGGTTTGAATTGATTGCAGCTTGTCCTATGCAGTGGCCATTGGAGCCTGTTCATTTTGGTGGCTGATCCTTTGGCATGCCAGAAACTCAATAAGCCTTGCCTTTGCATATTGCATTTTGATTCCTTTGATCACCTCCATGCTCCAACACGCGGGTTCATCACTTTGTGAGTTTAACATTTGCTAACCATACATTCATAGCCTATCTTCTAATGCCTTGACTTGCAGGTTTTTAAGTGATGTATTTAAGAGGTGGAGGCACGAGGCATCAGCATTGCATAATGCACCAGTAATCTTGATGGAAGCTCCACAGCTACACAACAACCAGGATTGTGGCATCTATGTTATTGGTTGTGTGCAGAAATTCATCAGGAAAATTTACAACAAGGAGATAGATGTGAGTTATCATTGTCTTATCTTTTGTCTTTTTTGGTTAGCAAATTTATGTACTGTTCATTTATAATCTGATGTCTTCAGATGGTGATCAGCCGGACTGGTTTGCCAAAGAAGACATGGACAATTTGAGGACAGGCTTCAAGGTGATCTTTAAGTAGAAGTTAAATGCAGAAAATCAACCTTCTGCGGGGTAAAATCAACCTTCTACTTGATGCCCCATGATCCGGGTAGCAACCAGATTAGCAACTATAGGTCTCGAGTTCGAGATGCCTGCGCGTGATCCCAAGTTGATGCTGGTTGGGTTGCCCAACTAAGCAATGAATGGTCCATGATCTTTGCCTGGCGAAAATACTCTCTCCATCTATCTATCCATAACAGAAAAAAAGGTTGTTCCTTGTTCAACATGTAAATTGTCTGCTATGTTTGTAAATATGACAGTTTTTCAATGGTTAATTGAAGTGGGAACTTGCTTTCCTTTTCTCTATTCTGGGTTCACTCTTGACTTGTCAATCTGCATCCCATGGCACTTCACAACAGATGAACTGAATTTGAACACCTCTGGGATCCCGAAACTTGAATAGCTCTGGGATCCCAAAATTTGAACACCTCCGGGATCCCCAGGGAGCCAAATAATAAAACAACCATTAAAAAAGACAAACCACCAAAAAAGACAAACCATTATAATGGTGATCCCGGAGGACGGGATCACCACAATTTGATTCCGTCCTCCGGGATCCCCAGACAGCACAAAAAAAAAAAAAAAGACTAGTGAAACTTAGCCTTCAAAAAATCCCGTCCGCAAATTGGTGATCCCGGAGGACGGGATCACCGCAAGTGGATTCCGTCCTCCGGGATCACCAGAAACCCAAAAAAAAAAAGAATAGAATTACGTCCGCCATTAAAAAAAGGCTTTAAAAAATGCCGTCCGCTGGTTGGTGATCCCGGAGGACGGGATCAACTGTGTGGTGTTCCCGGAGGCCGAAATCACCACAAGGAGATTCCGTCCTCCGGGATCACCAGAAACCCAAAAAAAAAAAAAAAAGAATAGAATTACGTCCGCCAGTAAAAAAAAGGCTTTAAAAAATATCGTCCGCTGGTTGGTGATCTCGGAGGACGGGATCGACTGTGTGGTGTTCCCGGAGGCCGGGATCACCACAAGGAGATTCCGTCCTCCGGGATCCCCACGTCAAAAAAAATAATAGAATTACCTAGCCATTGAAAAAAAAGTCGACTTCACCACTTTACCATTAAAAATTGAAATCATGGGTTAACCGTTGTACAACGGATAGTACAACGGTTGATTCATGAGTCTATATATACCCTTGCCGTAGTTGTTCTTGGTAGAAAGTTAGTTGGTTTCAGTTGAGTTCAGTAGCAGTCGAGTTCATTTGCTTACTGTTCAAGCCAAGTGACAGATGGTGAGGACCCGACAACAGCTTGTTGAGAGCAGTGCCATCAATGCCCACAGTCTTGAGGATATTCTCGTCCACTTGAATGAAATTCAGGAGGATGTGGGGCTAAATCTCGCCCAACCTGACAGCATCAAAACGTTCCAAAGTAAGCATGTTGTTGTCTTCCTTCATATTTATGTTTTATCTACTTTCATATTAATCTTTTCATGATCCCCTCATGGTTCATGCAGAGACCGTGGAGAATGGGGAATTCAGAGACACCCCTAGGCCTCTGAACACTGATCCCGGTTGGCCAAGCCATAGGGCATTGCTTTGGAAATTGAAGAAGTGCATTATCCAAGGCAAGGACCTTGTCTGGGAAGGCAACACCCTAAAAGCCTGCTTCGAGGAAATGTGTGCTGCACGGAGGCTGCGAAAGAAGGTTTTGATCAGGGAAGTCCTAGAGGGGTCTGATCCATCCCTATGCGACATCTTCGATCACATGATGTGGAGACTACCCTGCGGTGTGCCCAATATAACTGTTGAGGACGTCTGGGCAGAAGGCATGGCAACAGTGATTGATGTTGATTCAGAATGATTCCAAATTAGAATGTCAGTTTTAAGCCATTGTAAGGCCCCATTGTAACTAATGATCCATTTGAAACATGCAAATGAATAGAATTAAACCATTGAAACAATGGAAATAAATAGACCATTAAAAATTCCCTGGGATCCCGGAGGACGATATCAGTATCTGGTGGTGATCTCGGAGGTGGGGATCACCGACCCGTGATCCCGTCCTCCGGGATCACCCGCTCGCGGACGGGAAAATTTTGAAGACCTTGGAACCTTAGAACCTTCGGCGGAAAAAAAATTAAAAAAGAGTCCGTCCGCCAGTTGGTGATCCCGGAGGTGGGGATCACCAACACGTTATCCCGTCATCCGGGATCACCAGCTCGCGGACGGGAAAATCTTGAAAACCTTGGAACCTTAGAGCCTCAGAGGGAAAAAAAATTAAAAAAGAATCCGTCTGCCTCATGGTGATCCCGGATGTGGGGATCACCAACACGTTATCCCGTCCTCCGGGATCACTAGCTCGCGGACGGGAAAATCTTGAAAACCTTGGAACCTTAGAAGCTTAGAACCTTAGAGGAACCTTAGGGAAATTTATCGTCGACGGGATATGCTCCTCCGGGATCACCGGATAGACACTTTACCATTACATTACATTTAAACATTACATTTAATGATATGCATTAAAAGATTGAGAAATACAAGTTCTGAAAGTCATGTTTCAGGTCCCAAAATTTGGGAATCATGGTGCCTTGCATGAAGCCTCCATCTCAACTTCCTTCCAACTCTTCCTTGCTTTCTTCACCTTATGTTTTCCAAGTTCTATCACAGGCCTCAGCCATGACAAGCTAGTACCACAATTGACCTCCAAGGTAAGCTCAGGTAGACTTGATATATTAGTGCTCGTGCCAACTATGTCATCCATCTTCTCAAGTCTAAAGTCGAGCTGCCTCATGAGAGAATCAGTTGCAACTAAAATGTTAGGATCTTGGCGAGCCCTAGACATCACTCTAGCAATTACCGCCTCCAAGGAGGCCTGAGTCTTCTTCAAGTCCACTTGACTGCTTGTTTGCAAGGGAGACTCTTCCCCTAGGCGTACTACCTCAAGCACCTCGGATCCCTGGTCTCCACAACTCTCTTGCACGGCTTCATATGGCTTCAGGTGGTCCATGCCCCCACCTATTGTCCCATATTGGAACCCAAGACCTGTAAGAGATCTTGATCCCTGTAATCGCCAAGCATTTGCATAACTTTCACCTGATGCTTACATAGATTACCCTTGGCTCTCCAAGGGCAATCACAACATGCCCAATTCTTGTGTGCTCCAAAGAACAAAATACGGGCCACCCCCAAGAGTGCGCTTCGGTTGCACTTCAGCCTCGCCCTCCTCGAAGTTGGTAAATGTGACTTGTTAAAATTTAAGAATATTCCGAGCCTCTAATTGCGCACTCTACTATTTGTTCCTGTGAGGTGTTTACTACAAATCCATGTTCCTTCATAGACCTAGAACATAGCTATATATCAATCATTTGCAAGGTAAATATGCAAGGTAAATTAGACTAGGTAGTGGTATGTAAATGTTACCTCATGTAAGCCATGTGTGTCTCCACATTGTTAGTGAGAATGTAGAGCAACCCGGTCAATTCTCCCCCCTCGAAGTGCACGTTTACATATGCCTAGGCGCAACTTAAGGGCAGCATGTCATGCCTCTATGGCAGCATTGGTCTCTTGATTGGAGTGCATGTACATTCTTGTAGCCAATACCCATTCACAGATGTTCTTAGTCCACTCCTTACTCATGTAGGCCGACAATTTAGGGTGTTGAGGATACTTCCTCACCAACTCTTCCAATCTCTTGATAGCCTCTTTCCTAACAGCTTTCCTGTACTCATGACCGTACTCATTGTCCCCTACAGGCCCCTCTGTCTTGTACATTATATTCCCTAGCTCCTTGAACATTTCATTTCTATGCACCTTACTCCTTACATTTTTTCTTAGCCACTTAATCCAGGCTCTTCTCACATGCCAAATGCATATTTGCACATGCACGTTTGGGAAAACCTACAAGTGCACAATGTCAGTCCATAGTGTTAGTGTTAGAAAGTATGCAAGAAAGTATGCCAGGCATTACTTACATTTTTTACCACCTTGAT
The DNA here is from genome assembly GCA_021234155.1 of Isoetes taiwanensis. Classification (NCBI taxonomy): domain Eukaryota; kingdom Viridiplantae; phylum Streptophyta; class Lycopodiopsida; order Isoetales; family Isoetaceae; genus Isoetes; species Isoetes taiwanensis. The sequence goes on along the minus strand of JAJEKV010000070.1, from coordinate 5,586,072 downwards.
TTCAGCATCAGCATCGTCAGTAATGATGCAAGAAGGGTGCCAATCCGGATCATCCAGGCATAATGAATCCTTTAGTGCTTTCAACCACTTAGTTATAGCCCTAGTTTTTTGAGAATTGGTTATGACATATGCCAATGGCAAGCCATTGCAATGGTCATCGAAGGCAATGAGTGTAAAAAGATAGTAACTGGATAATAGAAACCAATAGCTCACATTGGATCTAGAATTGAAATGCTATAGACATTTTTAAATGGACTATGGAAAAGATCTAGAATGGAAATGAACACAAAGTAGTGTACCTCTTGTCATTAATTTTGAAGGTTGCATCCATGCAAATGGCCCTATTCTTTCCAAACTTCAGCATTGCCTCTCTTTGGATTGGAGTCATCACTCCCAATTGGAATGTGTCACCATGTTCATACAAGAACACGGACTCTAGATATTGTTGCACCCACATGTTGATGCTAGTAGGAAGGTCTTCATGTAGCTTCCAAGTGTTTCTAACAACACTCTTCTCAATGTTGTAAACATCCTGGATCTTCAGCATGTCATCCCTACACATACTATCCTTGCCATGCACATCTAGTTTAAATCTCCACCTCTCCTCGTGCATGTTCATAACACTTCGTGGGGTGTGCCAATGCGCGAGCTTTTCTCTAACCCATTCCCTCAATTCCTGAGAGATCCACGGTGCTAGCTTGAATCTGATACCTTTCTCTACGTCAACAAATTTATCATGGCAAGGCTCACCTTGAAGATTTCTATGCTCAAACCCATAATAAGTAACTTGCGAGCATTCTGGGAGAAGGTAGAGTTGCCTAATGGTAAAATGGCATTGGCAGCCCCTACGCACACTCTCACCCCTTTCAACTCTTTTCCTGCGTGTGCCAGGTTGACGTGGTCCATCAGCAACCATGTGAGTGTTCAAAGTCTTGTCCTGGGGACCATATGTGCACCAATACCTATTTTGAGTGTTCAAAATTAGTGCATGAAAGTAGTGCATGTACATCTAAGAATTAAATATACTTCTGCTACAATGTTTTCTACTACAGAAACAACAATAACAGTAAACTAGAGGATAGGGTTTTAGAAATACATACCTTTTCATAGTCAAATAAGAATCCCTGGTTGGCCTCTTTAGCACCCTCTCGGGATTGGAACTCCTTAAGTAGAAGCTGCACGGTGCCACACAATTTCTTTGCTCTCCAAGAATGAAGTCTTCAACCCGGTTTATTGGGAAGTAGCAGGTCCACACAAGCATTTCTCCACCTCCCTGTACAGAAGGAACTTGGTGCTCTTCTGGAAACCAGTGTACATTGCTGTGGTTGAAAATGCCATTAGGGAGTGACTCCACATGTATTTCAGCACGCAGCCGGGAATGGTGAGAAAGGGAGCTCAGATGTACGTTTCTTACCTCCTAAAAATAATCTTAAGCAGATAAATACATGTGCTATCTTCTTCTCCAACCCCCAAACGTCCATAGCTGCCAGAGGCCGCTTCGAACATCCGTCTGTGCATATGCAGCAGCGCAGAGAAATTCTGGAAGACAAATGTGGGATCCGGGAGGGTGGTTTCCGACATCCGAGGTGTCCAGATCTCAATGGTTGGTCCGTGCATGGGCTGACATGTTCAAAACCGGCCGCACGATCAGTCTACACCCGCTGGCCACCTTCGATTTTCATGCATAAAGTACGTGGGGATCCCAGAGGAGGGAATCACTCTGGCAGTGTGGTGATCCCAGAGGAGGGAATCACATCAGGTATCGAACCCAGTGGGCAGCATGGTCCCACGACCCACGCTGGTGATCCCGGAGGCGGGGATAACGCGGCCGATATCGGATCGCCGATATCGGCCCCACGGTGGTGATCCCGGAGGCGGGGATAACGCGGCCGATATCGGATAAGGGAGATATCGGCCTCACGGTGGTGATCCCGGAGGCGGGGATAATGCGGCCGATATCGGATCGCCGATATCGGCCCCACGGTGGTGATCCTGGAGGAAGGAATCACGACCGCCGGCCTCGGTGATCCCGGAGGCCGGGATCTCCACGGCTGATTCCAGTTCCGTTATCGGCCAGGAAATGGTGATCCCGGAGGTCGGGCTTACATGTTGGTGATTTCGGAGGGCGGGATCGCGGTGGAGTTTTTTTGGTGATACCGGAGTTGGGGAACACCACGGACGGCCCGGATTTGTCGCGTGGGCGGACGGCCGAGATTTCTGCAGGCCCCCTCACGTGTGTCAGTACGATGAAACGGGAGGGCCTGAAACGGATTCTGTCGAGTCCTGATGGTGATACCGGAGGCCGGTATTTTTACCTCCGGGATCCCCGAAACTAGGGTAAGACTATCCTAAGCCCACAGAGGGTATTAAAAGGAGAAGTTTTAGCAGCTTTAGAATAACTGCAATGACAAGCAGCGCCCTCACGGTTGCTATTGCAACAAACTGGTTTGTCACAACAGGGTAAGGCTCTAAGCTTCCTCGGATTAAAGACCGGATTTTCAGAAAGGGGACAGTTAAGCAATTACTAGGATAGGGGATGAGTTCCTGGTGTTCCCAGAGTCTTGCTGTTCCAGTTTAACATGGCGCTTATTAATCACTAGTAGTTCTTACTCTACTATAATCCCTGTAGCATATTTGCCCAAAGGCGATACTGGAATGCATCCAGCTCAAGCTTACCAGGTATAAGCTCCCTGCTGCAATTCCAGTACGACAACGTCTCCACCAGAACTATCCTCTCGGATTGCCCCTGCTTTTATTCTTAATTCCGACCTCTTCCTTTCGGTCTACTCTTGTTGCTTCCTTCTGCAACAAAATCCGGCAGTTGTAGCCTTCCCCTGGCTTGTTGCTTGGTTCTCCGACCAAATCCGGCCTTCTCCTTTTTCTCCCTGACCAATCCGCCGCCAGCTCTTTGATTCTATCTCCTGCCACCGTGGCAAGGCCACGTGGCATTATGGCAGCAGCCGGTTAAACCCGCAACCGGTTCGGCAGACCTCCGATGCCCCAACCCCAGATCAAGGCTGTATCAGACAGCCGTAGGTGGCACCACCCACTATTCCAGTGCTCACCTTTTTAACCTAAGGTTGTTCCAACCATATAGCCTTAACTTAATATAACATAACTATTGCCTTGTTACCATTTATTCAAGGGAATAAATCTTAATGGTCCAAGTTAATCACCATAACCATTACACCCAGGCACACCGTTCCCTAGTGTCCCAGGCCATGTGTACCACGCCACCTTAAGCTAGACTAGGGGCGTATGCGACCACCACACAACTATGGCCATTCATACCATATAACATTTCCTTATGCCAAATATTCAGATGCATGTATAATATCCAGCAATGGTCTGTCAATTTATTTTGGGCATAACATTGCACCCCACTTGTATCCAGTGTTCCAATATTTTGAGGTGGCGTCGTCTGTACCGTCTAGATCTGAGATCGATGGCCCGAATTGAACCACCACTTAAGTTCCCCCCTTATCCAGTGGTCCAGTATTTGAGGTGTCTTTGTCTGGGCCATCCAGATCTGAGATCGACGGTTGCGACAGTGCCACGTCAATCCACCCCAAGCAGCCCCCTTGTGGGTTTCAAAGTATTGAGGTGGCAAAGCATTTATAGTTGACTTTCTAGGAAGCTTCTTTTTCTATGCCGCCGTCAGATGGCTATAACTTGTAGTAGAGGGGTCGACTGAAGGTGGGATCCATGCCTTTGGATTCCTCTCGTCAAGAGCTTTCCAATGAGTGGTGCCTTGGTATCTTTTGTCGCAGTTGGAGCCAATATGATGAATTCCAAGAATCTTCTTGAAATCTTAGAATTTCATGGAATCTATGGAAATTTATGAGAATCTAAGGAAACCTTCATAAGATCTTAGAGAATCTAAAGGAATCTCAGGAGAATCTTAGGGAATCTATGAGAGTCAGAAGAGAATCTAGGGGGATCTTTATAGAATCTAAGGAAATCTAAGGAGAATCTACATAGAAGCTTGGGGAATCTAGAGTAATCTTGGGATAATACTTGGGAATCTAGGGGAATCTCAAGAGAATCTTAGGGAATCTAGGGGAATCTAAAGAGGATCTTTGGTAATCTATGGGAATCTAAAGGGATCTTCACAAAAACTTCGAGACTTTAGAGGAATCTTGATGGAATCTTAGAGAATTTTATGGAATCTTTGTAGAATCTAGGAGAATCTACATAGAATCTTGTGGAATCTAGAGAAATCTTGGGATAATTTTTAGAAATCTAGGGGAATCTTTGTAGAACCTTAAGAATCTAGAGAACTTTTGTAGATATCTTAGGGAATTTAGGTGAATCTTTCGCACTGGGTGTGTTTTGCGGATCTAAGGGAATGTTTATGGAATCTTAGAGAATTTAAGGGAACATTGATGGAATCTCAAAGCATCTGGGGGTATCTTTTTAGAGTCTTGAAAAATCTAGGAGGATCTTTATAGAATCTTCATTCGACCTAGATTTGACTTCTAGTCAAATTTGCGTAGTCCCTCTTGAGAATGTAGTGAATCTTGATTTAATCTTGTAGAATCTAGGGGAATCTTCATAGAATCTAAGAAAATGTAGGAGAATCTACATAAAAACTTGGGGAATCTAGAGGAATCTTAAGATAATATTTGAGAATCTAGGAAAACCTCAAGAGAACACTAGGGAATCTATGGAATCCGAAGAGACTTTTTGGGAATCAAAGGGAATCTTCAAGAAATCTTTGAGAATCTAGAGGAATCTTGATGGAATCTTCGAGAATTTAGGGAATTTTTCTAAAATCTAAGAGAATTTAGGGGAATCTACATAGAAACCTAGGGGAATCTTTCTATAACCTTAAGAATCTAGGGAATCTTTCACACTGAGTGTATTTTGCAGGGGAATTTTCATAAAATATTGGGCAATCTAAGGGAATGTTTAGGAATCATCAAGGGGAATCTTTTCAGAGTCTTGGAGACTCTAAGAGAATCTTTATAGAATCTTCATCGGATGGCTATGCATTTGGCTTCTATTCGGCTTTGTACAATCCCTCATAATACAAAAACTTGTAATATATATAGAAGAAATTTATTGCAATGGCCTTGGCACTGCGAGCATTTCTTTTGTTTAACTCGATACGAAAGAGGTTTTGTATTAAATTGAAAGGATCTTAGTTTTGTTATGGACATGGAAAAAATGAACCATGTCTAAGTTTGAAGAATTCTAACCTCTGTACTTGCCAATATATATATGGAAAACGGTTATCCTAAAAGCATATGGAGTAACTTCACACAATTCCTTTTTATCATTTTTAAGCGCATAAAAGGGAAGGTTAACACTATGATTTCGATTTGTATATGCGTGCTTAATCATATTTTGCTGATGCTAGCATGTGCAGTGCAGGCAGGAGTTTTTTTCTGTGTATTTTTTTTATTATTATTATTTCTATGGTCATGGGATTTGGGACTACCTCTTGGCCACCAGGAAGAGGCACACTAGGAAAACATTCTTTTTTAGGATTTGCAGATTAGGAAGAATCTGGAAGTAGTTGTGATAGCAGGGTTTTGGCTGCAGAACATGGTTTGAAAATAGGGGGTTTAGCCCCAAAAAATGTGGCCATTCTTAAAAAACTCGGATGCATTAAAAAAAAGTTGGCAATTTTTCAGAGTGTTTGCAAAACAATTTGGAAAATAGGCTTAAAAAAATGGTTGAACTGACCTTTTTCCTAGTAACATCAAATGGAGGGCGACATTTTTCCCACTTGGGTGGGCCAGTAAATTCAAGCCGTGGTGCAAAAATATTTGCTGTTGGATTTCGATTTCCTTTTTGAGTAGGCCAGGGCTGTGGTGAGGCCGACATGGCCTGGTGGTTCAAATCCTTCAGCCCTTTTTTGATTTTAGAGGTGTCGATGAAGCAAGGTAAGAAGTATCCTTACTTCAGGATAGGCAGGACTTCTAATTATGCAAAAGAGGCATTCGGTCCTGTGGAATCTAGTAGGCATCCTAAATATTTAAGTTTTTTGTATTGCTCTGCCGACCGGAATTGCCATCCCACCGCTATTGTTCCGCTGGGATGAATCCGGCGAGCTCTTTCTCTATAGAATCGCTCTTCAATTCTCTATAGATTCGCATCTCTTGCCACAAACTTTGGTTCAAAGCAAAGCTTTTGCTTTTTCGCCTGAGTGTCAGCAGCTGGCATGAAAAAATACCATTGTTGGGTGCAAAGCAATCCCCATAATAATATATGTCGCGTATGGGATTTTATGGCTCTGTGCATTTTGAGGCCCCGCTTTGTGTCCTCATCCTCTGTCGTATTTTATAGTCTGTTTTTACTAAGCTGATAAGGTTTGCTGTAGATGATTTCCAAGGTTTTCTGTAATTGTTTGGAATTGTTTTTTTTTTTCAATGGTTTGGAATGCCCGTTTTATAATGGTCTGACCTCCTGGAGCTGCAAGTGGCTGCAACAGAGTTGCCGGAATTGGCTGGGTTCCTTCTAGTTTTGTGCAGGGCATGAAGATGATGTTTGCCATCTGTTGCATCTGGGTCTTCCATCTGCTGCATCTACTGCGGGATTTGGCATTATTTGGGCCGGATTTTCTCATGGATCTGGCTGCCGCCAGAATAGAGTAGAATGGGCTAGAGAGTCCATGCCTAGGTGGTTATTGCAGGTAAAGCGTTTACCGGGGTTCGATTTCCCGGCCAGTGGATCCTCTGTGTAGCCATCACTGTTCGTCAAACGATTTTCCTTCAAATGATCTTCCTTCCATCAACAGACGATTTTCCATGTTTGCTTTAAATTTCTATTCCGGATTTCTTTCTGGATTTCCCTCTGTTATTCACATTCTTATCTCAGGCCGGATCAGCCGCCTCTGTGTTTTCTATATTTTTCTGCCTCTGTGTGATGTAGCTGCATGTGCTGCCTTCACCGGAGCTTATCGTGTTGCACATTTTCCACCAGGCTCAGGCTTGATCGAACCACTGATATGTGCATGTATTTGCACATTTTGGTGTATCCATTGTTTATACATGATAATTCAATGGTTTGACAATGGTTAAAACTTAAAAAAAAAATAAAAAAGGTTGCATGATACAATTTATCTTATCTTAGCCACATCTTACAAAAACAAAGCTGATAAGATGATACAGTTTATCTTATTTTAGCCAAATCTTACTTCGCCCATCCCCACGTTCTGCTATCCAAATGTACAATTGCCCACGTGCGTTTGTAATTTAACTTTTTTACAGTTTCTTAAACCTACAATGCAGAAAAAATAAGAGTTTGCACCGTACAGAGAAGTTTCCACAGATACATGATTGTGGGATTTCATATTAAATAGGCTAAGAGAACTAATTATTTTGAAGCGAGGCAGGAATTATTCGGGTCTTCTATTTAGGCGATAAGCTAGAACCGAAACACTTCCGTTTGGCCGTGTCCCCATGGTTTTGCCAGAGCAATTTCGTTGCCAGTTGCTACCAGGGCGGTCTGTTGTCCGCTTCTTCTTCTGCCTTGTTCAAAACAACGTGCTACGCACGGAGGGTCGCCCTCCATGGCCGGAGGGTGAAGTTGCTTAATGGCCGGAGGGTGAAGTTGCTTAAATCATAGCTCAAAGTCATGTTTTGATAATCAATTCAAGGCAGAAAAGCAACGATAGGAAAGAGAAAATTGGACATTGCAGGAGTTGGCAGTATGAACCTTGCACTGCCACAAGGCGGGCTCTTCCTTAAGAACGTGCTACATGTACCAGACCTTAAGCCAACCTCTTGTTCATTTCCAAGGTGGATGATGCACACTATTTCATAAATTTTGGCAATGGACGATGTATTGTCAAAAACAAGCAGGAGGAGATCATTGCCAAAGGGGAGAGGGCTGGCAATATCTATCAGCTGTATTGGGCATCCAATTCTAATGCAACATAACATTCACTGCTACCAAAGTGCAGGAAGCAAAAACTTGGCATGAGCGAACATGTATAGGTAGTTGCTTGCTTCTTACGCGTTCTACTGTTAAAGTCACCAACTAGGATGACTTCCCCCTTTTCCTAGAACTGCATTATATCCTGCTCAAGTTCAAGGCACAGGTCATCACATGGAGCATCTGTGGTCGAGCATATTTTCTTATGCCTCGGGCATAGTAACAAACTGCTAAGTTGATAGAAGTTTATGTGCCTTGAATTACAAGCCACATATATTGGTTATTTGTGCCCTTTTTGATGGCCTGTACCATAGGACAAAAGGCATGTCTTATATAACAAGTAACTCCCCCGTTGCCATTATCCCCCTGTATAAATCGATGGTTTCTTACCGAATAGATCTTATCAAATCCATCTATATGCGGTAAATCATACATATATCCTTTTGTTTCAACAAAACATATTATATCTACGTTCTCTAAGATCTCATGCATACTTGAAATTTTTGTTTCTGTTAATCTGTTTATGTTCCAAGCTGCAATTCTAAGAGCCCCGATGCTTTCCTATGCATCTATTATCACTTTTCCTATAACCTAGTGCACCTTTTGTTGATTCTGCTTTGCTTCTTTGAATTTTGAGATTTTGTCCTTTCTTTTCTCGCATCGGATTTCTTGTTAAATCTTCATCGATCCAAATATATTTCCCTTTTAATTTGTAATTATTCTTTAGAGTCTGAAAACAGCTTCTTCAGTGTCTTTTTTGATAAACTGCACCAGAGTAGCTGGACATCTAAAGAAATGTAAACAAATGTGGAGGAGAGAGGGAGGGGGGGAGGAATAGAGTTGATTAGAGTTGATTACCCACTTGTTTGTGTATGTTTTTTGCAATGCAAGGGGCCACAAGTTGACAAGTTTCATTTAATGCTAGAGGTACTATTCTTAAGGATATTATTGATAGTATTTTAATCTTACTTTAGATGATTCTATTTGCAAAATGTTCGAGCTTCACATAGCTTCAGATTTATGGATGAGATTTTATATGAGTAATAGGTATTTGGATTTGGCATTCTTTTTGTTCAAAGAAAAACATTAAACAAATACTTTCCCATATTAAAATTAAACTTGATGGATTTAAAATTCCTGGATTAAATTGAATATACAGAATTTTGCAAAAAATGGATGTTAAGTTTAAATCTCCCAACTGCTTGATCGCCTTGTATGCAGCATCATGGTAAATTCACCCCTTGGATTTTGGTGTGAAGTGAGTTCCAAGTAGTAGCAATAGAAAGTGTTAAATCAATAGCTGAGTGCTGATAAAAAATCCACGTTGGCATGATGTGAAAAACTTACGCTTAAGGTTCTCCACAATCTTCGTCACCTCGGTGTCCAAATCTCTAACGCTTTAAGCTTCTTCGAAGGTCTTTGCAAAACATCAATGAAAAAACAGTATATGTTATATTTCACAATTTTGTAGTCAATCAAATGTATAAAAATTCATGGCACAACTTGAACTGTGATTAAAATGAACATATACATTAAGAACAAATCAATACAATACTAGAAGATCAAAGATAACATGGATGGAGAGAGATATATGCAGTTCCATCTGCATCACGAATCTACTTTTTAAATCATGAATGTAAAAGTTGATACTGATGTAGAGGAATGGGTCTCTAGAGGTATGTGTTGTGCTCATACTCTTTTCTATGGTGGATAAAACGTCTGCAACTTTATATATGCTGGGACGATCTCTTTGGAAAGCAATATATTCTTTCAGTATTTAGACCCCCTGTCTCTGCAGTCCTTCCTTCTCTTTGCCATAATTGGACTTTACATTACACCCTCTACCAAATTTTTGGGTTGCCCCTCGTTCATATGGGGTTTGTAGCCTATTCCATGTATATGCCACTATATACCCAGAATATGCTAATAACTGGTTCAAACCCATTATTGGCTGTAAACTGGCGGTAACTTAACTGGCGGTAACTTCTATTGCTGGACAGCCCATCTCCAAACTAGGTAACTGGAGAGGCCTCCGATTTCGAATCTGTTGTTCTTGTCGAGCTGATTTCTGAGCTAAGAATGTCAGTCTGATAAAAGAGCTCAGTCTTTATATAAATTTCGAAGATTTTGTAGTGTAATGGAGCCTTCCAGCCACATTCTAAGGCGTTTTTTGCATTAGAAAGATCCCTATCCAATCTTCAGAACCCATCCAAGATTCAGCAAATAATGAAGCATCGACCTCAGCAGATCCGACACTCTTGATTCATCCATCAGCCTCAGCAGAATTGTTCATAATTGTATTAGTGAATTGCAGGCTTATGATTTGAATTGAATGTGTTTGTGGCTGATCTTTGCACTAAATTTTTCTTCGAAACCCAGAATTATTCAGATTTGAAGAGAATTGCAGGCTTATGGTTTGAATTGAATATGTCTTTGTGGGTGTCTTGAGATTTTATCTTGCAGAGCAGAGGAGATTTGCTTAGCTCACCGGATTCAATCTAGCTCCAGATACAATAGCCAAATATTCACCATAGCTGTAGAGATTGCAAAAAAAGTAAAATGAGGTCCAAAGCCTATGGTGCTTTGTCCAGTGCCAGGGCTTCCACAGAAGCAAGCGCCATTCAAATACAAGAAATTTCAGCGATTAGTAGGAGTCCATAACAAATAAAAACTCAAGAATTTCAGATCGGAGTGTTGCCAGCACTTAACAATATTTTTCTTTTGTACAGCTGTCGTTTCTCATTACTATCATGGATCTCTTTCAATAGTTTTGCAATAAGTAATTGGACAAGTAACTAGCAGGCTTTCCAATCCAAGCGATGTCCACTGTTGATTGAAGCCTTGTGATAGGGCATAACAAGCATCCAACCCACTTTACAGGGATGAAGAGGCAGCTTAGAACGCGGAAACAGACAGCATCAATCTTTGTTTGCAGCTTTCAGCATTGGATTCAGCCTCGGAGCTGATAACATAGCTCTGGAAGATGCCGAACCTGTGATAATCTAGCTGTGGGAGCTGATAATCAAGCTATGGGAGATGATAATCGAGCTGTGGGTGCAGTAATGGTTGAGGAAATTGCCTGCCGATTAAAGGGGATAAACACCATGCTTGCCCCTTACAGCAGATAAACGGGCGAGCCCGGAGGGGCGAGCCCGTTTATCTGCTGTAGGGCTCGCCCATTTATCTGCTATAAGGGGCTCGCAGGGGTGTTTATCCCCTCGTCAACAAACTTAACAAGCTATTTTCAAGCACTATGTCATCTGCCATTTCATAGATTACAATTATGGCCACATGTTGCCTTTGAAATTATAGATTACTAGTACGAGGTACGAGGTATGGATCAAAATATGAATGAGCCACGATGATCCTTGTGATTATTCGCAAACACAGGTATGTCTCGTAAAATAAGCAAGTAATTAATGTATTTTTTACATTCTCTAAATATAATGATTATTCTTTGCATTGTGCTGATGATAAGTAAAATTTTGCTATTACATTGTTTCAGGCTGAAGCAGACCATATTGTTAGTACTGCGATTTAAATTGTTTGAATGTATCGTGGAATATGGGAAAAATTTGATGTATTCATGCTAGAAATCATTGTGCATGTCAATGTGCTATGTTACTTTGTACTCAACATTATGTCTGCAAATCAATATACAGAGATAGATTCAAAACCACAAATAGTTGACAAACCTGCTTACACTATAAAATAATTGCACAATCGTTATATCATGCATGCCGATTTACGGATGATGGCATTGGCAAAGCTTAAGCAACCGAACAATTGTCTACCTCCAAAGCACAAAGAGTGCAACTCTCCGATGCTGACACTCTATCTGTGTGTTTTTCTCCACACAGTAGCAGTGCAGAAGAGTGTATGCCTTTCATCTATAAATGGTTATGAATGCCTCATAAGAAGGTAAATGAGAAAATATAATGAAGTTGAATTTCAAATAATTCTTCCAATCCACATGCTGGAGGGCTATTAGTTTAATATGGTAAAACATGTAAAACATAGAATGAAATAAAACTAGATTGAACTACATATGATTCGATAATAAGTTTTTTCATGGCATTTATCATATTAGATATCAGCTTCAATTTTTATTACAAGGAAAAACAAACAGAAATTGGTTTTTGAGCAGCTTGTGAGCACTAACTCAAGCCATTGCCAACCCCAAGGTTTTATCTTCATTTGGCAAAACCAATTGATTATATACCTTCACATCTTTTAAAGTACCTGTGAAGAAGGATGTGTGATTTCGTGCATCATAACCCATGAACACTGGTATACTCCCATCTAAGCTCCTGATTGCTGTGTCACTAACAGATGCTAAAAGCATGCCATCAACGTAGATGAAACCCTTTCCACCATCACGTGCAGCCACAATGTGATGCCATTGAGTGTCATTTATTGGTTTAGATGCAAACAAGTTAAATTGATTACTACCACCTCCATACACCAAAAAATTTGGTTTCCCATTGACGAGAGCAAGCCAATATTGACCATTGTAACCATTAGTCGTGCTATCCGGTGGGCTTCTTTGGTTGATAATAATTGCCACTGGAGTAGTAATTTTAGGGATCTTCACCCATGCATGAATGGAAAAGGAAGTCGTACCAGTGAGAGATAATTTTGTACCAAAGGAGACTTTTCCTGCACCTCCAAAAGTAACCCCGCCATCTTCCTCCCAATTTGTTGATCCTGTAATACTTCCAATTGCTCTATTTCCAGAAGAATCATTTATAGTATCACCACTTGTCTCATCCATTTTCCACCATCCAATAAGAGCCTCTGGACGGGTGCTTAGATACTTGATCTGAAAAGAGCTCAAAGCGCGATTGTATAGCCTCAACCCCATCAAGGACCCCACAAAGAAGGAATTATTATCTCTAGCATCATAACCCATGAAAACCGGAATGTTCCCATTTAAATTTCCAACAATGCCATTTGCATAAGTCGATAATTTACCATCGATGTAGATGCTACCTTCATTGTTGTTACGCATTGCCGCAACCTGTAGACTTTCAAGGTTAGATTATATTTTTAACCATTTTCTCTAGAAATTTAAACTCTATCACATTGGTAAGATTTAAATTATTGAATTCTAGAAATTAAAAGAGGGAAAGTCAGATTGAGAAAAGAAGGCTAACATGATGCCATTTATAGTCGTTCAGAGCAGCATCGGCGGATAATGAAAATTGGTACTCGTAGTCTCCGTAAACAAAGAAATTGAGCCTTCCACCATCTATGGATAATTGGTATTGGCCAAGGTAACCATTGGTTTTGTTTGAACTTGGGCTTCTTTGCTGGATAATGACTCCTTTGGAGGTAGCAGTTGCAGGCACTCGCACCCATGCAGATATAGTAAAAGAAGTTGCACCATTCAAAGATGGTTTTATGCCAAATGAAACCATGCCCGCGCCTCCAAACGTAAGTGCCCCATTGCCCCAATCCCATGTTGTTGATCCTGAGATGCTTCCAGATGCACCTCTTCCAGACGAGTCTACTATAGTCGGACCTCTCATCTTCCACCAGCCTCTTAAAGAATTAGGACGTATGATAACATATCCAGTAGCAGTCGCATTCTGATCGTTCTGTATTCGATAGCTGAAAGAGTCAACTGACAACATAGCAAGGTAGTTGAGTACTTAGAAATCCGTACCTTAAAAATCCGTATGCAAAGATTTTTTAAAGGTTTTTTAAAAAAATATAAAAATCCTTAAAAATCCTTAGAATACAAATTTTATAGAAATTACAATATAGCCATTACAATATGAAATTCTAAACCTGTAAGCCTACAATTCTAACCCTAAACCTAAATTCTAAACCTGTAATCCTAAATTCTCAACATTCTAACCCTAAACCTAAGTGTACACAATGTAGGCCTAAACATTCTAACCCTAAATTTAAACATTCTAGCCCTAAACCTAAACATTCTAACCCCTGTAAACCTTAATTCTAAACATTCAAACCCTAAACCTTAATGTGCACAAAAACAATTAGGGGCAATTTTTTATTTTATTTTATTTTTTTGCTATCCCATTCCATAAAAATCTTTTAGAGTACGTACGGATTTTTATAGAAGATTTTTATGAATAAAAAACGCGTTTTTTAACCACCTTGCAACATAGCCGCAACGGATGGAGTATAAAGAACCTGGTTGTTTGAGATCTGAATGCTGCTATTTATAGGTGCAATATTTTGAACAGAGATGAGCTGCAATTCTTTCACATTTGCATCCAAATCATTGGCCAGAACATTGACAATAACAGAGTCTGCACCTTGGGTTTCAGCAACATCCATATTTGCACGAGGGGGACGAGGATAAGAAATAATTGGAAGTGAAAGTTTGGATTTATAACGCAAAATCTTGAGTAGTTCGGGAGATGAAAATCGAGATAGCTAGTTGTCAGACATTATGGTAGGACCTTCTGGATTTCCTCCTCCTTCATAGTGACTAGAACCCCAATTATGGCCCGCTTCATGGCGCCAAACGACAGAGAAGTTGCCATTTTTGTCGCCCCCAACTGCAGAATATGCACTAACAGTGCACCGTTCCAGTCCAAGCGAGACCACCTCCTGCCCCATAATTAGCTACAAGTGCTAGCTTATGAGTCTTACCAACAATTGTGGCGATAATGGTATTCCACTGCGTCCTCACCATCTCGGTTAGGACATCAGTATTACTACTTGGATAAGGATCCCTTGATTGATTCGCTTGTATCACAACCTTGCCTATTTTGTGAACGATAGACGCATCACGCATGAAGGGGATATTTGCAGCCATAATTAAGAACTCCACCATGTTGAGGGTTCCGAGGATGCTTGAATCTAGTAACATTTCATAGCGTTAAAAGATTGACAATGTACTCCGCGTATATTGGTATTTGTTTTTCCAAGTTACAAAACTAGTCTTTCTAAAATTAAGTGAGGTGAAGAGTATGCGGGCACCGCTCACTTTAAGTCTTGACAGATAATTTGGAATTTTTTGTCCGGCCTTGATCTATGTAATGGGCTACAACTGAATCCTTTTGGTTCGGTCTATAAGGATGAGATATTTAGCTATGCCACGTTAAATGGACACTTGCCAAGAATTTTCACATTACCAAATCTAGCTATTGTATTTTAATATCATTATGTCTTGCATCTAGAAGAGTATGAGCATATTTAGCACCCCTAGAGATTAAGGAAAACTATTATGTTTTAGTACAACTAACATCATTCTTAAAAAAGTAGGGAGCAACTATTTCGGCCTATTTTATATCACCTTCCTCAACTCTAGAAGGTTGCATGCATGCCACATCCCACTTGGCAAGTAAAATGGACATGTGTCCAGTCAAATCAGAGATCTGTTTCTCAAAAATTCGATTAAATATAGACAAAGAGTGGTATTTTTGGTGATTAAAACAAAATCTAGATCGTGTCACTAGTAGAGCTAAGAATGGCATCATAATCCGTTCCCCGCAACATTATCCTTATCTTAATTGATGTCCATATAATCTACTTAAAAACAATAGAAGAAAATAGAATATCTCTACTTATAAGCAATGTTCACATTGTTTACTTAAAGAAAAAATGAGAAGAGAAAAGAATAGAACATAATAGAAAAAGATGTTTTAGCATTCAAGTCAGGTAAGTGATGAGCATTCCATCGATTTCTCGATTCATTCTTAAGTAGAATGACAAATCCAAACCTGTAGAATTCGGTGTGCAGCTTACCTTGACGTTGTAGAACAGAAAGGGCGTAACCATTCTTGCTTCCCCCTGACTTGCAGAATCCTGTTGCACCTACACGGTGCTCCCGGATTCATATTCCTCTTTGTTCTATGTACTTGGGCTTATATGCATTGCTTTTGTTGTTTAGGTTTGTGGCCAATTTGATGTCAATTACCTTAAAACCCCTATCTATCTATCAATCTATCTTCTAGATATCATGCGTATGTGATGTGGAACGGATGGGGGAAGTCATTTTTGCTTCCCCTCCACATCATATCAATCAACAAGGCATGATTGATAGATAGATAGATAGATAGATAGATAGATAGATAGATAGATAGATAGATAGATAGATAGATAGATAGATAGATAGATAGATAGCGCCCACTTTATTGGCTCCCGAAATTGAGTCAACATGCCAAGCGGGTTCGCCTGTCGCCCAGGCGAACCCGCAGGGGACGTGGCATGATGGTTCGCGGGTGCAATCGCCTGCGTGGCATTGCTGCCGGGTTCGCTTGGGCGAACCCAAACTGCGGTTAAGTGCCAGGTGGCAGGGAGTCAAGCGTGTGGGACCAGCGACCCTACCGGGTTCGCTTAGCTTAAGCGAACCACGCCCGATTGTCGGGCCGGGGTCGATCGATGACGCGCAAGTGGCTGCCGGTACAACGTACGAGGAACCCCACCGGGTTCGCTTAGGCGAACCCCAGGTAAAGGAGGTAAGGCGAACCCGAGCTTCCTTCCATTTCTGAGAATGTAAAGGAGGTAGATCCCCACCGGACTTGGATCAAAACCTCCAGCGCAAGGCTTAGCTTTGAATCTGTGCTCAAGGATGAGTGCCATATTAAGCATACAACGAATGATAACCATTTTCAAAAAAATTGAGAAATGCAAGGATTTTGGTAACTTTTTTCGGCCGCCTCTTCTCTTTTTTGTTTTTTATTCTCCGTCCGCCATTTTTTTTTGTTTTTCTCTCCATCATCTTTTGCTTGTTTTCGTTTTCATATTCCCTTTTCAGCGGAGAATGCGCCTTCCCCGATTTTTTTTATGCTTCCTATTCCTTTCCATCCCTCTCCTTATTTTTTTTCCCTTGGGTTGTTTCATCTTTTTCTTTTTTACTCCATCCTTAGATAAGCTTTTAGTTGCTCCGCCTTCTGATTTTTAAAAAGATACACCATACACACCATTTACAAAGAGGTCCACCTTTTTTTTGCATTAGGTCGGTTTTTTTCTTCTTCTTTCAAGAATGGTTTTCCACGGGGTTTTCCATAGCCCTTTCCAGCTCCTTTGGAAGAAACACCATCGGGTGGATTACTCTTGGAGCAATCTTGGAGCCATGGAACACCCTTCAATGAAGATTTGGAAAGAATGGTGCACGCCTTAACAATACAATTGGGCTTAAGGACATGGCTAGGTATTGAATCAATATCTCATCTGTTATCTCTTCTAGATATTACTCTGTTATTGCTAGGTAGACTTCGGCAGAGGATGGTAATAGTCCGGATTGTTTGAGAGAAGCCCTTGTAATTTTGACTTGATTCACGCTGCTTGTCGCAATACAAATTCTGATGTTGAATCAGCCCAAAAAATGCTCAAAATCACAATTATTGAAGGGGCTTTGGGGTTGGGCATGATCTAACCACAAATCCGACCTACTTTGAAGTGTTACAACCGCTAATTTCAAGATCAAAGCAGGAAATTTGCTCAATTTCGCGGATGTTGCGGTGGATTAAAATTTGCTCAATTTCGTTGATGTTGCGGGGGTTTTGTGAAGAGCCCATAGTTGAAATCGCGCCTGGCGCGATTTGAGGTGAGTGCCGTGAAAAAAAATTCAAAAAAAAAAAAAAAAAAAAAAAAAAAAAAAAAAAAACGCTACCGGCGCGATTTGAGGTTAGCCTATTCCTTATTTTTTGTCATTTTTGACATTTTTAAGGACATTTGAGATAGATTGATAGATAGATAGATAGATAGATAGATAGATTAGATATTTACTTTTTCCATAAAAGATGTTCTTTAATAGATTTGTAGGATGTTTTTGTTATTATTTTCCTCTAAAACTGGTTTTTTTAACTATTTTGTAGGACATTTTAAGTATTTTGGGCAGGATAAAATCGCGAGAGGGGAGAATTATAAAGATCTTCACGAAGAAAAAGATAAAAGTGTTTTGACCATTTTGTATATCATAAAAATTGTTTGTACAAAAATTTGAGTTGAACAAAAACAATAAATGTAAAATGTTTATGTCCATTAAAATACATATGTAGAGATTTTCATTTCGAAAATAAGGACTTTCTTGGAGGAAAGTTATTCAAATATACTTGTTATTTTACACCAAATTTCAGCAACAACAAGGATAATTGTGTTTAAAATATGCAATTTTTTAGGTTTTTATGTTGCCAAAACATAAAATTTTTAGGTTAAATTCCATCATATTTTACAAGTTTCATCAAATTCAACACATGGTTATATAGCTAAAATGGCCTATAATAAGCCTATTCGGCGCGATTTTGGACCAAACATAATCCCAATTTAATTGAATGATGGTTGAACGTCTGCTGCCTTGAATCTGCCATCTGCCTGCTGAACCAACACGCCGAAGTTGGGGCTCCGGATCGGAAACAGCTTAAAATCCACCTCCACAATGTCGTCCCCTTTGCCTATGCTTCGGCTGAAGCTCTGGCTGAGCCCATACCCCCCCAACCTCAACCTTACCCACACACACTAAGAGAAGAAAAACCAATCCCAAGCGAAATGCTCTGTCCATTTTGAGGCCCTGCTTTGTGTCCCATCCTCTCTCGGATTTTGTAGCCTTTTTTTTACTAAGCTGATAAGAACAGGTTTTACCGTTTATCTTAGCCAAATCTTACTTCGTCTATCCCCCGCGTTCTGCTACCCAAATGTACGGTTGCCCACGTAACCTTTTTGCAGATCGTTAAACCTATGATGCAGACCCAAGAGTTCCTCTCTTGTCCTGGCCGCCCAACACATCTACGGTTGCCACACGTTCAGCTACCCTCTCCCAATCTAGTTGTTGCGCTATTATATATCTGTAATGACCAGTACCTTTAAATTACGCCATTATTATGTTAAAATTATATGATGTAATTTTGTCCGGGATCTGCGGAGCGGCGCCGCTTGTCTCTCCTACAGAGCGTTTTGTGCCCACATGCTTTTGTAATTTAACCTTTTTACAGTTTCTTATAGGGATAGGTTCAATCAGATAACGCTTTTATAATGTATCACGTATTTTCGCTTGATACGGCACAAATTTGACGTTTAATCGTCAAAAATACGCCCAAAAAAAATTCTGTCGAAAAATTTTCACAGTAAAAAGCGAAAACTTCAGTTCTAAACTTACGCGAAACTTTTTTCGATAAGCGAAACCTTCCAGCTTCAACGAAAAAAATCGGCAGTAAAAAAACCTTCAGTTTAAACTACGCTGGCAGCCAAGATAAGCGAACCAAGGTTCACTTACCGAAAAAAAAAAAAAAAAAAAAAATGAATGTTCGTGTAAGTTTAAACTAAAGGTTTCAAACTTTACGCGAAAAAAGTTTCAAAAGTTAAAATCAAGGTTTTCGCTTCTACGAAAAATTTTTTTTCCGGCCGGCGAGTATTAAATACGAAAAATATATATTTTTCTAAAAAATACGTATTTTGGGACTTTATACGTCTGAAAAAATAATTTCATACGTACAGAACCTATCCCTGGTTTCTTAAACCTATGCTATGATGCAGACCCAAGAGTTCTGCTCTATACATTCTGTGGCCCTGCTTTGTTTCCTATCCTCTCTTGTACTTATAGTCCCCTGGCCGCCCAACAGATCTACCGTTGCCACACATTCTGCTACCCTCCAAATCTATAGTTGTTGCACTTTTATTTATCTTTTCTTACAGTTTCTTAAGCTTCTTAAGTAACACTAGAACTGAACTTAATGTTTTTCGGAATGGTTTAAGCATGTATTGTTGTTTAAGCATGTATTATAGTTTTTGGGCCCTTGGATCGTGGCACATTTGGTAGGATATTCCCCCTCCACAGATCCTGTTCGCCCATCTAGGGTCTTTTTCAAGTCAAACTGGCCCTTGTTGACCCGATTTTAAAGGGGCACTATGAAACCATCAACTATTGGTTAAAATAGTATTCTGGCATTTGTACAGTATAGTGTCACAGTAATACAGTCCAGTACTTTATAACTAACACATGAACAGGATTCCACCATGACATGAGCCTGGGAATCGAACCCCAGTTCCAATCCAATGCTCAAGGCTAGTTCAGGGAGACTAGTCACGTTTTCTCTCTTGAGCTTGGTGGAGAAAGTTCCAAAGAATGCATCTATATCATCATGCGTATGGCCAACCATCATGAACCCCACTTTCACAACTTTGAATACTCCCACTGCTGTCAAGTATGACATTGCCCCAAACATCCATCTATTCTTGTTTTTTTTCCAACAGTTGTCCAATTGAACACATAGCTCCTCTGGCAGTTGTTTCTCAAGTAAGGGGAAATCATCCCAAGTCCTCCTTGATTCACTGGAGACCTTGGATGTGAGCTTTTTATCCGCCTTTTCGTAACAAAGCGGTTGATCACCCATCAAAGCCTAAAAAATGGGGGCTGATGGGGAATACCTCCTCCCTTCTATCGATCCTTTCTCTAGTGTTCTCAAGCACTTGAAAATAGAGCTCACATGGAAGTTTGGATCATCTCTCCATAGATCAAGCACAAAATGACCATAGGTTCTCCACTGCGAATACAACTGTCTATATGATATTTGGTCCCTTTGGTGATCTGCAAATTGCTCCCTAATTGCCATTCTTTCGTTCTCTATTGCAGTTGATGCAAGTGTATCCTTGAGTTGAATGCAAATGTTGCACTTTGAGAATGGCGTGTGTTGCAGGACACTCACGTCTGAGAAGTGAGTGCTCCATAACTTGCTGAAATGTGATTAAGAAAGAGGCCTACCTCTAGTAGTTTCTAGGATGGAGTTGACCTCTTTAAGGCACTCTTTTTGGATATAATGTTGTGGCAACACCCTTTGCACCACTCGCACACCGTGCTCGTTCACCTTCGACTTGTGGGGCATAGATTGAGAGATGTATCTCACAAAGCTCTCGAAGACTGCAATGGCCTTGAGAGTTTTTGCTCTAGGTTTCAAAGTGAGTGCATTGCCATGTTGGAACAACCTGTGCCCTTTTCTAACCTGCTCCCAGTATCTGTAGAATGAAGACTTGCTCACGCCAAGAATCCATCTCAATGCTCTCATACATACCTTCAGGCCCCTCAATTGATATAGTAACCTTCCTGTGTTTTCATCATAGCTGGAATTTCTACACAAAGAGTAGATGAAATTAATCCTATCTTTCTCTGAAGTTGTCCAATGTATTGGGACCTTATCTCATACGAGGTCATCCACATTGTCTTGAATCAGGCAATCTAGGATGCAACACTCTTGTCCCCTAATTGCCTCTAGGTTTTCTTTGGTTGGGGTCATACTTTCCATCCTTTCTAAACATTTGTCACTTCTAGACCTCTTGGGCACCCTTGGCTGCCTTTTTATGAAAAATATAGCGCCTCTTCCTTGATCAAAGGATGCTCATCCACCACCAAATCTTCCACATCTCGTTTTTATACAACCCGGAGGGCTATTTTGGCCTAGTAATGCCAAAATAAGTGTTCATTTGGTCATGGGTTCAAACCTTGCCAATGTCACTTATATTTGGAAGTTGGTTACTAAGGGTATACGATGATGATCCCACTGGCGTGGCAGACTTAAAAGCTTATACATGTCCTCCACTTTGGTCGCTCGTTGGCGATTGGGGACAAAAACTAGCTAGTTTGTAAAAGACTAGTCTAGACGAGTAAGGTTTACGATTATTGTGGCTGGTTTATCGGTTCTTGTAAAGAGCCCTATGGTCCTAGGATGCCCAAAAAGTCATAATGGTAGGTGCAGGGAAAAATTACTAAAGTCATATTTTAGATTAGCTATAACAACTTTGGCTAATTTAACCCAAAATACATAGGAAAACTTTCAAATGTTTGGCTAAAGTTGAATAATTTTTCCTTTACTAGTTTTGAATGTTTGGCTATTTTTTGTTTGAACCTTTATATAAACTTTAGCCAAACATTTATGCTATGCCAAACTTTTTATTGTACGAACATATTAATAATAGAAATCTACTAGTTGGAGAACAAAAAACTGTCCATCTAATATAGTATTAGCAACCTCTTTTCCATAATCTCATGAATAATCTCATATTTTACATTAGCTATTAAAAAGTATGGCTAATCTATCCCTAAATGCATAGGAAAACTTTCGAACGTTTGGTTAAAGTGGAAGAATTTTTCCTCTCCTTCTTTCTTATGTTTGGCTAAACCTTGGTGTAAGGGAGGTTAACTTTGAAAATATTTGGCGATTTTTTTCTTTTTTCCAAAAATTTCCTCCTTTATAGTTTAGCCGTACTTTTTCCAAAAATGTCCAAAAAATCGCCATTTGGCTAATATTAGCCGCTATTTTTTTCCCTGGGTAGGTGGCACTAGGCTGGTGACATTGGGTTCAATGATGCCTAGTGTCGCCTGCCATGTATGACTTTTTGGGCATCCTAGGACCAGAGGTCACCAGCCTAGTGCCACCTGCCACGTATGACTATTTGGGCATCCTAGGACCAGAGGGCTCTTTACAGTAACCAGTAAACAAGCCACAGTAATATGTAAACCAAGTTTTACTGGTCTAGACTAGTCTTTTTACAAACTAGCTAGTTTTTGTCCCACTGCCAACGAGCAGCCAAAGTGGAAGACATGTATAGGCTTTTAAGTTCTGCCACATTGGGGATCATCATCGTATACCCCTAGTAACCAACTCCCAAAGATAAGAGACATTGGCAAGATTTGAATCCATGACCAAATGAACACTTATTTTGGCATTACTAGGCCTATACCAACTCACCACACATCCGTTGGGCAAAACTTTGGCCATGCATGCACACTTTGTAGGCAGGATACAATCCCACCTTGAGGAAGTTTTCGGATCCTAGGGGCAACTCTAGGGGTATCGTTGAACCCAACGTCACCAGCCTAGTGCCGAATTAGCTAGTGCATTATTTAAGTAGGCTTATATAAACATCTCATTACAAAGGATTCGTAGGAGTAGAGAATCTCAAATGCCAATGGAGACAACAACCATCATGTCGCCGAAAGATATAGAAGACAAGTAATTTTGTGACGCATTTCCTAATTCCTTTTCATTGATCAAGCAATCCCCAGATGTTTTTCGGAATGGTTTAAGCATGTATTGTTGTTTAAGCATGTATTATAGTTTTTGGGCCCTTGGATCGTGGCACATTTGGTAGGATATTCCCCCTCCACAGATCCTGTTCGCCCATCTAGGGTCTTTCTCAAGTCAAACTGGCCCTTGTTGACCCGATTTTAAAGGGGCACTATGAAACCATCAACTATTGGTTAAAATAGTATTCTGGCATTTGTACAGTATAGTGTCACAGTAATACAGTCCAGTACTTTATAACTAACACATGAACAGGATTCCACCATGACATGAGCCTGGGGAATCGAACCCCAGTTCCAATCCAATGCTCAAGGCTAGTTCAGGGAGACTAGTCACGTTTTCTCTCTTGAACTTGGTGGAGAAAG
The DNA here is from genome assembly GCA_021234155.1 of Isoetes taiwanensis. NCBI lineage: Eukaryota > Viridiplantae > Streptophyta > Lycopodiopsida > Isoetales > Isoetaceae > Isoetes > Isoetes taiwanensis. Next base: position 5,562,827 of record JAJEKV010000070.1, on the reverse strand, counting down.
TTCCAAAGAATGCATCTATATCATCATGCGTATGGCCAACCATCATGAACCCCACTTTCACAACTTTGAATACTCCCACTGCTGTCAAGTATGACATTGCCCCAAACATTCATCTATTCTTGTTTTTTTTCCAACAGTTGTCCAATTGAACACATAGCTCCTCTGGCAGTTGTTTCTCAAGTAAGGGGAAATCATCCCAAGTCCTCCTTGATTCACTGGAGACCTTGGATGTGAGCTTTTTTATCTGCCTTTCGTAACAAAGCGGTTGATCACCCATCAAAGCCTAAAAAATGGGGGCTGATGGGGAATACCTCCTCCCTTCTATCGATCCTTTCTCTAGTGTTCTCAAGCACTTGAAAATAGAGCTCACATGGAAGTTTGGATCATCTCTCCATAGATCAAGCACAAAATGACCATAGGTTCTCCACTGCGAATACAACTGTCTATATGATATTTGGTCCCTTTGGTGATATGCAAATTGCTCCCTAATTGCCATTCTTTCGTTCTCTATTGCAGTTGATGCAAGTGTATCCTTGAGTTGAATGCAAATGTTGCACTTTGAGAATGGCGTGTGTTGCAGGACACTCACGTCTGAGAAGTGAGTGCTCCATAACTTGCTGAAATGTGATTAAGAAAGAGGCCTACCTCCAGTAGTTTCTAGGATGGAGTTGACCTCTTTAAGGCACTCTTTTTGGATATAATGTTGTGGCAACACCCTTTGCACCACTCGCACACCGTGCTCGTTCACCTTCGACTTGTGGGGCATAGATTGAGACATGTATCTCACAAAGCTCTCGAAGACTGCAATGGCCTTGAGAGTGTTTGCTCTAGGTTTCAAAGTGAGTGCATTGCCATGTTGGAACAACCTGTGCCCTTTTCTAACCTGCTCCCAGTATCTGTAGAATGAAGACTTGCTCACGCCAAGAATCCATCTCAATGCTCTCATACATACCTTCAGGCCCCTCAATTGATATAGTAACCTTCCTGTGTTTTCATCATAGCTGGAATTTCTACACAAAGAGTAGATGAAATTAATCCTATCTTTCTGAAGCTGTCCAATGTATTGGGACCTTATCTGCACGAGGTCATCCACATTGTACTGAACTGTGCAATCTAGGATGCAACACTCTTGTCCCCTAATTGCCTCTAGGTTTTCTTTGGTTGGGGTCGTACTTTCCATCCTTTCTAAACATTTGTCACTTCTAGACCTCTTGGGCACCCTTGGCTGCCCTTTATGAAAAATATAGCGCCTCTTCCTTGATCAAAGGATGCTCATCCACCACCAAATCTTCCACATCTCGTTTTTATACAACCAGAGGGCTATTTTGGCCTAGTAATGCCAAAATAAGTGTTCATTTGGTCATGGGTTCAAACCTTGCCAATGTCACTTATATTTGGAAGTTGGTTACTAAGGGTATACGATGATGATCCCTGGCGTGGCAGAACTTAAAAGCTTATACATGTCCTCCACTTTGGCTGCTCGTTGGCAGTGGGACAAAAACTAGCTAGTTTGTAAAAAGACTAGTCTAGACGAGTAAGGTTTACAGATTATTGTGGCTGGTTTACTGGTTACTGTAAAGAGCCCTATGGTCCTAGGATGCCCAAAAAGTCATACGTGGTAGGTGCAGGGAAAAAATTACTAAAGTCATATTTTAGATTAGCTATAACAACTTTGGCTAATTTAACTCAAAATACATAGGAAAACTTTCAAATGTTTGGCTAAAGTTGAATAATTTTTCCTTTACTAGTTTTGAATGTTTGGCTATTTTTTGTTTGAACCTTTATATAAACTTTAGCCAAACATTTATGCTATGCCAAACTTTTTATTGTACGAACATATTAATAATAGAAATCTACTAGTTGGAGAACAAAAAACTGTCCATCTAATATAGTATTAGCAACCTCTTTTCCATAATCTCATGAATAATCTCATATTTTACATTAGCTATTAAAAAGTATGGCTAATCTATCCCTAAATGCATAGGAAAACTTTCGAACGTTTGGTTAAAGTGGAAGAATTTTTCCTCTCCTTCTTTCTTATGTTTGGCTAAACCTTGGTGTAAGGGAGGTTAACTTTGAAAATATTTGGCGATTTTTTTCTTTTTTCCAAAAATTTCCTCCTTTATAGTTTAGCCATACTTTTTCCAAAATGTCCAAAAATCGCCATTTGGCTAATATTAGCCGCTATTTTTTTTCCCCTGGGTAGGTGGCACTAGGGCGGGTGACGTTGGGTTCAATGATGCCTAGTGTCGCCGCCATGTATGACTTTTTGGGCATCCTAGGACCGAGGGTCACCAGCCTAGTGCCACCTGCCACGTATGACTATTTGGGCATCCTAGGACCAGAGGGCTCTTTACAAAGAACCGAAGAAACAAGCCACGAAGATATATAAAACCAAGTTTTACCGGTCTAGACTAGTCTTTTACAAACTAGCTAGTTTTTGTCCCATCGCCAACGAAAGCGACCAAAGTGGAAGACATGTATAGGCTTTTAAGTTCTGCCACATTGGGGATCATCATCGTATACCCCTAGTAACCAACTCCCAAAGATAAGAGACATTGGCAAGATTTGAATCCATGACCAAATGAACACTTATTTTGGCATTACTAGGCCTATACCAACTCACCACACATCCGTTGGGCAAAACTTTGGCCATGCATGCACACTTTGTAGGCAGGATACAATCCCACCTTGAGGAAGTTTTCGGATCCTAGGGGCAACTCTAGGGGTATCGTTGAACCCAACGTCACCAGCCTAGTGCCGAATTAGCTAGTGCATTATTTAAGTAGGCTTATATAAACATCTCATTACAAAGGATTCGTAGGAGTAGAGAATCTCAAATGCCAATGGAGACAACAACCATCATGTCGCCGAAAGATATAGAAGACAAGTAATTTTGTGACGCATTTCCTAATTCCTTTTCATTGATCAAGCAATCCCCAGATGTCAAAGGAAGTAGTTAACATGTCGTGCAAAACTATGGCAGACAATGATGCGATTAGCAATCCCCAAATGTCAAAGGAAGTAGTTAACATGTCATGCAAAACTATGACAAACAACGATGTGGTTATGTAAAAAAACTATTCTATTATATATTCTATGTTAAAATTGCTTCAAAATTTTGTAAATAGTGCTCTTATAGCTTTTCATAATCTTTTGATATAATATGAAAAACAAGTGGTTTGAACTTACTTTTCACTGATTTTTGGCATGTTCTCTAGCCAAACGAGAACACAAATTCAATCAACCAAAATGATACATTATTGTGAGGGCCCATTTTATCCATTGTTAAGGGGGGACCGGAACACAAGTAGCGAGTGTGCCAATGTGCCCCTTTACATTGTAGTACATATATAATGTATGATATATAATAAATACAACATGACGCCTAACACACCTTGGTTCGATGGCAATTATAAGTTTAACATTGAGCAATTGTATTTGCACATTAAAGTGTAGGTAGAATTCGTTCATGTATGATAATCCAACTACAAGCACACACAATCCAGTTTCCATAGTTCCATACTAATACGTAAGATGTAGCAAATAATATTGAAAGATTGACTGGCATTATGCATCATCATATAATCGAGGAGGGAGGTACTTTTGGACAACGAAGGGACGCATCATGTCATTATCTTCATGGTCGACGATATGGCAATGCCAGGGGTAACCGGGGCCAGTGGTGGGATCGAAAGGGAAGGAAGAACCATCTTGGGAAGTAAAGGTGATGGAGAAAGTGGTAACCTCATTAGGGTAAGCAACAACAGTATCCTTCCAACCTTGTTCATCGACGCCGCAAGGAAGAGCATAACCAGTGAAGCAGCTAGGGGAGGCAGCATTGGTGGTATTATATTCGACGTCGAGGCTGCATATTCCGGAGGAATATTCCGTGGAGTTGAAGGGCTGGCGAGTGAGGCAGTGGAACTGGACGAGGTGCAAGTGCATGGGGTGGGCATCGGGAGTCAGATTTATCATCTCCCATAATTCAGTAGTGCCTTCATAGGGAGTCTCGGTTACAGTATCGTTCCACATTAAACCGTTTATCAGTATCCTGAGCACGTTCCCAGCGCTGTCTGAAACCTCGCTCAGATTAAACCTCCTCTTCAGCGGCACAGACAGAGCCCTCCTGGGCACAAATATATATGGAAACTTATCAGGAATTTTCGCATTGTGCAGTGGATTCGTCACAGTCGAGTTCACAATGAACTTCATAATCACTCCCGTTTCTGACGTTGGCACGGCGCCATTTGGAAATGGATTTCGCGCTGTGTTGTTGAGATAGATCTCGGTTCCATTCTTGAAGGACGAAAAATCAAATATTATGTCTGCCCTTTGGCCTGGCGATAGCAGTATAGACGACACGTTGAATGGACTAGGCAGGAACCCCCCATCCGTGCCTATCTTTAAGAATGTCATGTTGTTGCTAAAACTTAGGTTGAAAAATCTTGCATTTGCTCCCCCTAGGACCCTGAACCTATACTGCGTTGCTTGCACTGTCAAATATGGCCATGCCTTGCCATTCACCAGTATAGTATCTCCGAAAAATTCTGGACACCATGGATAGGGGAAATTGAGGGATCCATTCGCGTAAAATTGCTTGTCCTGAACAATGAGTGGCACCATAAACTCACCAGATGGCAAGTTAAGACAGGTTTCCACCTCGGGCCATGTCAACAAATAGGCACCAGCCATACCCGCATACACGTTTAACCTAGTCATCCCCAAGGCATGATCATGATACCACAATAATGTCGGGAATTGTGTATTATTATATATAAATGGCTGGGGATTCCATGCTTTGCCATATTCTCCAGTTGCAGTAAACCAAGACTCAGGATTGCCATCAGATGAGCTATGTGTTTCGGCTCCGTGCAAATGTGGAATAATGGGAACATAACCATACTTGGGATGTGCCCAATGGATATTTTTATCAACGGGCAAAATGTGATCATGGTCATGGATATGATTCTCCCACCATATTGTTGTAGGTATTCCTCTCTTTGCCACCAACGTTGGACCCGGATATGATGCAGTTGTTATATTAGTGCCATAGGCATAGAGTGTAGTGGCATTTAGCTCACTATGCAATTTCTGCATCCAAACAAACTCGATATAAGTAGCATACGGGCAGGTAAAAAGACGAAGGAATATGGAGAACACTTTACAAAGGAGGCCAATTGCAAATGGCCAAACAACGTACATGTAAAGCAAAAAGGAGAACAAAATTAAGTTGAATGTACCTGAGTAATCTTGTAAACCCCGAGTGTGAGTTCTCCATTGTATGCTTGAATGACACTAGGAGATGGTAAGGGATCTAAGAATTTGGTCAACGTTGGAGATGCAGCCATGGTACACTGAGGGTTCTGTGCGATAACATTCGAGAAAAGAGTGAAAAGGCATAAGCCGAGGATAAGGATCGAACGAGGAGCCATCTCGCCTACAACACAACACAAACAAGAGGTAGCACAAGCATATATATATATTCTAGTGGTGGGTGATCATCCACACACCCATCCTACCTAAGAGTGCATACTTAGGGGCACCATGGTGGCCCCCTTTCTTCACAATAAAAATCTATGTTGCGGTAAGCGAGTTAATAATAGGCATGTTCTCTTATATTGACTTTGTATTTCGTACATATCTAAAACATGCACAAAATCTAATTTCACATTCATAACGTAGAGTAACTTGCCATAAATATACGCATATCATATATGCACACTAGGCTACTATATGCATCGTGTAAGCTTTTTCATTTTCAAAAAATTAGAAAGTTGTCTTTAGTCCATGGCCAAGTCGAACGTGCCAAAAAAATGCTCTTTGTTTAAGCAATCAATGGCCTAAGGCACGTGGAATATGCGACATTAATGGTCTAACCTTAGCATTTTCTGTTGCCGGAGGTAGAAGAATTGAAAAGAATAAAAACAACAAATGTTGCACATAGGGTTTCCCTCTGGAAAACAACAAAGTCTTCCTTGGTCGAGCATGGGCCTATTAAGTATATTATGCAAGTAGACACGAAGTGGGATTAGACCAACACTCTAAAATCCTAAGAAGCCCTTTAATCCAACTTCCATGCCATCCTTTGTTCTCTGATTAAAGGAAAACTCGACATAGATTCATATGGACAAACACATGACAAACTATAAGGATTGTAAAACTGGATTCAAAAGCTTTACATTTATGCTCCATGGCTATAAGAAATCCAACCACTATCTTGTAGTAAGTGGGCAATCTGTGGAGATTCAGAAATGCAGATTGTAGTTACGGAGCCAAAAAACTTTTTGACTGAGTTCCTGTAGGAGTGGGGAGATTTCTTCAAAAAAAATTGGCAAAATAATTTCGGATTTCTAGTGAGAAGCCTACTAAGCCATAGTAACAAGAATTTCAGAAATAAAAAAATATAGCAATTAAGTTCAACATGGCTGCCACAGGTTTGCAAAATCACAATAATATTCTCTACTTGAAGAGAGATTGACATCAACATGTATCATTGGGTTTGTTTGCTTGTTTAAACTAATTAGATCACACTTATGCAATTTTCTTTTAGGCAAACTTAGTTTTGCATTCACTTTAGATATTTAAACCATATTTGAAAAGTTAAAAAGTTCTATGTATGCACTAATCTCGTCTATTGTCATTCACAGGTTCATCAGCATGACCATTTAACCCCTGCCAAAAGTTGGCAAATGTTTCCCATCATATTTCACATACTTTCACTATTATAAAGCTAAACTGTTATTCGACATCCCATTTACACGACAACAACATTTTTTAGCTAGCATATTTACATGTTTCAATATGTAGTACTATATTGACCATACAACACTAGTGAGTGACCTTAGAGGGTCTGTTTTTTATGAAAATATATATATACATTATACACAAGTATGGTTTTTGTGCATTTTATACTATACAAAGTCGTGAGGGGGAAGTTGGGAAGAGGAGAATAAATCACATGTATGGAAGGGCTTCTTTCGATCTATGGATGTGAAGAGGGGATTATTGGATTTGGGTTTCTATACTGTCAGATATATTTCCTAGTACATTTGAAATAAGTATTTATATAAGATGGGTATATTTGCAACTAACAAATGTGCTTGTACTAGGATGGCATGGGTGCAAAATTTTTGACAATATAACACCTTATGGGAGGGGCTTTTCTACAAGAAAAAGTGAGTTTCTTCTAATCCTATGCGGGCAGATGACGTATCCTCTATAGCTTAAGTGTATCCCCTGGGCTCACATATATCAGTCTTATTCATCTAACATTGCTCTATGTTGTCACTTACAGGTTCACCAGTTTGACCATTCATTTTCATTTAATCACGATGGACAGTCCTATTCATAAGAGCTTTGATTCATTCACCCATTCCATCATCATTGCTGCCGTTCAACATTCCATCAAACATGGCAGCTCATATTTATACTAACTAGTTCATTGTTTCCATTTACAAGTCAACTTGTTCATACTTCATTTATATTATCTGCACATACTTTTTGGCCTATTTCTCCATTAAAACCTTTGCTTCCTTGTCATTTTGCCTCATCCTTATCATGTTGGACAAACAATATTTCATATATGCAAGAACATTGGCTAAGGGCATAAGCATCATGTTGCCAAATTTTGGCAACATCTAAAGCATTCACATTCTTTAGAATCATTCAACATTGAATCACAATTCTAGTTGCAGCACATTCACAAGGATTTGAGAAAGAGAGATCACTAGTTGCACTTTGATCACTTCAGCAGTTTTTACAAGACAAATTTGAAGTTTGAAAGATGTTTCAAGATTTGATAACACTAAAGCTTTGCTAATGTGGGGATTCTGCCTTGACTCCGTGCCTATATGCCATTTTTTTCCATGCTTTTGTTTTGATTCATTCACTTAACCTTCCATTTTTTCAGCCACCAAATCCCCCTTTTTTTGAAGGACGAAAGCCAAAAAAATTATTAATCAGATATAAAAAGTACAAAATTTACATGTCTCATCTAACTATATAAGCACAAAAAGATGCTCCAAATCCATTTTACCTCCACTAGCCACTCAAACCATTGGTTTTGGATCAATCTAGCTCCACAAAACCAATTTTTAGACAAAATTATGCTTAAGCAGGTTAGATGCCATGTCACCAAGATATACGTCCGTCTATTTTTCCAAGTGACTATGCCACTTTGACAAAAACGTCTTAAAATGTGAAGATTTACAAGCGAGACCTTGCAATCAATGCCATATCACCCTGATCCTAAAACTATTAAAAATTAAATTTTTGCTTTTGTACTTGCCACCTCATTTGCCTAGTCAGCATTTTCTTTATTTTTGCAAAAGAAAAAAAAACAAACAAAAAGGAATTTTATGCAAGAGGAATGGATGTCACCGAAGAGGGTTGTGCTCTTCCCAATAGCATCCAACCCAACCAAAAAGATTGCCCTATTCTACCCCCTATACTAACATTTAGCATAGATGTAGGGTTATTATCCCTTCCTTGATCTTGCATTAGTTGCCAAAAATCGAAGTTTTGAATGTTATATACACTTGGCTTCTCTTTTGCTACAGGATTTTGGGATATTTTGAGCCTTAAGAAATTCTTTTAGGGTTTATGCCAATAGAATAGAATAGAATAGAATAGAATAGAATAGAATAGAATAGAATAGAATAGAATAGAATAGAGTTTTTCCATGGAGACCAATCGACATATGGGACCCAAAAAGAAAACGCAACAGACTTATTACTGCTTGGGTTAAAAAACCTCCGCCTCAAAAAGTTTTCGAGGGAAAAACCGTGGCAGTAATAAGAGTGATGTCAAACTGTACAAATATACATATCAAGTAACACACATAAAGTCAAGCGACTATCTGGGAACATAGTCTGTACCGGCACATCCATGACCTCCTAAGGGTATGATCCCAGCATCCGAACTGAAGCCGTGCTCAGTAAAGGTCCCAAACGAAAAGTTTGGCCTTTTTTAGGGTGATTCATGCTCGAATCGACTCGCATTTTAGAAGCAGCGACCCTTACTGAGCATGATTCCAATAAATTTCAATTAATTTGGTCATTCTTTGCAAAACTTAAAGATCTTAGGCACATGCATGACAAATTTTTGACACCTTTTGTGATCAAGATTGAGTTTGTACATCACCTTGTGATCTCGTAAGTACCTTTGAAATACCTTTTTATGATCAAATCCTTGCCTTTTTGAAGATCTTTCACTAGAACTCTCGAAGCAGTGAAAAATCTCAAGGTTCTCTTGATGTACAATGCTGAGCACTATTTTCGACTTGTATTACCTTCATATTGTATGATATTATGACTCATGGTATTGATTCCTCTTGAAATTCCATGTTTTCATAAAAATTTACTTTCTGCAAAAAAGCGTTGATCCAATCTTTATTTTGTCTTGGATGTCCCTCTCCTCTTAGAGCGTTTCGAGCATTTTCACAGTTTACAAAAGTTAAGAAGGTATCCCAAATCTCAAGATCTATTTTTAAAAAACCCGTTCTTATGAAATAGTATGTATTCTCAAGAACATGTGCAAATCCAAAAATACACTTAAAATTTTTGTTTTTCTCTTATTTACAAGATTTTAAAGAATATTATAGTTTATCAAAATCCCAAAAAAAATTCTCCATCTCCAATTTCCATTTTCAGATCACTATTACAGAGTTGATTGCCCATTGACTTCTTTTTTTATCCAACTTTGAGCCTATATTTGACCCGCCAAATCTAGTCGGAATTGCCTGAAGATTTGCTCACTCTTTCTTACCACTTTTCTTTATACATCCCAAAAAGGTTTGCTCAAAGATTCCATCTCCAACTCCCATTGACCTTGCATCGGAACTCTGTGAGAAAGAAATATTAGGGTTATACTTTTCCCTATTGAGAAGCAAAATTGCATGAGCGAGATGCAATATTTTCTTTAATGTAGTTCCTGCTCTATAGACGCTATAAGCAGGATTATTACTTTACAACATCTTGTAAATTACAAACAATAGTTCTGACAGAATAGTTCTGACAGAATTACAAACAATAACAAAGAACAAAGAACAAAAAGGAATTGTTCTTGTCACATTAACGAGTAGAAAATAAGACATTACAGAGAGGAAACTAAGCTATTCTTATAGGGATCTAAATTCTTGGTGACTTTTCAGAAGCACCAGACCAGTGATGTGCATCAAAATCTATCAAATCAGACCAGTTGTATGCATCATCAAAAAACTCCATTAAATGTATTTCCGTTATCCAGTAAACACACATACTCCAAAGTTGATAAAGTAAACTATACTCAAAAATGGAAAACAAAATGCATACATAAATCGGCCGAGACAGTGTGATAAGAGAATAAATAAATTCCAAAAACTGCACAAGACACAAAGGTGTCTTGTGCACCCTTCCCCTATGGGCTTCTATAACAGTGGAAGCATAAACATAAACATCAGCACTAGCAATAACAATACAACCAGCTACCTTGAAGGATAGTACCATCTATTTATTCATAGATCCATCATAGATGTCAATACATCATAAAGCAGAATAACTCCTATCCAGGCTCACTCCTAAGGGAAGTAGACTGACGGCTGGGCCTCAAGATAGAGCAGACCGAGATATAACAATGGTAGGATCGGCTCTAGACAATGGCTAGGTTTGACCACTCCATCCATCCCTCCTGTGCATACTTTACAGATGGGCTAAATCAAGCTCTGACGTGACTGTAACCTGTCGGAGACGTAGTCTCATGGTATCACCCAACAAGACTAACCTGGGTTGCATCTCCTCAGTCCGATGAGGTAGGAAGGGTTGCATCTCTCCTTCGCAGAGAATACTGGCTGCATGGGTGGCTAGAGGTTCGTGGCAACACACGTCTATACCCAACTGAACTCCCAAAACAAGAGCCAAGCCCGATGCAAACGAAGTGACCGACTCAGTAGCCGTGTTCAGCAGGGACCTCTCTCCACTTTACCACTAACCCTGTTATGTGGTGCTCAAGTCACTCAATAGCCTCCATAGCCTGGTGAACTTTATGCACAGGCTGCATCTAATAAGAACTAAGGGTTCTAAACTAGGAGCATCATTTAAATAATGGCTACTGGGTCTCTAACCTCCCTTCCCAATACAAGACGAGCAAACATGATAAATAGCTTCTAATCCTAATCACATGCATCTAACATTCATTTAGGGCTCATTGATTAGGATTCAAGATCCAAACTGAGGGTTCTAGAATGGCTCTACTAGAGATACAAAATGCTAACTCATATGGAATCCTAACTTCTATATGATCTACCAAGAAATCTACTTCAAATACCTGCTTCGGAGGACTTCCACCCACAACTCTGCAAGTGATTCGGGGTAGCTCTCACTCCTTCTGACGCATGCACAGTCCGGGGGTTGCTGAGCTATATTGTGCTACAGTAGATGATTCTCGAAACAGAGTTTCGAACGCGAACAAGGTTCTAGGACTATTGGAGCCAGAAAATGGCCTAGGTTAGGGTTTGGCCATTTGTAGGTTAGGGTTGCCATGTCACACCATGTGACTCCAATAGGGTGCATCCATGTGGCGGGTTGCCAATAGGATGGAGCCATGTGGAGATGGTTCCATATTTGCGGTTGGCTAAGTTAAGTAAATAACTTAACCATGCAAACTTATCCACACACTATGGTATACAAGGTTACTAAGGTAGGCTTGTATGGTGACGTGGCCTATAAATAAACATATTTATACCGTATATTTCAGGGGAATGTCACAATTAACGTGTCACAAACTATGCTATGCAGGTCAATACTATATGTAACGACCTCATGGATTGTAAATCAATGTTCCTTCTTTTGCAAAATTATCAAATTCCTAGTGTACTACACATCTACCCCTTCCAATCATGTTCCCAAGCCTGCCCTATTGCTAGTCCCTCACCCCTCTTTTTTTTTTTTTTTTTTTTTTTTTTGGGGGGGGCTCTACAGCCCATCAAAGGCTACTAATTTTGCATCAAGACATACCTCTGACATTCTATATTTATTCAAAGCATATGAATGCGTTATAAGAAGGGGAATAGAAAGTATATAATAAAGTTGAAGCTAGAATAACTAGAATAATTCTCTCGATTTGCTAGAGAACTACTATTAGAATCTAGTCAAACGTAACATGTTAAATATAGAAGGACAGCTCTTTTCAGATATACAAGTGCTTAGCGATGCCCGTAGTCGCATTGTGAAGGCGTACAAGTGTTCTTCCTTAAAGGATGACATCAAAAGTGTCATTTGGGAGCAATATCTTCAGATTCACACCTACTCATAGCAAACAGTTGTGCTCATGGTGATCTGTGTTCTCTGCTTTTCTATGGTATGTATGTGGTGGGTAGTGTTGCTCTAGTGGATATCTTCTCCACTGGGTTTTGAGTCCCCCATGTACTCTTTGTGTTCTTTTGAGTAATAAAGGTCCACGTTCATAAAAAAAAACTACATATGATTTGATAATAACTATTTCCATGTCATTTATCATAGAAGATAACTTTTTTTTTCTTCTTAATATTACAAGATAAAACATACAGAATTTAGAATATGGCTTTTGGGCATCTTGTATGCATAATTCAAACTACTGCCAACCCCAAGGTGTTGCCTTCATTGGGCAAAACCAACTGATTGTATACCTTCACATCTTTTAGAGAACCTGTAAAAAAGGATGTTTTATCTCGTGCATCATAACCCATGAACACTGGTATATTTCCATCTAGGTTCCTGATTGTTGTGCCATTGACAGATGCTGAAAGCATGCCATCGATGTAGATGAAACCCTCCCCACCGTCACGTGCACCCACAATATGATGCCATTGATTGTCATTGATTGTTATAGATGCAAGCAAGTTAAATTGGTAATTACCATCTCCAAACACCACAAAATTTGGTTTCCCATTGACGAGAGCAAGCCAATATTCACCATTGTACCCATTAGTTGTGCTATCTGGTGGGCTTCTTTGGCTGATAATAAAAGTTAATGGACTAGTAGTTTTAGGGATCTTCACCCATGCATGAATGGAAAAGGAAGTCTTACCACTGATAGATAGTTTTGTCCCAAAGGAGATTTTTCCTGCACCTTCAAAATTAAGTCCACCATCTTGCTCCCAACTTATTGATCCTGTAATACTTCCTATTGCTCTATTTCCAGAAGAATCATTTATAGTAGCACCACTTGTCTCATCCATTTTCCACCATCCAATAAGAGCCTCTGGACGTGTGCTTAGATAGTTGATCTCATTAGAGTTCAAAGTGCGATTGTATAGCCTCATTCCCATCAAGGACCCCACAAAGAAGGAAACATTGTCTCTAGCATCAGAACCCATGAAAACTGGGATGTTTCCATCTAAATTTCTAACAACGCCAATTGCATAAGCTGCTAATTTACCATCGAAGTAGATGCGACCTTGATTGCTGTCACGCACTGCCACAACCTGTAAATTTTCTATAGAAAATTAGATTCTATCATATTTGTAAGATTTAAAGTACTGAGTTCCTGAAATTAAAAAAAAAAGGGGGGTGTGTCAAATTGAGTAAAGAAGACTAACATGATGCCATTTATAGTCGTTGAGAGCAACATCTGCGGATAATGAAAATTGGTACTCATAGTCTCCGTAAACGAAGAATTCGAGCCTTCCACCATCTATGGATAATTGGTACTCGCCAACATAACCATTGGTTTTGTCTGAACTTGGACTTCTTTGTTGGATAATGACTCCTCTGGAGGTAGCAGTTGCAGGCACCCGCACCCATGCAGAAATAGTAAAAGAAATTGTACCATTCAAAGATGGTTTTGTGCCAAATGAAACCATGCCCGCACCTCCAAACATAAGTGCCCCATTGCCCACGTCCCATGTTGTTGATCCTGAGATGCTTCCAGATGCACCTCTTCCAGATGAGTCTTCTACAGTTAGATCACCCATCTTCCACAAACCTATTAAAGAATTAGGACGTATGATAATATATCCAGTAGAAGTGGCACTCTGATTGTTCCGTATTCGATAGCTGAAATAATCAACTGACAACAAAGCTGCTAAGGATGGTGTATAAAGGACCTGATTGTTTGAGATTTGAATGATGCTATTTGTAGGTGCAAGATTTTGAACAGAGATGATTTGCAATCCTTTCACATTTGCATCCAAATCATTGGATAGAGCATTGACAATGATAGAGCGTGGAAAGCTTTCAGCAATATCCATATTTGCACGAGGGGGCCGAGAATAAGAACTAATTGGAAGTGAAAGTTTGGATTTATAACGCAAAATCTTGTCTAGTTCAGAAGATGAAAATCGAGATAGTTGGTTGTCAGACATTATGGTAGGACCTTCTGGATGTCCTCCTCCTTCATATTGACTAGAACCCCAATTAAGGCCCGCGTCATGGCGCCAAATGACAGAGAAGTCGCCATTTCTGTCGGCCCCATTTGCAGAATATGCATTTGAAGTGCCCACCATTCCAACCCAAGCGCGTCCACCTCCTGCCCCAGGATTAACTACAAGTGCTAGATCATGAGTCTTACCAACGATTGCGGCAATATCGGTATTCCACTGCTTTCTCACCGTATCGAGTAGGACACCAGTATCAGTACTTGGATAAGGATCCCTTGATTGGTTAGCTCGTATCACAACCTTGCCTATTTTGTGAAGGATAGAAGCATCACGAATGAAGGGGATATTTGCAGCCATAATTGAGAACTCCACCATGTCGAGGGTTCCGAGGATGTTTGATCCTAGTAACATTTTATAGAGTTAAAAAGTTGATAAAAATTTTGCATAACAATTGTGCATTAATTCCGTCTTATACCCCATGTATATTGGCATTTGTTCTTCCAAGTTAAACAAAACTAGTATTTCTAAAATTGAGTGAGATGAAGACTATGTGGGCTTTAGTCACTTTCAATCTTGACCATTAATGTGGAACTTTTTGTGCAGCCTTGATGTATGTAATCTTCGGTATATAAGGATGAGTATTTAGCTATGCCACATTATATGGATGATCTCAAGAATATCCACACTACCAGGTTTAACTATCATATTCCAATATAGCATCTAGAAGAGAATATGAGCATGTTTAGCACCCCTAGAGATTAAGGAAAGCTATTATGCTTCGGTTAACCGATATTTTAAAGAGTAGAAGAGCATTCCTAATGTTATAGGCGAAGGTTATGTTGGCCTATTTCAGGACTATATTATATTTGATAATGGCCTCTTCCCTTCCCGGTTTAGTATAGATAAAGGACGGCATTTTTTGCTGACAAAATCTATATTTGAGGTTTGTGTGCGATCCACAGGTACAACTAAGAATGGCATTATAGTCCCTTTCATCTACTTAAAAACAAGAAGAGAATAGAATAGAACGGAGTAAAATAAGATTTGTTAATGTGCACGTAAACCATAGCGCATGTTACCTTAAAGAAGAGTAGTATATATGGTAAAGAAAACTAATAAGGCATGGTATTGACAGGAAGAGCATATCTCTTATATATATACAATTCTATAAGCCATCTGGATCGTCCAGATCTGATCTCGATGGCCCGAATTGAACCACCACTTAAGCTCCTTCCTTATCCAGTGGTCCAGTATTTGAGGTGTCTTTGTCTGGGCCATCCAGATCTGAGATCGACAGTTGAGACAGTGCCACGTGGATCCACCCCAAGCAGCCCCCTTGTGGGTGGAGATTGAGGTGTCGTCGCCTGGGTTGTCGCACGTGTTAGATCGACGATGTACATATAGCCACCTTGTGATGCCTCAAGCAGCCCCCTTATTTGGGGCTTTTGATCCAGGCCGTCGGATTGGGAATTTGATCTTAGCCGTCGATAAAAAGGTGGATTTGGTGTAGCAAGTCTTAGCCATTAGACCAAAAGGGGGAGGAGAAATACTAACCAATTTTTTTTTTTTATTAAATTGCATTTTTTTAAATTAAAGGAGGTGAGGTGGCACCATTTAATAAAAAGGTAGTGAGGTGGCAAAGCATTTATGGTTGACTTTCTAGGAAGCTTCTTTTTCTACGTTGCCGTCAAATGGCTATAACTTGCAATAGAGGGGTCGGCTGAAGGTGGGACCCATACCTTTGGATTCATGCCTTGGTATCTTTAGTCGCAGTTGGAACCAATATGATGAATTCCAAGAATCTTCTTGGAATCTTAGAATTTCATGGAATCAATGGTAATTCACGAGAATCTAAAGAAATCTTCATAAGATCTCAAGAGAATCTTAGAGAGTCAGAAGAGAATCTAGGGGAATCTTTATAGAATCTAAGAAAATCTAAGGAGAATCTACATAGAAGCTTGGGGAATCTAGAGGAATCTTGGGATAATACTTGGGAATCTAGGGGAATTTCAAGAGAATCTAGGGGAATCTAAAGAGTATCTTTGGTAATCTATGGAAATCTAAGGGAATCTTCACAAAATCTTTGAGACTTTAAAGGAATCTTGATGGGATCTTGGAGAATTTTATGGAATCTTTGTAGAACCTAGGAGAATCTACATAGAATCTTGAGGAGTCTAGAGAAATCTTGGGATAATCTTTAGAAATCTAGGGGAATCACCTTAAGAATCTAGAGAACCTTTTGCATAATTAACTTGTGATTCCTAGAATTTGAAGCATCCTTTTCTATCTCTGGTCTTATATTAGTCTTTGATTTTTTTCTTTACTATGAAATACCAAAGTTAAACATGTTAAGGAAAAACAAAAAGAAAATGTTACAAACGATGATGTGGTATGTCCAAGCTATTGAGATCTTGACATGGGAATGCATGATATTAATTTGTATAAAACATATGCATATAGACGTTCTCAACCTGACTAGCACGTCTCATTTTGAATCAACGCAGAGTAAGGGAATATTAAAAAATTTCACCAATCATTAAGGTTTCTACCCCCGATTCTGATGTTTTTACCCTGATTTCAGAGTAGAATGCAACCTAAGTTGCATCCACGTTAAGAGAATGTCATTTTGGGCAATATTCAGGGTCTGTCAGCCACGCCTTTGCACTCCGCATGTCGGCATGGCTTCCAGACCCAGAATGTTGCCCAAAAGGGCATTCTCTTATATGGAATTGCCATCCCAGCGCTATTGTCCCGCTGGGATGAATCGGGCAAGCTCTTTCTCTATAAAATTGCTCTTTCAATTATCTATAGATTCGCATCCCTGGACACAAACTTTGCTTCAAAGAAAAGCTTTTGCTTTTCGCCTGAATGTCAACAACTGGCATGAAAAAATCCCATTGCTGCTGGGTGCAAAGCAGTTCCCATAATAAATAATAATACATGTCGCGTATGGGATTTTATGGCGAAAAAGAAAAAGCAAAAAGGGGGGGCAAGATGAAAAATTTGAAACTAGGTTTAGATAAGTAGCAGTAATATAAATAAGTAGATTAGGAAAGGGGAAAACTAACCTGAAGCAACGTAGTGGGCAAAGCTTGAATCGACTCCAACTTCAGCAACAACGAGGACAGAATCGGAGGAAGAAGGAGGAACTGTGGTGGTAGGCCATTGAGGAGTCCATTTGGAGAGGCCTCTGGTGGAGAAGGAAGAGTTAGTGCTGATCCATTCGTCACCATTTTCGAAGCTGATCCGGCAGAGCAGAGTTTCGTCGGCCGTGATGAGGCCGGATGCCATGGCCCCGGGCTGCCCCTTAACGCTGCCCAGGTATGTCCGCTCAGCCGGAACGTCCGTTGCCTTGAAGCTGCCATCTGCCTGCTCAACCAACACGCCAAAGTTGGGGCTTCGGATCGGAAACAGCTTAAAATCCACCTCCACAATGTCGTCCCCTTTGCCTATGATTTGGATGAAGCTCTCTGGCTGAAAGCATCTCCCCTCAACCTCAATCTTACCCACACAAATTAAGAGAAGCAAAACCCTCACGCCCAATCCCATGAGAAATGCTCTGGGCATTTTGAATCCCATGAGAAATCCTCTGTCGCTTTTTACAGTCAGTTTATCTTACCCAGCCTATCCCCACGTTCTGCTATCCACGTTCCACGTTCCACGTTCTGCTATCCTCGTTCTGCTATCCACGTTCCACGTTCTGCTATCCATGTTCCACGTTCCGTGGAGTCCGATCGTGGTATTTAACAACCACTGTCGTGTTTGAACAAAAAAAAATACACGAGGTTTTTTGGACTCAACGAATTTTTTAGTGAGTGTCATGTTAAAGCCACATTGAGAGAAAAAGTACATGGAGTTTTTTTTATTTCATTATGGTTCAAACATGACGGTGGTTGTTAAATAAGATGCTCGATCGGCCCTGATGAGGCCGGCTGCTAAGGATGGTGTATAAAGGACCTGATTGTTTGAGATTTGAATGATGCTATTTGTAGCTGCAAGATTTTGAATAGAGATGATTTGCAATCCTTTCACATTTGCATCCAAATCATTGGCTAGAGCATTGACAATGATAGAGCATGGAAAGCTTTCAGCAATATCCATATTTGCACGAGGGGGCCGAGGATAAGAAATACTTGGAAGTCAAAGTTTGGATTTATAACGCAAAATCTTGGCTAGTTCAGAAGATGAAAATCGAGATAGTTGGTTGTCAGACATTATGGTAGGACCTTCTGGATGTCCTCCTCCTTCATAGTGACTAGAACCCCAATTATGGCCCGCTTCATGGCGCCAAATGACAGAGAAGTCGCCATTTCTGTCGGCCCCATTTGCAGAATATGCATTTGAAGTGCCCACCATTCCAACCCAAGCGATTCCACCTCCTGCCCCAGGATTAACTACAAGACTGCCCCAGGATATTGCCACAACCGTTGGTAAGACTCATGATCTAGCACTTAGTGCTAGATCATAAGTGCTAGATCATGAGTCTTACCAACGATTGCGGCAATATCGGTATTCCACTGCTTTCTCACCGTATCGAGTAGGACACCAGTATCAGTACTTGGATAAGGATCCCTTGATTGGTTAGCTCGTATCACAACCTTGCCTATTTTGTGAAGGATAGAAGCATCACGAATGAAGGGGATATTTGCAGCCATAATTGAGAACTCCACCATGTCGAGGGTTCCGAGGATGTTTGAACCTAGTAACATTTTATAGAGTTAAAAAGTTGATAAAAATTTTGCATAACAAAATGTTCATTAATTCCGTCTTATACCCCATGTATATTGGCATTTGTTCTTCCAAGTTACAAAACTAGTATTTCTAAAATTGAGTATATGGGCTTTAGTCACTTTCAATCTTTTTTTTTTTTTTTTTGAGGGATAAAAAAGATTTTATTTACTTAGAGAGAATGATACAAAGCCACATGGCAGAGATGCACCCATCCACGAATATGAGATGGGGGTAGCTACGTAGCTCCAGCTTGTACTATTCTCTTTCCCAACCTAGACCAGATTAAAATAGGTGCCCCATATTTCTTCCTTTACCTCTTCTTCACATTTAAAAGCTAGCCTAAATTTTTTAAGTCTTTCAAGTACCAGGTGAAGTAGCTGAGTTGATGATATGAATACCTCCTGATTCTCAGCGAAGACTCGGGCATTCCTCCTTTTCCATATTGACCAGATCGTCCAGGCCCTGGCTATGTGAAAAGAAATCTTCTTCTTGGGACACCATTCGGAGGGAGAATTCTAGCAGCAATTCTTTGGTTCCTAAGGGGTATTCGGAACCTATCCGGACTCGGGCCCATACTTCTTTGCAAAATCCCACATTCCACCGCACAATGTTCTATAGATTCTTCTTCCTCTTCACACATAGGGCAAAGTGGGCTCACGTTATTGTCCCATTTGGAGACTAGATGGTTGACCCTTGGGACCCTGTGGATCACTTGCCAAAAAAGGCATTGATTCGTGGAGGGAGGAATTTCAATAGCGTTTCTCGGATGTTTTTAAGGATGTCCTCCGTGATCACTAGCTCCCATTTGGGAGATACTGGAAGAAATCCCTTAGTCTTCAAACTACTGTAGCATGACTTCACAAACTTGTTAGGCTGTATTGAAGGATGTACGACCCATGGACTTTGATCTCCTCTATTTATTGTGTTTGGGAGTACGGAAGCCACACATTCCCAAATTATCTTGTCTGCCTCCTTTAAACCAAAACAGGCTTGAAA
Organism: Isoetes taiwanensis; assembly: GCA_021234155.1. Classification (NCBI taxonomy): domain Eukaryota; kingdom Viridiplantae; phylum Streptophyta; class Lycopodiopsida; order Isoetales; family Isoetaceae; genus Isoetes; species Isoetes taiwanensis. The sequence continues at coordinate 5,542,765 of JAJEKV010000070.1, read as the reverse complement.
TGCTTCCCAACTGGCCAGGTGCTCTCCCATATACCACTGAGCACAGGAATGTATACCACAGTTTTTCCATCTCTTCACAATCCTCGCGTCAGCCACTAAACCTAATGGGCCTTGTTTATTGTGCAATTCCACTGGTACCCACCATGGAGGGGAGGACTCTGCTTTACATTTGCTGATATCACTTTCAATCTTGACCATTAATGTGGAACTTTTTGTGCAGCCTTGATGTATGTAATGTTCGGTTTATAAGGATGAGTATTTAGCTATGCCACATTATATGGATGATCTCAAGAATCTCCACACTACCAGGTTTAACTATTATATTCCAATATTAGTATGACCAGCATCTAGAAGAGAATATGAGCATGTTTAGCACCCCTAGAGATTAAGGAAAGCTATTATGTTTCGGTTAACTGATATTTTAAAGAGTAGAAGAGCATTCCTAATGTTAAAAGTAGGCGAAGGTTATGTTGGCCTATTTCACGACTATATTATATTTGATAATGGCCTCTTTCCTTCTCCTAAACTCAAGAAGTTTGCATGCTTGCCACATCCCATATGTCAAAAATCCGGTTTAGTTTAGACAAAGGGCGGCATTTTTTGCTGACAAAATCTAGATTTGAGTTTGTGTGCGATCCACAGGTACAACTAAGAATGGCATTATAGTCCCTTTCATCTACTTAAAAACAAGAAGAGAATAGAATAGAACAGAACGGAGTAAAATAAGATTTGTTAATGTGCACGTAAACCATAGCGTAAACCATAGCGCATGTTACCTTAAAGAAAAGTAGTATATATGGTAAAGAAAACCAATAAGGCATGGTATTGAGAGGAAGAGCATATCTCTTATATCTAAACTATATAATTGCTATAGGGAAGATGCTTTGAGAATATTATCCTATATTCGTTCTCATATAAGTGACACCTGTCCTTAAGTTTGTCCGGGGGAAAAAATATGGAAGATTAAAAAAAGTGCTTAAAAACATGGCAAGAAGACACGTTGAAAAGGATACGCAGTCCAAATCCGTTGCTAGGGTTCGAAGCTTCTTTCAGCCTTGCATCTGAATCTGAAGGCTGGCAGATAGGTTCGCGTTTAAATCCATTTGTGGATGAATCTCCATAAAAACATTTCTGAGCAGATGCGGATCAGCCTTGCATCTAAGGCCTGGCAGATAGGCTCCCGTTTAAATGCCAAGTTTTTATGGACATTTCTGAGCAGATTCGGAGGATTCTGCCCTGTTCTTCTTGGATCGCCGGATTGGATAGGCTAAATAGGACATCCTATGTCGACAGTAAATAGGGAACAGGAAGCGCAGGTTTGTTTGCAGCAATGAGACTGGGTTTTTCTGAACCATGGGCAAGAAAGTCTATTGCAACTAAAACCTGAGCAAGAGAAAATTCTCCAACAGGCTATATGTGCAGGATGGGCGCATGGTTGCTGCTCGCAAACGAGCATTTAAAAGAGAGTGGAGATGGAAGCAGGCGGTCAAAAGCAGTGAGATATGAGTCCTGTGCAGTTGCCAAAACTATTTATCTTCACCCTTCTTCGTCAGTTCCGGTAAGCTTTCTATCTTTGTTCTTCAATATTTATAGTATGGGTGTTTGAAGCCTGCAAATGGGGGATGGATTCTGATGTAGACAAGTTCACAATAGAACCGGATAGCAGTAAGAACAAACCTTGCTAGCAGGAACCTTTTGTTTGCGTTCCACATAAGAAGAAGGAAACCATGTAGCTTTCCCCCAACATTCTCCTTCCGACCAACCAGTTGAAGAAATCTGTTAAGCTTAGCTCTGCTTCTGTTTCTGCATCAAATGGGATGCATGACCTTGCAATCAAAGAAAACACATAATTATCATCTCTCATATTCACATGATTAAATGTCCTCAAATTGTCATATGGATTTTGGAGGGTTCGAGACTAATTTATTATGGGAATTGCATAGAACCCAAAGGATAAGATCCGCTGATGTAGTAAAAATTAGAACTTAGAATGATATGGGGGCACATGATTTATGAACCATAAGGCTAAATTAGCATTCTCTAAGTAATCTGCGATACCTATTTTATTATCGTATTCTCGCTACAACTTTCTTCCTTAAAGCTACATGTATTCTTGACCCAAAACACAAAATTGCCTAAGAATAAGGCCATTCAATACAAAATTGTTCTCCTGGGTTACATAGGCTATTTACAGATATAGCATATTATTCACTCAACATGTGGGTGCTTAAAACATTGAGAACCGGTGCAATATATTCCCCTTGGAACCGGGTGAAATTTGCACGTTACGGATCTTTGGTTGCAGAGTGAGTTTCTAGTCGATGCATTGCCGGCATTTTTTTACCTTTAACGTTATTGTTGTTAGCATTATTCATGTATAAACTACTATTACAACTTGGCATTGCTTTCGGGTTGCTAGTTTTGGAGCTTACTTGTTAGGGAAAGATATTTTGACAATGTCATTTGCTCCCCGAGATTCCCATAAGGCACAAATACAGTTTTGCACTAGAACGTGGAATCCCGACCTTCCGTTGCTATCTTTGGGAACACGCCTCCCTTTCCCAAAGACGTTCTTATGACTTGGTCCATTGTTTCCACGAGATTCATAAAGTGATCAATTCCAATGAGCGTCAAAACCGGATTAGTTATGCGCGGGTTTCTTCGATGGGATCGCCATCCGTGCGGGGAAGCTGGGACAATCATTTAAGGGTAAGGATTTTGCATTGTTATTCCCGATAATGTAAGTTAATGTTATCTTTGAATGTGTCTATACATATGGATCGAGGAACGGATGAATTTTACATCGCGTTGTATACCTTTTGTAACAAGTACTGGTCGTATAATGTCATCTATTACTAATTTGTTGATAAGTTGTGGCGACTTAGTGCGTCCGGCAAAGAAACTTTGCTACGCCATTTTATTTTAATATAAATTTATTGAGGTATTGCAATTCAGATTTTGCGATGGCTTGCTGAATGGTGAAGTGGTAAACACCAGATATACACATTGAGCCAACCAAGTAGCTTGGTTGCTATTGCGATAGTGAGAAAAGTATTGATGTGTAAAATTAATGCTGCATTTTTTAATGAACATTGTGGGCATGCAAACCATGGGTTATCTACTTTGTGCCAGCTGTAGCATCACCATTAACAACCTCTTATATTGTCTTATACTTTCTTCGTGCATGAAAAAATGGTTGTCTTCCTACCTATTATAATGTCTTCATGCATGAAAAATGGTTGTCTGCTTTTTCAAATAGGGTAGGATTATTACTTTTCATGCACTTAAAGGGCCATTGGACAATTCACAATGGTACGGACGAGATATCTGAACAATTTAGCTATGATTAGATTCCTGTACATTCGCATCAAATGGTATGAATGTTTTAGAAAAACAAAGTCCCCTTGATCTTGGGTATTCGGAGCACAGAGTAGGGCTAGACATAGTACTCAAAGGGATCTGACAGCTGTAGCATCACCATTAACAACTTTCCATAAGAGTTTGTTTGAATTAGCCTCTTGATACCAAAGGCCTCTTGAATCATATTGGCTCCCTTGATTGTTAGGTTGCCAAGTACTTGCAGCATTTCCCGTTTCCAAAACTTAATCTCACAAATTGTTCAAACAATTAAATGAAAAAAATAATTATCCATGACACCTAGCCTAGGCCATGTGATAATTGAACTTAAAATTTCCTAAATCACTAGCAAACATGCACTCGTCTAGGAAAACAAAAATTGAAATAATTCAACTCACATTGATATATATAAAAGACATTAGACATGCATATAAAACAAACTCATGCCTAAAGGATTGACACATTTAGTTCAATTTCACAAGTCCATAGCTGAGTTTCTTTCGACTTAATACAAGCCCTCCGTTGTCACGAGTAGGACAAAAGAAATGTTCGCGGCGGCCTTGGCCGCAGCGATAAATTTCTTGTATATATAATTATACAAGTTACGCACCGATGGGGTGGTGCAAAGGGGGCAGATGGAAGTTCGATGTTTTCAAAATGGGTTGGGCAAAAGGGACAGATGCAAGTTCGGTGTTTTCATAATGGGTTGGGCATAGTTGCATTATCTTTTAATATTTCTATCAACCAACTTTGAATTGTTAAAATAAGTTGGAGTGCATACAACAAATAAAATGAAGTAAAGTAAATAAGCTAATGCGACCTTTTTAGGGTGCGGGGGGGGGGGGGGCATGGATGAAACATATCTGTCTGAGTAACTCATTTCATGGAGTTAGCATAGTTGTTATCTTTTAACATTTTAGCCGACCAATTTTCGTCTTTTAAAATGACTTGAAATGTAGATAGCGTCATTCATTCGTGTGAAATAAATGTAATAACATAATTGCTAGTACCATGAAATAATTTAAGGGCTAAACTTAGCTATTTGGCGATTTTTTAGCACATTTTAAAAAAAAATTGGCTAAAGTAAATGGAAAAAATTGGAAAAAAATAATTATTTTAGCTTAATGTTTTTCGGGACTGCACCAACCCTGGGGCTCTTTAGCCAAACGCTAGAAAGTAAGGAAGTGAAATTTTGTATTGTTTAGCTAAACCATAGAAACTTTTAGAATGAATTTCGAGCTAGTTTAGCTAATATCATTCTAGTTTATAAGAAATATATGATTAGTAATTTAGTTTCTAGCATTATAAATTAATTTGAGTCGTAGATTTTGCTAGTTAGCATTACTTTAGAATGTTTTCACAAAGAAAATGACTAAAATAAGTGGAAACAATTAAAAAAAAAGTATAGTAATTTGGTTTAATAATTTTCGTTGTCCATGCCATAGAAATTTTTTTGGTGATGTTTAGGTTACTTTAGCTAAATGCTAGAAAGTATGAGAGGAAAAATATGTAGAGTTTAGCCAAACCACAGAAAGTTTTTGGATTAATATCGAGCAAGTTTAGCTAAAGTCATACTGGCTAATAAGAAATATGCGATTAGTAATTTATTCCCTGGCTAGTACTCATTGCTAGATCTTGAGTTGCAAATGTTGGGGATCCAGATTGTTGCATTTGATTCTACAATCACTTAAATTTCATTATATTCATTGAAACTTTTTAATATTCTTGTAGGTAGTAGATATGGCTTGAATTACCCCATTGTTTTTAGGTAGATCAACATGAGTTGCTCGTCATTTTAACGATAATGAGGATATCATTGCATATCTTGTGTTGCCTATAATCATATGATGATAAGGTTCTATGACACTAAGACCATCAAGAAAGAATTAATTGTCTAGAAAATGTCTTAAAAAATGTCCATTTTGATAATGCATGATTCCACAATCAATATATTCGACTAAGACCTTAGACCTCTATTAGTTTCCTTCAATGCTTGTTTAGAATCCCCAAGAACTGCACAAAATCTATGGCAAACTATATTTATCAATGTATACTATCGACATCATCTATTTGGGGCATTGTAGACAATTGATGGGCTATCGTTTCTAAATTCTCTGAGATAAGATTACTTCATTTTAATATTCCTTTCGTGCAAGCAAGAATATACATCTAATATACATCTGGAACAAAATCACGCAACCAATACAATGTCAACTCACGAGGGACAAAAAAGGAAGTTTTGGAATCCATGAAAGCTTTAGTTTACAATTTTTGGGTCATATTGCATAGAAGAAAGCAATTCGTATTATAAAGGATGCCAGATCAAAGCCACAACAGATTTGGAGCAAAGGTCCTAGCCACTCTTAGAATTTATAAAGTTTATAATGCATTAGTTGATAGCCAAGCAAATCTGTTCTTGTTAGACAATCAAAATGCATTGTTAAACTGCTAAATTCTGTGTTGCAAATTAGACCATGCAACACATTTTTCACTATGACGTGGTATAGAGGAAATGCTTAAAGGGATGCCAAATCATCTCAAATGAGGTCTGTTTCTGCCTTTTGGATATTTATACCATATTTCGATGTGGGCAGAAATGAAATGGGCAGAAATGAAAAAAATCTGAGGGCAATCCTAAGCATAAATATAAATAGCTATTGATATTTTATACTCTCCAATTAGTATACATACTCTAAAGGACAAAGGCAGATTCTAAAAACTCAAAGATAATCGTCAAGTTTCAAAAACACACAGGTTCTTATAACACAGTCATAGATTCACCCTATTAGCACCCAGGCCACTAATATCAACTCTTTCCAGGAAAAGGTTTTTTGTGCCCCTCTTTGTCAGCCTGAGCAACTCAATAGAAGACTTCTATAACCATAGGGAGATCATTATACGGAAGTAATACCAATCAGCTATGACTTACTATTGAAAGCCATATTGTATACTTAAACCAGATAAAATCTTGCATGCAATATTTCGAATCTGTTTTTACAACAAGGTGGATGAGGTAAGCGCAGCAAGTTCGAATTTAAGATTGTTAAGCAATCAGAGTTCATGAACCTTGTCACAACATGCATTGAATTAGGTCATATCATTACACATCAGGAAATGGAGAAACAACAACCTAAAATTGAACTTGGAATATATCACAGTTTTGATGCAAGAAGTACCTGGATATAACATAAACGTTTTCTCTGTTTTGAACCATTTCTGCTACCAATTTGAAAAATATACACCTAAGATCATTTATAGATCTTTCTCTACCTTTCCAACGCATGCTCTCGCACAAAAAATGGAGCTTGTCTAGGGGAGTTATGCCCGTTTTTCTGATGAGGTCTGAAATAAATTTGAACTCTACAGGATATTCAATCCCACAGACTCAAAGAAGAAATTAAATCCAAGAAGGAACCCAATACAAACACGAACCTTTTGCAATCATCAGAATCCGATGAGCCCAAATGGTTAGAAGGCGAGTCCGAGCAAGGCACAGAGGACATGTTGTTGCTGTTGCACATACACCTGCATCTGATAACTTGTGGCATGAAGATACATCCAACTTTAAAAGTCGCGGACAATTCAACATTGCAAAAGCTGCCCTGTGCATTTTAATGACAAAACCTCCAACTGTGAACACCTATAACAAACCGTCTCAAAATGGGTCTGTAAATAACCACCATTCTGTCTTAAATGCACAAGCTCTGATCATATTTAGCAATGCCACAGTGCCTCCTTCAAAAGAAATATTCGCCAATTTTTAGATGATCCATTAAACCATACCTCAACATGCATATTGCTGACCAAACCATGGAATCCAGATCATCCTGCCTTGTATGATGTATTTGGAAATGGCTTCCAGATCATCCTGCCCTATATTATATTTCAAAACTGTATTCCATCTTGAACCTAAGATTGTGTATCATAACTCAAATTAAGCCTGACTTTTGCTTAAATCAGCCTAGTTTATGTAGCCATGCAGTTATTATCATATCTTCCACGTCTATTAAATCTTTCAGAATGGGATTTTAAAAATTGAATGTAAGAGATGAGGTTACATAGTTAAAAAGGCCTACCTAGAGATTGCACAATAGCGTGGATTGCAGGTTTGCTGCATATGTTGGAGTAGTTATTCTCACAAGCAAAGTGAGATTCTCACAATGAATTGACAATATAGTTTGGTCAGACTGCTTTGCGTCCCCAGAATCCTTCTCTCTCCATAACCAGCTTCTCAAAAAACCAAAGCCACAGTCCGCCATAGAAGGATTTGGCGCCTGGTTTTCTGACCTGTCTGTAAATACGACTACATATACACAGTGGAGTCATTTGCATGTATACACAATGAAGGGGGCTCACAATAAGCAGACGATTCATCACAGGATTGCCTTCTCAAAAACGCCATAGCCTTCAAGAAAGGAATCGATGCAACAGATCAAAGGCGGGTACGCTTCCAAACTGGAGAATACGGCCGGAGGCAAAGCCATCCCAACCCAGCTCGTCACGGCGCCATGCCTATCCCATGCTCTACGATGCATCCCATCCGTCCGATATGCCAAGTTAGCATAAACCAAACCAATGACCAACACAATGACTCAACGGCCACGATTCATTTGGTCGTCAAGCCAGATAGCCCTTGGTCTAGTGGTTAGAATGGGGGCTGGGGGGTTAATGATCAAAGTTCGAATCCCCCTATAACATAAAAAATTTTAAAAGCCTTTCCTTAAGGGACGAGCATTCAACATGAGCCTTAGGATCTTAGACTCGATCAACGATCAAGATCTCACCATATAAAAGCAATATGAGCCGTAGGATCTATTACATATAATTCCCAAAGCCATGTGAACCGTAGGATATGTGCCAAGCCACCTGAGCCGTAGGATCTTGGATCGACGATCAGGATCAAGATCAACCTGGACCGTTAGATCGATTACATATAATTCCCAAAGCCATGTGCACCGTAGGATGTGTCCCAAACCAACGTGAGCCGTAGGATCTCGGACGAACGATCAGGATCAAATCAACCTGGACCGTAGGATCGCTTACATATGATCGTATACAAACTCCCAAGCCATCTGAGCCGTAGGATATGTCCCAAAGCCACGTGAGCCGTAGGATCTCGGATCAACGGTCGGATTCAAGAGGACAAACATAAGAACATATATATGTTATTATGATATAAGGTAGATAAGCCATCTGGACTGTCCAGATCTGATTTCTATGGCCCGAATTGAACCACCACTTAAGCTCCTTCCTTATCCAGTGGTCTAGTATTTGAGGTGTCTTTGTCTGGGCCATCCAGATCTGAGATCGACAGTTGAGACAGTGCCACGTGGATCCACCCCAAGCAGTCCCCTTGTGGGGGGAGATTGAGGTGTCGCCGCCTGGGTTGTCGCACGTGTGAGATCGACGATGTACATGTAGCCACCTTGTGATGCCTCAAGCAGCCCCCTTATTTGGGGCTTTTAATCCAAGCCGTCGGATTGGGAATTTGATCTTAGTCGTCGATAAAAAGGTGGATTTGGTGTAGCAAGTCTTAGCCATTAGACCAAAAGGGGGAGAAGAAATACTAACCAATTATTATTTTTAGCGCAACAGCCTAACCTACAGTGGCCCATTATCTCGAAGCCTAGCCTATCCACGTGTCTAAAAATTTGACATGGATAAGCAACATGCCGTTGGATGTCGATCTAAAAAAATTGGAGGGTTGAGAAAAATAAGACAGACCATATCTGTTTGAAACGTCCCGCTCCGGCCTGTTTCTGTAAGGCGTTCCCAAACGTCCCGATTCGTCAATCCTCCTCCTCCAACGGCGTGGCTCCGAACTTCAAAGCCAGTGAAGACAATTTCCTTGCAGGTTAGGATCTCATAACATCTATTTTCTTCCCATTGCCTTTTGATGTGTTTTCAATCCTGTCGATTGAGGCATTAGCCATAACAAATATCTGCATCAGAGCTATAGCTACGGCCCTATAAAATATATAAAAGGTTCTTGATTTTTCATATTGTTCCATTCATTCCGACATGTCTTAGTTCTGTAAAACCAGAAGTCGATTTTCTATTCAAACTAGATTCAGAAATCTCCCATTTATTAAAGGTTGTAGTACCTTGTTATAAGCCTGCAATATTTTCAAGATCATAGAAGAAATAGTGTCCCGTACAACATGTTTGAAAGCTTTGTGTACATCTGGATAGAATGTTGTTGATCTGTTGCCTCCGGCTTAGCTTCTCAAAGTCCTTGGGTTTTTTGCTGCAGTAATAGAATTCTAGACAATCACCCGTTGTGTTATGCTCTAAAAATGATGCTATCTTTTAAAAGTTCTTGAATATTTATGTCGTTTCTTTTGTTTTCAAATACAACAGGTTGTTGTGCATTTGTTGTTATAAAGCGTTGGGATTTCCCTTCCTTCAGATCAAGAAGAATAGCTGGCATCCTTAGTGAAACTCTCAACTTGGTTACTGGTAAGTCAATCACCACTCGTCTAGCACATTGAGGTCTCGTGTTCGAACCTCACTAGGATCTTGGCACCCTAGGACCTTTGGCCCCTGGTATCCTTGTAGGGGGTGGTGCTCCTTGAAGAGGGAGCGTCGTATATCCTAAGGGGATGCTGGCTTGTGCTACGACGTAAAAAATACATCTCTCTCTCTCTCTCTCTCTCTCTCTCTCTCTCTCTCTCTCTCAAGGCAGAGCTTTCCTAAACGAAGTAAGCAACCCTCAAGCTTTTTGTTTTGTAAGCCTAGTCCGGATGCAGCTTCGTGTGATTCTAGGATAGTTTCAAGCTTTTCCATATAGTTGGCTTCCTGAATCATTATGGCCTAGTCCGGATGCGGCTTCGTGTGATTTTAGGATAGTTTCATGTTTGATTTTTAAACCGTTTGTTAATCCGTCCTGTGCAATTTTTAAATGTATTTCTCGACCCATTTCAAGGGAAAAAACATTGCTGCATGCCTTGAGTGAGCTAAGTTCCATCTATTCAAAATATAAACCATAGTAATGGCATCTCCAGTTATCCCCCTGAGTTCCCATCTGTTCATAACATTTTAATGCTTTCCAACAAAGCCCACAGCCGACATTGGAATACTGAGCTTGTTGAAAACTTCTTGTGCCTCTGCAAGAGAGCCACAATTCACATATGTGAATTAAGCTGTTTGCTGTAGAGATGTCAGCCTCCAATCCGTCCTGTGCAATTTTTAAATGTATTTCTCGACCCATTTCAAGGGAAAAAACATTGCTACATGCCTAGTGGTTTATAGCGCTAACACTTCCTAAGTTTCTAGTTTATTGAATTCAGCGTGATATCCCTCCCAAATTATTACACTGTACTTCTATGACCACAAAGCTTGAAAGATTGAAATTAGACGGTGTTCTATTTAGGCTGTTGGAATACAGTTTCAACTTATGGAGATGTGAGTTCTCCCAACTAAATGGGCATCTTCCATGACAAATAAATTAAATCTGGGATAGTACCTGTCAAATTATTCTTCCCAAGATGCTAATTTTCAAGAGCAGATAGCTCAACTCAATATTGCCTGTAAAGTTATTAAAACGAAGATCTAACCAATCAAGAGCAGAACAATTACCCAGCTCTTTAGGAATGCTGCCCGAAAGTTATTCGAAGTGAGGTCTAATTATGTCTGTAAAGTTGTTGGAACTGAAGTATAGCCCTTCAGGAATGCTGCCTGTAAAGTTATTAGAACTGAGGTATAAATGTGTGAGAGGAGAATAATTACCCTGCCATTCAGGAATGCTGCCTGTAAAGCTATTGGAATTGAGGCACAAATCTGAGAAAGCAGAACAATTGCCCGCTGTCTGTCAAACTGTTAGTATAAAGGTATAGGCGTACAAGAGTAGAGCAGTTTTAGAACAATATAATCTAGATGCAATCATGTTTTTTGCAAACAAATCATGTGCAGAAGGATTATAGAACCACTGATGTGGCAATTGAGTATATACAAGGTCTGCAGAGCTGTTCATTGCATAATTCATGTTCTAGTTCTCCATAAAGGTATTGATCAAGGAGCTATATACTGTGGACGTATGTTTATCATAGAATTGCAAGTGATCTCATTCCAATTGCAGATGAAATTTCTGTTGCTTGCATTCCGCTCCCACACTATATTATTTGGATCGTCAAGGCCACTCTTGAAACCCAAAAGAGCTTGAAAATCATCATGAGATTTTGCCCCACAGTTAACTCCCCAAGCTAGAAAGTAGAGCATGAATAATGACAGTTTGCAGTGCCTGGATGGAGCTGCTGCATTCTCTTGTTGTAAGTATAAACTTAGTTAAAATCCAACATCTGTGCTTCTATGTGCTTAAAAGCTCAGTTCGAAAATGAAAAACTTTGAGGAAGTTTAAGATCTGATGCTGTTCTTGTTTGGGCGCAGTTGTTCTCAAGTGTAACTAGTCTGTTACATGCTTCACAATCATGTACAGGAGGGCACGCAGTTCATACATGAATATCACCTGACTTTGCTCTCTTTTAAACATCTGCAACTTGTTCCATGTTTCTTAATGAAATTTTTGAACTGCCAAAAAGATTTTGAGGTGTATCTAGGGTTCTAGATATTATGTTTCTGTTGCTTTTTGTGGTGCAATCAGTTCTTTGGTTGGAGATGTAATTTGTAACCACACATATGGATCCATATGTCATAAGTTTAAATAAAAAAACGTGATCTACATGAATTCTCTGTTTTGTAACCACACATATATGATGCATATGTGATAAGTTTAAATTAAAAAACGGGATCTACATGAATGAATTCTCTATTTAGATAACAAGGAATACAACAAATTGTATTACTACCCACATTTGTAACCACACATATATCTATATGTGAGAAGTTTAAATTAAAAAATGGGATCTACATGAATTCTCTGTTTAGTTAACAAGGAATACAACAAATTGTATTACCTAGTCATGGGACAACACAACATTCTAAGACAACAATAAATTCACAATAATTTGTATTCTTTAAATAATCATCTTAATGGTGATAACTATTAAACTTTTTTGTAATTGGATAAATAAATGTATTTTTTCAGATTGTATACCAATTGTCTTCACTGGACTTGAAGCGTTCAAGGTATGTTGTGCAAAGAAGAAAACAATATATATCTTGAACATAATAATGCCATCATATGTACATAGTTTTAAAAGGAAAAAAAATGATAGATTCCATAGTTCGTTGCAGACAATGGCCACTAGTTCCAAAAAAATAGCCATGAAACGCAAGTGTCTTAATGCAAAAGAAAACAGACGAAAACTTAGAAAGATACATCTACAACCAAGCGCAGACTCATGGTTAGAAATAACCAAATACCATGAAAGTTGGAGTGGAATCACCACAAAAACAGTGCATTCCCTCCACGTTTGTGGCATATGCAGCAACACTTCATATTACAATGCATGGGTATTTGAACCAGATCCATGGGAACCCCTAACTGACGATGTGCCTGCCCTCAGCATATGCAATCCTTTCCTTTACCATTACTTGATAAGAAATGGGATCTACTGCAAAGTGTGCTCGAGTTGCACTAAAAATCCAAGGCGATCCAACCGCAACTCATCATTTAGTCCAGCATACATCCGTCAACTCTTGATGCTTCCCATCTTTTATACACAAATGTTGTCGCTCGTTGATGTCTTCATTGAAGTAGTCAAGAAATACAATAGCATTGCATTTGGAACTCGTTGCAACAGATCTTTGCTAGAAAACCCACTCATGGCATGGGGTGACATGATTGATCTTCCAATGGATGCCAACCATGAAGCGAGCATACGATCTTTGTTGGGATACCTATTGGTGCACAATCCTTTTGTCAAAAATTTCCTAACACTATATGAAAGACCAAATCCAACAACCGGAATAAGCATCATGTCTGTCAATGTAATACAAAAAATTGCTGACCAATATGCTGTTACAAGACCATGCATCGCAATGGAGACCGCAAACACAAGGGGATTTTCAATATTGGAAGATGTAACACAAAATGGGTCATCAGACACTTTCTCAAAACATGAGATGTACGAGCTCCCGACATTGTCAAAGAGAGATGGAGGCAATCTAACACAAGTCGCGAGATATATGTCATTGACTGGTACAACAATAGACAATAGAGTATCTGGTTTGCCATTGACATTAGAGATGTGCATGTTCCCTTTTTTATTTCCACATGGTACTGGAAGCTATGATGGGAAACATAACATATTTGAATACTTAAAGCAAAGAATCAGCTGTATGTTCTCAGTATACACTTTGTACAAACCATATCTTCTAATGATGTACCAGGTCAGACAAGCTTCTCTTATAGCAAGGTCACTAAATAGATGTTGTTTGGAAAAGGACATGATAGAATATAGGAGGACACATCCAGCCTCCAGTGAAGAAGATTGTCTACGTCATGTGCTTAAATTCATAGTGCCAAAAACAATCCCAAACTCGCCGTCATGGCATAGGAAGCACCTTAAAGACATGTTAACTATGGTAGAATACTGGGGAATTCCATCATTCTTCCTCACACTAACTGCAGACGAGGTGAGCAGCACAAGGTGGACAGAGATATCTGGTATTGAAAAAATCGTTAAAGAGATTGATGAAACATTAACGTGGGCGGATTGTCCAGTTGAATGCGCAGTGTTATTCCATGTTAGGATGCAAATGTTCCTAAAAAACTACATACTTTGTGAGAACGGAATAATTGGCAATGTTCTCCATTATGTTTTGAGATATGAAGTTCAAAATAGGCATTCATTGCATGCCCATATTGTCCTCTGGGTATCAAGTCAAGATATTGATAGAGTAACGAATGAGATAGATGCCGTCATTCCAAATGCAGGTACTGATTACTTTTCTCAGAGATTGCAAGGCCTTGTTTTGCAAAAACAAATCCATACATGTAGATCATCATGTTACAAGTACTCTCATGTAAAGCAATGCAAGTATGGATTTCCTTTCCCTCCACATTACTCTGTTACAGCTGACCTTGACCAACAAAACCAGCGTTGGATATACCATAGACCTGGAATCCAACATGAGCGCATTGTGCCATACCATCCCACTATACTATCTTTATGGGGAGCTCACATGAATATTCAAAGAGTAACAGATGGATGCTGGTCATACTACTTGCTAAAGTATGCCATGAAGTGTGAACCGTATGGCAACCTCGACTTGAACATTGATGATATAAGAAAACTAGGCATAACCAACCTCGATGACACAAAGTGCAAGATTATCTCTTCTATGCTACTGACAAAGCCAATCTCGGCTACAGAAGCAACGCTGACATGCCTACAGATTCCATCCATACAAAGATCAGAGAAAGTACAATATATAGACACATCGCCTCCATCGTCACGACAAAGAATTGTGTCAAAAGCATCAACAGCAACTTTACATCCTGTTGACCTCTATTGTGCTAGACCTCAAAGTTTTCAACAAATAACATTCAAAGAATATTGGAAAAAATACCAACTTGCGCCGAAAGGCTACAAACTAGATGTCATTGGCATCGACAACTATGGCAATAAAATTATACCATCAAAAAATATAGTTCGCTTTACAGACTACCATCCATTGCATCACTTTGAGGGCTTCTTCTATAATATTCTATTAGCAGAAGTGCCATTTACCCAAGAAAATCATTTGATATCAAGCTAAAATTTTAAATCCTGCTATTTCATAGAATGCCAACTCTGTGGGCTTATAAACAACGATGACGACATCCTGTAATACATCCAGAAGTACACCGAATACCACCTACTACAAAGCGAAGAGCAAACACAGATTTTGAATGGCATTTTGCAAAGGCTAAATCCATTGCTAGACCACACAACGACGTCACCCAACATAGAAGAACAAGACAACTTAGCTCAAACTTACTTCAAAGACAGCTTCACAGAGATACATAACAGCACATTAACATCCGAACAAGAAACCGTTTTCTCAGTATTATGCAACGTTCCTCTGTGCATCCACGTTTCTATCAGAGCACCGGTGCTCGGGAAAACATTTTTGATCAAACACCTATTACGAAAACTACATTCAAATAGGGAAACGACCCATTGTCACTTTGCAAACTCATCGCATAGGAGCCTGCGAGAATATCAAGACAAAAGCAAGCGATAAAGACATCATCAATTTGCAATCCCCACAAGGAACCAAGGGCCCCACACACCACACGTAACGTATACATAAGAACCAACAAATAAACACTTTTGATGTACTAATAGTTGACGAAATGTCCATGCTAACCACCATTACATTAAACATGATACTTCGACAAATCTCTGAGGTTACACGCACTCCCATACAAGAAATAATTGTTACAAGATGCATCATACTAGTTGGAGACCACGCCCAATTGCCACCAATTTGTCGTCATAAAAAACAAAAGAATTCTATTTGTGCTACTTGTCCACTGTCAAATTCCTTACACTTCCAACAAGCAAAGAAATACCATCTCCAAACATCAATACGTCACTCAAACGACATCGAATATTCTGAATTTTTAAACATCATAAGATTCAGACATCCAACTGAGAAAGAACTCCTTGACACCTTAAAAGACACAATTGTTGACCAAAATGCTGCCCTAACATGCAACAACCAAAACACCATTGTTCTATGTACCCACCATGAAGATGTCAACTTCTTTAACAACTACACCATGCACAAATTATTTCAACCAATTCAAATCATTCCAGTTGAAATAGAAACAAATGCAACAAGAATCAATGGGTTGGAAGCATGGCTTGCAGAACCAACATTTCAAGAACTACCTTGCATTGCAGTGGGTTGCAAGGTGATGATAACATCAAACATTGACATTTCATCGTCACTAGCAAATGGAACAACTGGCATAGTTGCGTACGTTGACGTCCACGCAAATACAAGCAAAGTTAAATCAATAATATGCCATGTCAATGATAGCTTACAATACGTCGAACTAAGGAGGACAAAGGTTGAACACAAGTACCACAATGGACATTATTATTACATAAAAACCTTCCCATTGGCCTTGTGTTATGCGATGACTGCCCACAAGTCACAAGGTGGCACAATAGATGGCAATGCTATAATTGTAGTGAGAAAAGCCTTCTCACCAGGCCTTCTCTACGTCATGCTATCAAGAGTCAAGAAGCGTTCTCAACTGAGAATTGTCAAACCTATCACTATACATGACTTCCAACCCAACAAGACATTGATATGGTAATCAAAACACCAAAAAAAATTACAACACACTATAAAACTTCAATTGTCTAACAATATGCATGCAGGTGACAGCATTAACATGGATCAACAAACCAGAAACAAAAAACGGGCACAAACAAGTGAGGTAAGCCAACATACTGCCAATATACCAACAATCATTCAAGACAATAACAACTCCTCTTGTGCAGGTCTGGAAAGTCTTTTTTGACGAAATCAAGAAAGAAGAAGTCGCCAAAAAAAAGAAATCATCCACGTCAAAATCAACAACCTTGACCTTGACGAGTTCAACGATGAGATACATGAACCTATGCGGAGTAGAACCACGAGATTACGTTCATGGATGGCAAACACAAGAGAAACTAGACGAATTTAGAAATAAGGCAAAAGATGAAAAACTCAAGTTCGAGGAACAACACAAAGAACCCCCTGCTGAAGGTTTTTTGCACTCAAACAACTTAACTTCCACATGTGTAATATTGAACTAACCAGGATCTATAACTCGTGCAGGTCTACTCAAGCATATACTTCGCCAAAGAAATGTTGACCTTGACTACTCAACCCTTACCAAGTCACAAGGCGCACTGGCGCTAGCGACAGCCTGCAACTCAACCACCTCCACATCAATAAATCCATACCAAGCGAGCATATTACACTACGGATACAATGTCTCCATTGATGCTCTAACATCTCTGTCCAAGAAAACGGCACAGACCATGATGTAGAAGCTGATGTCTCTATACGACCACACCCATTCATCAGACAGTCATCCACTAACGATTGAAAAAGTAACTTACACAATTGACAAAACCCTGGCAGTCGAGCTCTTTGGAAATGCAGATTTTTATCCGGACCCGCCAATAAAAAGTAAATAAACATCATCACTTTCTTATTTTTCCTAAACTTTTGACAAGTTTGAGTTTTATATCATGAACCGAAAACAATTTTGACAATCAACAACAAAAAACAATAACAATATTTCAAATAAACAATTAAAAACAAGTGCTATTACAATAAACAATTATTAGAAACATCAAATCATTGAAACGTTTCTTTCTCGAGAACAGGCAAGCTAATAACGATATACTCGATCCGGTGCAAACAAAACGACAAAACCTATATAGGCCAAACTACAAACGTCAAGGCACGATTACGTCGTCATCAAATGAAGCCGAACAAAAAGATGTCCCAAGATATTGCCACCTACAAACCCTTCCATGATCATTTCGAGATTCAAGTCCTTCACACAACCAACAACAAACAAAAAGCAAACAAATTAGAAAAAGAAATAATCCAACAACGTGAAACCATCACTACAGGCTACAACAATTTACTAGCCAACCCATCCAAAACAAAAAAATATTGGTTTCTCAAAAAGAGAAACAAAATCTAACAACATAGAAAGAAAAAGCACCCATAAACAAACACCTAAACACATCCTTGCTCAAAAAGTTAGAATCTAGGCTCCATTGTTGAAAAAATCTTCATATGGTGTGCCAAAAGAAACAAATTCAAAATCATGCAAATATTTATTGCCTAATAAATGATAGCATGAAATTTGCTTGAATCAACAACATGGAGAAAGTATGTGGCTTCTAACATCCTTGGATCTAGATTGTGAAAAAAGCCAAAAGCAAACCTAATAATTATAATAAGTATGTCTGCGATATCTCGTTCTAGGAGAAGTTCAGATCTAGAAAATAGAGGTATTGTTTGACAAAGAAATGTCTAGTTTGGGGTAAGAGGTTGTAGAAAACATGTTGCAAATAGAGTCAACAGGGCTAAAGGCAGATTTGGGGCAAGGTACAATTTTGGAGCCATTAGAAGTAACCTCCAAATCAAAAGATGCATGGAAGAAACTACAATGAAAAGCGTCAAAGTCACGTAACTGACAATTTGAAACACTGTCAAAATGACATTGCCCATCTCACTAAAACATGAATTGCCTTGGGTAGCCTTCACTTATTCTTGGTGTGTAGAAACAATAATTCTTAGTGTGTGTAAATACTGTTCTAGTTAGAACAGAAAGTAAAGTAAGAATGGATCTTGGTTTTTTTTGTTTAGGATGGAGCTTGTTAAAGAAGTTGTGGCTTTTTGTACTTAATGTGTCATGCAATTGACAAAGTTGAGAATTAGTGTAACAATGTAATATTAGCTAATGTCATGGAGAAAGAGGTCATTACCTTCAAAGGGAATGGTCATGTGACATATGGAGTGTTATTTGATACAAATATTTTACGCTTGGAATTTGGTTTATCGGCAATGCGTGAAAGATGCAAAACATTAAGGCACAAATTGTGATACAAATTCTGATGTAGATGCATTGCTTGTACTAATTCCATCCTGGTTGCACCTAGCAATGGTTTTTCATGGAGATGCAAAAGGGCACAATAGTTGTAATTAATTTGTTTGCTTAGTGAAGACCCACGTGTCCTTAATAGGGATGCATTAAAACATAGAGCACATGCTTTGTATTGCAACCAATTAATACTGCCACATAAATCATCCTCCGTTGTATTTTGTTGCCATATAAATCCTCCTTAATTAGGAAGCGAAACAAATCACCTTTTGCTTATGTTTATAATCGAATTGGATATTCAGTAGCATCAAGAAGTTTAGATTTGCCAATGAGATGCACAACATTAGATGTATTAGATTAGTTTCTTGGGTTGAAATTTAGCGTTGCACACTCCACAACACCTGCAAATGTTTCACCTTCACCTGGGTCCATGCTGCAAAGCAACTCCATCAGTCCTAGACAAATCACTTCTTGCTAAGCTCTCAGAAACAAAAATCTCCTGAAAGGCAAACATACAGAATATGTTTTTCAAAATTCTCCTTACCTGTATTTTGTTGCCGATGCACATCTAGGGTATTGAAAGAAGGTATGAATGCCCATAGGAAGTCATAGGGTTTGTAACAAAGCATGGAATTTGGCTTCCATTATCATCATGCATTCCAAGTGCAAAGAATTACAATGTAAGAACATTAAACAACGGAGCGATCTTTACATAATTGTAGACTCCACAGGTAAAAAAAAGCACTGTTATGGAACTATGAGATCTGACCTGTGAATTAGAAACTTCATGGCTGCTGTATATATTCCATATTACTGGAGAAGTTCAGGATTGTATAGTTCATTATTGACCAACCTCACTTAGAAATTCCAACATTCGTATGCTATCTGGAAAACACATTAACTTCTTAATATTTAGCATTGTGCACGTCAGAACATCTGCAAATGTTTCACCTGAGTGCATGCTGCAAAGCAACTCCAGGCTCCAGCAATCTAGACAAATCACATCTTGCCTAGCTCTCAGAAACAAAAACCTCCTAGAAAGCAAACATTAACAGAATTCTTTTAAAAAGAAAACATACAGAATTTGGTTTTCAAAATCCTCGCCACTGTATTTTTGTTGCCGGCGAATCTCCGTGGTATTGAAAGGGGTGAATCTCTAGGGTATTAAAAGAAGGTATGAATTCGCTGTGGTCATCAGAGTAATGGTCTGCATCCGAGAAAGGCCAGAGGAAGCCACAGGGTTTGTAATGTCCAAGCTTGCAATTTCCTTTCCATCACTGTGCATTTCAAATGCAACAATTACACAAAAGAACATTAAATGACAGAGCCTGATGCTGACATAATTCTAGACTTTGCAGATATAAGAAAGCAGTGTTATGGAACTATGAGATTTGACCTCTGAATTAGCTCCGCAAAATTCATGGTTGCTGTATATATTCCATGTTACTGGAGGGCCTTCAATGTCGTTCAAACTTAAATTGTTCGTCTAGTGAGCCTGAACAACAAAGGATACAAAGTCTGTGTGGTTGAAATTTATTCTACCTTGCTTTATGGGGAATGCGTGAAAGTGCCTAAGAGGAAGGGAAAATTATACTACAATTTCCCATGTAGCTGCATTATGTTGTCTACTATCTCAGCTTGATGGAAGAGATGTGAAGGCCATATGAGATGTGCTTGGTCATTCTATCTTGCAAGGTTCAATGCATAGCCACAACATATGGCGATATCGCTAGGGTGTCACAGCCACACTTGGCTTTAAGGTTCTAAGACAGTGCATATTTGTGGCAGTCACACAATGGAGGCATTGCATGGCAGAGGGGTAGCCAAAGTGGTGCTAGTCCCATATCCTGCACTCAGGTAATGTACATTACCTTGTTTTCCACTTGAATTAGATGCATGGCACAGAATGTCATCTCAAGCCACAAAATTAACATCTTGGATCCATCCAACCATCGGTTCAAATAAAATGCAACCATATTCCTTTTCAATTTAATTGCTCCCAGATGCAGGAAGAGCAAAGATAGAAATTATCCAAAGCAATAGTAGCATCAAAAAGAATTTGGGAAATCAAAATTACCTGGCTGGGCAAAATCTTTATAATAATCGATCTGCACAGACTCATCTCCGTTAACAATCCCTCCTTCAGTGTGTGAAATCTGCAGCAAGGTTGAGAGATTAAGGGAACAAAGAAAAGATACAAAGGGGATAAGAAAATACCAGAGGGGAGGCCTCAAGTTCGCGCAGTTTAGCATATTTAGGGATGTCGGATTGAGAGGGCCACTCCATATTTTGAGAAGAAGGTTCGCTGCGGGAAGATTTTGGGGGCCTGTGAGGTGCATGAACATCAAAATACTCCTGAACTTGCTCGCTAATCCGTTGCCTCACCATCTCCGGCTCAGTTTCATCGTTGGGGCTTGGCTTCGACATTTTATCTGGCCTCCGCCCTTGCTCTTTCTAGATCTAGAGTTATCTAAGATACATTTTCCCATGTGGCATCCATGCCGTGAGCAAATTTCGTACCCTGAGAAACATCGTTATGCCAATCTGGAGCCAAGATAAAAGGAGATGAGCAGATTAGTTCACATAAACAACAAACAATATAAGAAAATGACCTGAGAGAAAGCAGTGCCAATAAAATGCAGCAAAATGCTACTTGTAGAAAATGCAATAAAGCCAAGGATGTTTGATGCAAAGAGATGTTCTCAACAATTAAAAACGATGCACAAAAGCATCTATCTTCTAGAGATGTTGCTTCTCTCATCTATTCTAACTCAGACTTACGGTATCCAGCTATCACTTGATGAGAAAAAGAGCTTCAACTTACCTATATCTGCATCAACCACAGTAAGATTGACGCCCCATCTGAAATCAAAGAGAGAACTAAGCTCGGTTACCTAATTTGGTTGAGCCGGGTTACCATATAACAGATACAACTGCTGCTCTCATGTGCACGAAATGATATCGTCTAAAAAGCATGAAGCGCACCCTGGCCAGCAAAAATAAAGAAAAGTTACTATTTTTGGCGTCCACCCGGCCTCCATGCCGTTTACATCCCCTATCCACTATCCAACAAACCATGAAATCATATAAAAAATTTTTTCCCGATTTTTGAAAGATCGGAAATATTTATCAGGCAGCCAAAACCTTTAAACCTTAGAAAATGAACCTAAAAAAAAAATCCAAAAAGTTTTTCACTTGTCGGAAAAACCAAACTTAAACAATAGGATAACTATATAACTAGCAAGAATTATATTTGTTATTAAAACTATAATAATATGACTTTCACTAATACTTTGAGTAGTACATGCTTTCTATTAAGAAACTGAACCTAACTTTCGCTAATATTTTGTCCAATACATGCTTTTCTAATTAGAAACTGAATCCAAGCCTAATACTGCCCAAGCCTCCTGTTGCGCCTTTTTGCTAGTTTTAATTAAATTGCATTTTTTTATATTAAAGGAAGGAAGGAAGGAAGGAAGTTTATTTTAACGTCCACGGAGGCCAGAGGCCTATGAGACGGTACATGCAGAGAACAGGCAAAAAAGCCAAAAACCCCAACACCAAAAACAAACAATGTAACTGTACAGTAAAACCCTACTACCGGGATGAAAAAACCCCCACTTGGGAGGAAAAGACCCTAACAAGAGGGCTCTCAAATACCATGCCCCGGAAGAGCAAGTCAAGGCGGCCGGTAATAATCTGCGGATGTAAGCTCCTAGTCGCGCTACCATAGGTGATGCAAGTAACTGATGTAGCGGTGTGTCAGAGCATCTAAGATCAGTGTGCACTGCTCGGACATGGGCATATGCTGGGCACCGCTGGAGGGCATGGTGCTCATCCTCTATCACGTGCATCTCACAACACTGACATATCCTCTCCTCCCCCAGGGATCCCGTGGCCCGCCATTCACCCCGGTGACTGTTTCAATTCTCGAGGTAATGGGAACTTCGTCCTTATGGCAAAGAATAGCTCTCCGTTTCTTCACTGAGATGTGTGCTTTCAAGTACCGATGGGGTCCATGCTCAAGGCCGGGATTAATTTGAGCGTGATAGTGCTCTGTCTTGGGCTTTGCAAGAGTAGAGGCATCCCACAGGGTGACAGCATAGCCCGCATCCAATTGCCCATTCTGCGCATCTTAATCTGCCAGTGCCACCATCTGTTGGTAATCCATAGACCACCTCCTAAACCATCCCTTACGTTGCTTGTGCCATACCCTCTTCAGCCCGGTGGGGCCCTCCGATTAACAACCACACTGTGGGGCAAGCGATGCTCATCCATCCCATCCACCTTATGGAAGCAAGTAAGATGCCTGCACATAGCAGAATGCTGTAAAGGCCAGAACCCCGTCTCATACAACAAAATCTGATACGGTATGGTGTCCTTCACTCCCAAGCTATATGTCAAGAAAGCTTTCTGCACCCTTTCCAACCTATCCCCACGTATTTTTGCTAAGCTGGCCGGGCCCCAAACCTCCACCCCATATAGCAACACCGGCTCAACCAAAGCCCTAAACAGGTGTGCTCTCCTCGCCCGATCCCAGAGATCTATCCGGCAACACGCCTTTTGCACGCATATAAAGCCTTCCAGCCAAGATCGGCTCTCCTCTCCACACACTCATCCCACAAAGATGTTAGTAGTGAAATCAATTCCCGGATACTTGAAGCTCCGCACCATCTCCACTTCACGTCCCCTGTAATATAACTCGGGATAGGGTGTTGCGAGGACGAGATCGCGAGAAGCTTAGGTTTGTGCAAGTTCCTTTGTCATTCCCGTTGCCCCACGAACCCACCGAGGGCATCCAAATGCTTTACGCATACTTTAACTGGCCGTGTGGGCTAGCAAAGCTACATCATCCGCATATAGTAAGTAACGGCCCACGAGGTCGCGACGGATAATTGCACCCGGCTCCCCATGGTGCCGCATCCACATCTCCAAGCTATCAATGTACAACCCAAAAAGCGTTGGAGACAACGGGCAGCCCCGCTTAACTCCCATAGTGCTAGCTACCCGCCAATCTTCATAAGGCAAAGCTGCCCGATAAATCCCATCATAAAGCTGGTGCACCACATTCTCGCAACTCCTGTGGAACTCGCCAATTCTTGCAACCTCTCGCCACAAAGATGTCTCCGGGGACGATTATCATATGCGATCTTAAAATCTACAAAGCAAAGAATACAAGTCTGTCGGCGCATTGCGGCTTGCCTCCATCAACACTCTCAAAGTGAAGATATGGTCGGTGGAGTGGAGTGAGCCGGGCGAAAGCTTGCCTGGCCAATTACGCACCCTGCCTTCTCGGCCCACTTAGTGAGCTTCTTCTCCACCACCCACGCGGGGCTTTGCAAGCAAATGAGCTTACCATAATCATCCGTAATTAGTCTCATCCAGTATTACCCGGCTTTATGAACAGGGAACAACCTTACTAACCATCCACTCACGGGGAGCCCCTCACTCGAGCACGGTTAATGATCACCGTCGGGGCCCTACCACCGGATGGGCCACCCCACTTCAACAACTCGGCTGCAGCCCTCAGAAATCCTTTGCCTTGCCATTAAGCGGATGCACGAGACCTGCTGGACATCCTCCCGGTGAGCCGCAAAGCACTCTCCTACGATCCGGGACCGGCATTAGCTCACGGGGGTTATATAACTCCCCGCAGCGTGCATCCATTGCTCCACACACTTACATTTCCAGCCACACGGCACTTCTTGTATAACACCTTCGCCAAAAAGCTTTTGGCTTTGCCATAAGCATGTCAAGCAGCGCTCACGGGTTTTCGCCATGTATCTCCCCTTCTTGGCTTTTAGGAAGAGCTTATAGTCTTGCGGGGCTGTGGCGCAAGCGTGGATCTATGACCAAAGCGCGGTGGCTCTTTAGAGCTTTGCAATCAGCATCAAACCACGGGTTCTCGGGAAAATCTTGGCGATGTCCCTCCTTGGAGGGCCCTTCATTACAAAGGAAGCCTCGGCCCGGTACAGCGGCGCCCTCACCGACCATGCACACCTATCTTGCGGTGTTGTAGAAGCTATCAAACCCACAGTAACTCCCGCACCAACACGATTCATCTTGTCCTCAGCCCGATGGCGTGGGATGTACGGTAACCCTCCACCCCCTTTGCGGTGTCTCCACTATTGAGTGCTCCCAATTCAGCGCAAGACATAAAAGCGGGTAGTGATCCGACAAAGCCTCCTCATCCCCCATTAGCTTGTGCCAATGGAGAAGTGTGTAACCATGTCAAGTGTTTGCTATCGTGGCGAGAAGGTAATCCAACACACTAGCTCCCCATCCTCGCCTATCACTCCTCGCAAGTAACACCCCCGAAAGTGTGGCCATCGGCGCATACCATTACAAATTACCATGTCAAAACCACGGCAGGCTGGACCAGTTTGCACGCCAAATGGTCTAGCCATCATATCACGGGAGTGCCGTGTATCTTTGAATAGCGGTGTCTCAAACCAAAGCGGATCGAGCATTATCGTCACCTTGGAAGGTCACCGACCGCAATCTACTTGCCGTCTAGCATTGAAATCTCCAAGCAAAACACATGTCCCTCGCCGTCTATAGCGGTCTATGTCATCATATAGATCCCTATCGGCATCTAGGACATCTGTGTCCGTGCATCATGTACCGTAGAACTTAGAGCCCCGAATGGGGAATGTAGCAACTAGCAAGAAACAATGGGACATGACCGGGCTCTAATACCATTACCCACATGTAGCGATTAAATGCATCCGACTTACGAGTGTGATCTTGCATGCTAAAGGCGTCCCCTAAAGTAGCAAGCCACTCCACCATACCACGTCGCCATGGCTCATTAGCAAGTGAGAAATCCGATATCCTCGAATGTCGGCAATCGATGCCCTTCATACTCCCATGTCTCCTGCGGGAAGACGATGTCCATGTCTGTCGCAATCCCATTCAAGCCATCGCCCTTACGCCCACGGGAAGCCCCTACAATTCCGAGAAACAATGCGAAGACACTTTCCCTATCGACCGCGCTTGCTGTGGACCCATCCGAGTGCCCGAGGACGCCGCTGCGTGGTTGGAATAACTTCGGGCAGCCCGCTCCACGGGACCCCCGATATGGATGTCTTTGCGGGTGGAAGGCCTCAATCCGCCCTCTCCCGGCCCGCCGGCCTGATGCCCTGGACGCTCTGCGCGTGCGGCCCATTTGTTCGTGGGAATCTTTGCCTCAAGAATCGGGTTTGCGAGGAGGCACATATACCTTCATCTTGCCATTAACCAAACCAGCAGCCCCTCGGCTTTGTCGAATCTCTCTTATCTTGACCAACTCTTGGCTTCTTTCCCGTTGTTGCGGTGGCGTGAGATCCGGATCCGTATATGGGCGTACCTTTCAAGCGGCCCCGGTGCGTTGCAACAACAAAGATTTTGCCTCCCAATCCAAGGCGCAAACTTAACTAGCCGAGGGTCTCATGCTTTCGGTCCTCCGGCCCGATTGGACTCTTGATAACCAAATCTCATAATGGAGCTTTGCAAGTACCGGGGTGGTAAGCTTACGGCAAATCCTCGCCTTGCTCCTCGGCAATCCACCGCACAATAAGGTTGGTAGCGTGCACCGGATGTCTTGCTCCTCCGCGGTACCCACCTGATTCCATGAGCCACCTCGGCCTCACGGTATAGGGGTGCTGGTGCAGACGACGTGGTGTACTCTCGGACTCG
Organism: Isoetes taiwanensis; assembly: GCA_021234155.1. Classification (NCBI taxonomy): domain Eukaryota; kingdom Viridiplantae; phylum Streptophyta; class Lycopodiopsida; order Isoetales; family Isoetaceae; genus Isoetes; species Isoetes taiwanensis. The sequence continues at coordinate 5,516,220 of JAJEKV010000070.1, read as the reverse complement.
TTGCACCTCCATTCGAGGTCCCAGATCTCTTGTGTAAGTGGGCCATATGGTTCTCTATATGTGAGCATCTTCTTGACATCTCCTGCCTGTCTGCCTTTGCTTCATCAAGGAATTGGAGCCTGCCACACCGCTTCCACATCCTTTTCCTTAGCATCTATCCGACCAGCCATGCTTGTGACTTGTACAATCTGCTGGAGCAACCCCTTCATGTCGGCCGTGCTTGCGCCATGTCTTCTATCCACTACTGGTGGACCTTATCCAAGCGGTGCCCCATCTCCATGACTATCTGCGTTGTTGCTTGTATCTCCCCTCTTATCTGGTCATCAGCCTTTTGGGCTCCCCTGCAATCATAATCCCCAAGCCGAACTTCCACAAGGGAAATTCGCTCCTTCTGTTGGAGAAGCTGCTTCTTGAGCGCAGCCCCTGGCAGATGGTCCCGTGATGCCTCCAAGCTTGCCAGCTTAGCCTGGAGGGAACCGGCCTGTTCCTGTACAACCCTGATTGCCTCAGCCTGTGATACCTGCTCTGATGGGGACGAGGTATCCAAATTGCGGGCTCTTTTCTTCAACGCATGCATGCTGTCAGGGGTGGCCATAGAGGGCCGGGACTGTCAGGTGGATTCCGTCGACTAAAACAGGGGAAACACCATACAAATCATACACCGACGGAAAGCTCGTTCGATAAGCTTTCCAACGAGGAGGTGAGGTGGCACCATGTGGCAAAGCATTTATGGTTTGACTTTCTAGGAAGCTTCCTTTTCTACGTTGCCGTCAAATGGCTATAACTTGCAGTAGAGGGGTCGGCTGAAGGTGGGACCCACACCTTTGGATTCATGCCTTGGTATCTTTCGTCGCAGTTGGAACCAATATGATGAATTCCAAGAATCTTCTTGGAATCTTAGAATTTCATGGAATCCATGGTAATTCACGAGAATCTAAAGAAATCTTTATAAGATCTTAAAGAATCTAAAAGAATCTCAAGAGAATCTTAGAGAATCTATGAGAGTTAGAAGAGAATCTAAGGGAATCTTTATAGAATCTAAGAAAATCTAAGGAGAATCTATATAGAAGCTTGGGGAATCTAGAGGAATCTTGGGATAATACTTGGAAATCTAGGGGAATTTCAAGAGAATCTAGGGGAATCTAAAGAGTATCTTTGGTAATCTATGGAAATCTAAGGGAATCTTCACAAAATCTTTGAGACTTTAAAGGAATCTTGATGGGATCTTGGAGAATTTTATGGAATCTTTGTAGAACCTAGGAGAATCTACATAGAATCTTGAGGAATTTAGAGAAATCTTGGGATAATCTTTAGAAATCTAGGGGAATCTTTGTAGAACCTTAAGAGTATGTATTATTGTTGAAGCATGTACCCTCCAAATGTACAGTTGCCCACGTGCTTTTGTAATTTAACCTTTTTACAGTTTCTTAAACCTATGCTATGATGCAGACCCAAGAGTTCTGCTCTATATATTGTGTGGCCCTGCTTTGTTTCCTATCCTCTCTTGTACTTATACTCCTCTGGCCGCCCAACAGATCTATTGTTGCCACACGTTCTGTTACCCTCCAAATCTACAGTTGTTGCGATTTCATTTATCTTTTCTTACCATTTCTTAAGCTTCTTAGGTAACATTAGAACTAGGAACGACGCTGAACTTAATGTTTTTCGGAATGGTTTAAGTATGTATTATTGTTTAAGCATGTATTATTGTTTTTGGGCCCTTGGATCGTGGCACATTTGGTAGGATATTCCCCCTCCATAGATCCTGTTCGCCCATCTTGTTGACTTGATTTTAAAGGGGGCACTATGAAACCATCAACCATTGGTTAAAATAGTATTCTGGCATTTGTACAGTACAGTGTCACAGTAATATAGTCCAATATTTTATAACTAACACATGAACAGGATTCCACCATGACATGAGCCTGGGGAATCGAACCCCATTTCCAATCCAATGCTCAAGGCTTACCTAAAGCTTTAGTACGGGCAGACCAAAGAACATAGAAAAAACACATAATATCTTACAGTAGGATCAAAGAGGTTTTTCAAAATTTGTACTCCTTCATGGTGCAATAGGGTAATTGAACCACGGCATGGGACTTGTTCAAAATGGTGGCTATGTATGCAGTCGAGTTTATCAGAGATTGTCAAATATAAAAAAAATATGTTTCAAACAAAATAGGCCTAGCAGTAATTACCTCCTTACAGATTTGTTATTTGCACCAAATGCTAAGAACCAGAGGCAACAGTCTCCTGCAGAAAAAATCAATGGACTCAAATAATCATGAATTCTAAGATCCGAATGAGAATTCTAAAAACAGAAGAATAAGCAAGGATATCATGCCTGCCTAGAATCCGACAAAAAATCTTGAAAGAACCAAGTAGAATCGTTCAAAAATTCAATGCCCTAAGATGGTTTAGGGTGTTATGCAGATCGTGGGACCATCCGCCATCGCTAGCCCCCCTCTAAACCTTCAAACTCTTAGTTGCTTACACTGAAATTCAAAGGCGGTGCTGGCAAGAAAAGAAAGGAAAAAAATAAATATGTCTGGTGGATCTTGCTTGCATGCAGAGAAAGACGTTTGTAACAGACATCAACAATCCGGCCAAATCCCATCTTCTCCACATGACCAAGGCGACACCTGCAAGGGCCAGAATTGGCATCGCCCTCCCTTGGCGCCATATGCCCTGCCTGCAAGTGAGATATTATCCGCCCCTGAACCTTGTTCCAAAAAAAAATACCCTTCTTTTTAAAAACCCATGTGCCAACATCAGCTTTGTACGTATTTACATACGAATACCACACTAAACATTAGAAAAACTTAAGTTATAAAATACGACTTGTGGTTGTGCAAACATTATCCTCTGTGTTACTTTATGTGGCGGAGTGCACCGCCTTTTTTTGGCAGAGCCGCTGGGTAATATGAAATTACTGGACATATTACATGATTAATGAAACTACGTCCACGCATATTCAAACACGTCGCATTGGCTATGGCGGAGCGGAAAAGTTTGAAGTTGCGAGAGCTATGGCGTTAAAGTTGAACATTGTCCCCTCCATTGCAAACATCTTCAACTCCACCTCCACATTGTCCCTGCCTTTGCCTACACATTGCTGAAGCACTCTAGCTCAACGCATCCACCCTCAACCTCAATCTCACCAGCAAGAATAAAGAGAAGAAAAACCCTCACGCTCAAGCCCAAGAAAACTGCTCCATTTATTGTGAGGCCGAGTGTCTTATTTAACAACCATGCTCATGTTTGAACCAGCATGAAATGAAAAAACCTCCACATAGTTTTTCCCTCGATGTGGCTTTAACATGACACTTGCAAAAAAATTCGTTAAATCCACAAAAACCCCGTGTATTTTTTTTGGTTCAAACATGACCGTGGTTGATAAATAAGACACTCGTTGTGAGGCCCTGCTTTGTGTCCTATCCTCTCTTGTACTATAGTCCTCCGCCGCCCCACCAGATCTATAGTTGCCCTACATTCTGCTACCCTCTAAATCTATAGTTTTTGCCACTAGGGCACGAAAATTACTAGGGCTCGAAAATTAATATGTCTAACCAGTAAAAATGCCGCTTGGTATTTGAGGCTACCGGGAAAAACAAATCTCACTGCATTTTCTATATTCTGCTGGAAATTATTATTTATTGTTGAAAATGTGCCGAAATGTTTTTAGGATGATCAAATTTAACAAAAATGAGCAAATTTTAGGAGGAACTTCTTTATTTTTAAATTATAGTTGCCACACGCACTGTGTAATTTATCTTTTCCTTACAGTTTTCTTAACATCCACTTTATTGGCTTCTAGAAGTGACTAGAGTAGCTAAGGAGGACATGCTTGGGCAAATATGGAGGATTTGCTTAGCTTAATCCGCTGATTCACTTGAGCGAATCATCCTCAAGCCGGACCATGGTAGGGAATGCACTTATACAAATGGGGGTAGGTCGTGTGTGTGTGTAGAGAGTGATCAAAAACACCCCTGTATACAATTTCTAAAAGGCAAATTTGACCCCTTCCATAAAAAAAATTGACCCCGATTAGTGGCCAAAAACTCCATAACTCCGCCATATACATGTGGAAATGGGTACAAAAAACTTCCTACAAGTCACTCGGGCACATTGTACGACACCCTAAAGTGAACCCCCTTGGGTTTATAGGCTTGCTGCATGCCTACTGCAGGGATTTTTGGGTTGATTGATTTGGAAGATTCACCCAAGCGAATCCTTCTGGTTGCTAAGGATTTACCGAAGCAAATCCTCCTAGTTGTTTGGGTAAGTTTTGGAAGTTGATAGCAGCGCCAGTTCCTTAAGCTACTTAACACATGAACTATTTTGAGGGAGGGAAGCCATAACTGTTATGTTCGAAATTGTTATATTTTTGTGCCCTATCCTTCCAGTTATTTTGTAGTCCATTTTATTTCCCATATTCACTGCCCGAATCTGCAGGGGCCACACTTGTTGTGTAATTTAACTTCTGAAACCTGTGTCCAATTTAAAATCATTCAAGCATGTATTATTGTTTAAGCATGTATTATTGTTTAAGTATGTATTATTGTTTAAGCATGTACCCTCCAAATGTACAGTTGCCCACGTGCTTTTGTAATTTAACCTTTTTATAGTTTCTTAAACCTATGCTATGATGCAGACCCAAGAGTTCTGCTCTATACATTGTGTGGCCCTGCTTTGTTTTTCTCAAAAGATATGGGACGCAGTTACTTTGGCCCAAGTGAAAACTGGTCATTATCATGTACACATAAATCCCACCTTGGCACCAGGGCCCCAAGCTTATTTGCTTGCTTCATTGTCCAGGAACAAGCTTGTAGCTATTGCATCAATTCGCACGGGGTCCCACAGGCTACGGATTGAGACAGGTAGATGGGAGCGGCCGCAATTGCCGCGAGAAGCGAGACTATGTGTCTGTTGCCAGTTACAGGTTATTGAAGATGAAAGCCATACTCTTCGAGTTGCCCTGCTTTTGAGATAGTCCGGAATCATTTTTTGACCTCACGCTTCCACAACTTCTCAGAGCACCATCTGTGCATGACTTGGCATTATACATACTTGAGGTTCTAGATACACGTCAGCAATTACTGAGCCCTCAGTAGTTATTATCTCCGCTTGTCTAGTATCATCATTACTGCAAAGGTTTTTCCCTTGAAAACCTTTCGAGGCAGGGTTTTTTTAATCCTAGTAGTAATGATTGTACTAGCCCATTGTATGGGTCCCATGACCTATTGGTCTCCGTGGACGTTAAAAAAACTATTCTATTCTATTCTACTAGTAATGGTACCCAGCCTTGCTGGGCATAAATTAGGAACCTTTAATTTCTTTCTTTTTTTATTCTCCTTTTTTTTTTTAACCCCCTTCTCCCTCCCTTTGCCTTCCCTTTCCCCTTTCCCTTTTTTTCTTTCTCTTTTTCTTATCAGTTTTTTCCCTTCCTTTTTATCTTTCCCCGCTCTTCCCATTTTTCTACTACTCTTTTTCCATTTCGTTTTCCCCTTCCTCTTCCTTTTCCTTTTCCATTTCTCTTTCCCGTTTCTCATGCATTTTTTTCGTTCTCTTTTGCTTACCTTTTCATGTGCCCTTTTCTTCCTTTCCCCACCCTCTTCCTCTTGATCACGTGCTCTTTTCCCCATCTCTTTTCCCATTTCTCTATCCCCTTTTCCTCATTCTCTTTTTGCTTTCCCCCTCCTTTTTTCGCTTCCCTTTTCCTTTCAACTTTCCATTCCCTTTTGGTGTGATGGGCGCTGGCGCCTGGAGCTAGGGTTCTGACGGCAAAACTTTGATCGGTGATATCTCTCTTATCTGGTGTCGGATTTTGGCGTGCTTGGGCTCGTTGGAAAGCTTGCTCTGAGCTCTTTCCAGCGGTGTATAGCATCAGCTGTTTTGCATGTGATTTGTTGCTGCAAACAGCTGATTTCCGGACTGGTCCGGATGACATGGCTCCTGCCAGACAGGCTGATGGGGGCTCGATTGAGCCTCATGGCTTGGGGCTGAAGCCAAGGGAGATGGCGAGGAGAAAGAATCCTCCAGTAAAGGGGAAGGGCGCGGGTCTCAGCATGCATGAAGAGGCGCGGGCTGTAGGAAGTGGCATGCAATTGGTGGCAGAGATGAGGGAGCTCTTGGAATCCCCTTCGGTTGAGAGGTATGTGGATTGCTCTTCCTCTCAATATAATTACGAGACCCAAGTAGATTGTGTTTTGGAGACTCGGTCTTGATTCCATCAAGCATGCCCCCTTTGGAAACCCCAGGATCTGTGATGCTCTCCCCCATGGCTTGGGAAGGGATCACTGGCGGTGATGCGCCCTCTTCTAGGGTGCATGTAGCTGATGTGTCTCTGGGGTGCCTCGGATACCTCTCGGGGTGCGAGGCGGCAGCCCCAAATCTGTCTTGCCCGGGCCGGCGAGCAATGACACCGTTGCTTTCGCATCACTTTCGGCGGGGGTTTTGATTGGATTAAGCGCCAAGGCTCGGGAGTGTAGAACTGCCAGTGTTCAAGAAGCTCACGAAGTTTGTGGAGGATCATCACTCTGTTGACTTGCAGCAGCTCTTCGGAGACTCCATGGATAGATATTGATCATACCGGGCATGTTCGGACCATTGAGAATCTAGTTTCATTTTGCGGTGTTGGGCTATTTCACGGGTTCACGTATTGGACCACGAGGAGGTTTAGCTCTTGGCTTCTTTGGACATCCGAGGCGGATTGGTTTGCCCAGTGTCGATCTCGAAATTCTTACCAAATAATTTCTTCCTAATCATGTTTGAGGCCGAGTCTTACGTGCGGCAATTGGTTAGTCGGGGGTGGATCGTTGGGTGATTCATATGTGTTGTATCGATTATTATACTCCAAAGAATGTCCACCAGTTCTTTGGCGGTTAAAATCCGTGTTGGTTCCGTTTCGAGGATCTTCCTCGACTGATGGTGCCTGATTTCTTGGTTTCTATGGCCAATGGCACGGGTGTATATTTGGCTCATTCTGTTGTGCGGGTCCCCAAGATCGTGTTGCTCTGCACAACTGCGGCTGTGCCTACTTCTCTTCGGTCGTGGTGGTCCCCGGCATTTTTTTTTTCGATTGAAGCTTTTGAATGGCTCGAGATCCGTGGATGTTTCCATCTATTGTGCTACCATTTGACCTGATGATCCTGCTAGTCCTGGCCGGTGCTTGTGATGTGGTAGGGGTTGCGGTGTTGATCACGAGGGCCGGGATTCCCTCGGTTCCCCGAGGTCCGCAGGCGAGGACTCCGTGGTGCGATGAAGTGGCGTTGGGCGAGGTGGTGTGGTTGGGAGAGGTGGTGTGGGGCGAGGCGGGGGCGAGCTTCTTGCTGGCATGCCCTTTGATGGCGGGGCTAGGGGCGTGGTGGCTCGGGGAGGGCTCGGATGATTTGGTTGTGGCTAGATCGAGGGGGCGGGTTGTGGCGGGGCTGGTGATCCCGGCGGGGATGTCCCGATGGCGGTATCGCGTCTTGAGCATGAGGTGGCTGGCGCAACCCGGGTTGGAGGTAGAGACTAGTGTGGCCCATGACTCTATGGAGGTGCACAGGGGACTTCCAACACGTGTTGGAAGTGGAATATCACGAGTTGTGGCCCATGACTCAATGGAGGTGCACAGGGGACTTCCAACACGTGTTGGAAGTGGAACATCACGAGCTAGCGGTGGGGTCACATTCTTGTGATTAATCCTCTGGCTCTAGATGCTGACTCGTGGAGTGGGCTGATGGCCCAGTGGGTAGGCATGTGGGGCTGGACACTTCTCCTCTGGGATGAATAGGTCGATCCTCGGTTGGAATGTGTCGGGGTGCGGTCCTCTAGTAGTAAGAGGGCGTATTTCTTTGCACCGGCGATTCGTCCCCGATATTATTTGCATTGAGCATAAGTGTCCTGAGGGTGATATGTCGAGGCTCATGAATATGGTTGGTAGGCGGTTTGGCTTTATTGCTTCTTCTTAAAGGCGGACTAGTGGGGTACTCTTATTGCTTGGAAGATGGATGTGCGGTCACATACTCTGCGGCCGGAGACGAGGTTTGGTCGGTGGGCAATAATTAAGTGGTTGGAGGGGCAAGAGTGGGGGATTGTTAATGTTTATGCCCCTAATCAGCCTTCTCGGTGGGGGTGCTTTGTGGGCCACAATCCGGAATAAGTTCTGCGAGCCCTTGGTGGGTTCTTGAGGTTGCTTGGTTGTTGTTAGGGGATTTCAATATGGTAGAAGCGGTAGAAGATCGCTTCACAGTTACACACCAGGCTTGTGCGGGGATTTGAGAGGGACCCGATGGTCTCGTTTGTTGCGAGGATTTGGCCTTGGTTGAGGTCCACAGGGGACTTGTCTTTCACCTATTGTAATAGGCAGTTAGTGCGGGCGGGCGTATGCTAGGCATGACGGTGCTATGCTTCCCCATCGCATTGGATGGTGTGCCCTCTTTGCTTGCCCGGAGTAACGATACATCTACCTCCATTTCTGATCATTACCCTCGGGTTTTGTCCGGTCGAGGGTGCGGTTGCCTCTCGGCCTTCTCGGGCGGTATTCGTTTGAACACCCGGCTTAGGCTGATCGCGGATTTCGGCCCGGTGCGGGGTTGTGGCTTGATACCTTTTCATCTCAAGAAGGGTATATACGGTATGGTGACTGCGTTGGCGAGGTGAAGCGTTTTGCTAAAAAGGTCTTTGGTAGGCGGCGTGTATGCGGCGGGAAGCGGCGGGGAGTTGCATAGTCTTTATCGGGGAGTTGGAGAAGATTGGTATGACCTTCGATGGCATTATGGAGAATGCGGTGTTGCAGCGTATTGTTGCTTTGGGCGGGTTAAAGTGCATGAGGCGTGTGAAGGCAGCCCTTACAGTTGAAGGAGGGGGATAAAGTTAAGTCGGTGTTCTTGAGGCGGCTAAGCGTGGCGATATCACGGCATCTATGGCGTCCCTTGCTTTGCACGATGGCGGACTTTGGAGGATCCGCTGAGTTCGCGAGGTATGTGCATGCTCATTTCTCGGGGTTTTTTTCGCGGCGCCTCTTCCCTATGAGCAGAGGAGATGCGGGGAGCTTGTTTTGGGGGCTGTTAAGCCATCTATTTTGCCTCACCAACGTGAGAGCTTGGAGCGAGAGCTCTCGAGGATTTAAGCGGAGGCATGTATGTGCATGGCCAAGGATAAATGTCCTGGGCTGGATGGCATCCACATGGGAGTTCTTTCTGAACTTATTGGGAGTGGGCTGGTGAGTCATGTACCAGTGTATCTTGAGTTCTTTGCAGTCTTCTCACATGGATAGGATCTTGAATACCGCATGCATTTCCTTGATTCCTAAGGTTAAGCACCCTTCTACTATTAATGATTGGAGGCCTATATCCTTGTTGTCCTCGTGTACAAGATTATTCGAAAGCCACTGGCGAAAGTTGAAGCCGGTGTTGACTTCTTCCATTAGTAAGGTGCGATGGGTTTGTTCACGGGAGGAACATTTTGACTAATGTTGCCGCAGCTTATGAGGGGCCTTTATTGGGCGGGGAGAAACGAGTCAAGGCATTGCCTATCTTAAGCTTGACTTTGCCAAAGCTTATGATAGTGTCCGTTAGGAGTTCTTATGCGCCATGATGTTAGCGTTGGGCTGTGGTCCACGCTTTCTGAGAAAACGATCATGAAGGCTGCATAGGTCGGCCGCGAACTACGGTGGTGTGCCGGGGTGAACCCTCGCCTTTTTCTCCTTAGGCGAGAGGGTGCGTCGAGGGTGCCCTTTGGCACCATTTTTGTTCTGATTGTGGCGGAGGCTTTGTCTCGATTGTTTTTGGCTGCGGTGGAGGGAGGGGTGGTGGATGGGCCGGGATGCGGGGATGGTAGTCGTGAGATTATTAACCAGTTCGCCGATGACACTTTTCTCTTCTTGGTGGCGAAGAGGAATTTGCGGAATGTGAAGGGTTTCTTTGGATACTTTCTCCTTGGCCTCGGGCATTCTTAAGAATTGGGGCAAATGCTCGCATTATGGGCCCGTTGACTCCGCCCCCCCTTGTTTGGCTCTATTCCCTTGGAAGGTGCTTCCGGGTAATGTGTGTACTAAAGGCATTTGGGTATTCCCTTTGGAGGGATGTTTCCATGGGGAGGGTGTGGGATGAGATTTTGCGGGGTTGCGAAAAACACCTCAATTGGTGGAAGGGTAGCAAGTTGTCCATGGCGGTAGGATCACTATTGCCAAGTCAAGACTTTGTAGCACTCATGTGTATACTGACATCTGCGATGTTAGCTCTGAGGGTAAGATCTGAGGGCTTTGGATAAGATTGTTGAGAAATTTTGTGTGGGGGGGGGATGATGAAGGGGCGGTTGTTAAAGTGGCTTGGTGGAAGTGTCTCCGCCCCGGGAGGATGGGGGCTTGGCCATTCACGGATTTGGCCTTTGCATAGTAAGGTGTTGGTCTCTAAGTTTATTTGGGCATTCCAGGGATGGAGCATCTTCTCACAGTGCGGCACTATTGTGGCAATCTCTTACGCCATTGTGTGGCATTTGGAAAGTAGATGCATTGCATGTAGAGTTGCCACAGGCATTTGTTGTATGGTCTCCGAGGCCTTTCCCACATGCATCCCCTTTTCTCCGCGGGGGGTGTTGCGGGCTTGGGATCCGTGCGTGTGCTCTTCCAGCTAGATTATGCCTCGGTTTATCACCACTCTTCTCCTTTCTTGTGGGTTCCTCTACCCCTGGCGTACTTGCCCTTAGGCGCCCCTTTGTGCATGCTTTCGGACCTTGAGGCCGTTGGAAGCTGACTCTTGTGCTCACCTTGGAGGATTGGTATTGGGATGGTCGACTAGCCGTGGGGAGTTCTTCGAGCTAAGCTTTTCGCTGAAGGGCCGATGGCCAAGGCTATCACGGGAACAAGTGGCGGGGAGTATTCCGCTACACATACCTATAGTCCCTCGGGGTGATGTGGTGGTGCGAGGTTTGGAAGGTTCATCCGGATGTTGTATCTTCTTGTTTTGTGCGGTCTTGTTCTGCCGGTGTTGGCTATTCATGACCTCTACCCCCCGGGCAAGTGGTCTCTGCGACTTCGGGTTCTCGATGGCTTCGGTTTGGGCGTGGACATGGAGCTCACTTCCCCACCGAAGGTTCGGGATTGCTTGGTGGCGGTGGTGCCTGCCATTTTGTATCGGGAGTGAATGTCCTTGTGAGTCGGTTTAGGCGGGTGTGAGCCCCTCTTTGCCCTTGTTGTAGCCTTCATCATTGAGGCGTGGAGCATTATGCGGTTTTATGCCCTCACTTGCGGGTTGCACGGGATTGGAGTGGGGCTACTGTTTGGTGAGATTGAATAGCCAACAATTCTTGCTTCATGTATATCACGGTGCTTGGCGCTCGTCACGGCGGCAAACCTTGCATCTGTCGTGGCTTGGTTGGTGTGGATTGATTTGGAGGCGGCGGTTGTGGATCTTCGGGGATTGACTGCGGCCCTCTCTGATTCCTCGACTTCGGTACAAGCTATTTCAAAGCTTTTGGTGTTCCGGGGATTAGTAGGCGGAAGTTTTCCATTTGGCGGGACTTCTTGGGTGTGGTAGATGGTGATGGCGGTTTATGCTGTGATGGGTTGTTGTGGTAGATGGTGATGGCGGTTTGTCAGTGATGGGGAGTCTGCGATTGTTGTGGAGTGTCGAGGTATCACTTGTCTCTTTGGGGCAGTTCTCCTTCCTCCTCACTTGCTTTGTAACATTATCATTCTTTTAATATATTGGCGACCTGAGTTCTTCAAAAAAAAAAAACTTTCCATTCCCTTTTCATACTTTCCCCACCCTTTTGCTTTGCACTGTTCCCTTTTTCCCTTTCCTTTCTCTTTCCCCTTTCTTTACATTTTCTCTTTCCGTTCCTTTCCTTTTCATACGACTCTTTCCATTCCCTTTTCTCAACCTTTTTATGTACCCTTTTCCTTCTTTCCCATCCTCTTCCCCCTTTTCCATTTCCACTTTCTCCTTTCTTGTTTCTTTTTTCTTTTCCCTTTCCCATGCTCTTTTTCCCTTTCTTTTTTCTATTTCCTCACCCTTTCCCTCTTCCCTTTTTTCTCGTGCCCTTTTCTCCTTCCTCTTTTCCTATTCCTTGCTCCCTACCCTTTGTCTATTCTACTTTCCCCCCACCCCTTTTCCTCCTTTTTCCATCATTTCCCTCTTTCTTTATCTCGATGCTCTTTTTGCTTCCGTTTTTCTCTTTCTTCACCCTTTCTCTCTTCTCTTTTTTTTACGCCCTTTCCTTTTTTCTCTTTTTCTCGTTCCCTTTTCCCAAGTTCTCTTTTGCCCTTTTCCCCCTCTCTTTTCCCCTTTTCTTTCCTTTTCCCATGGACTTTGCAACCTTTTCTTATTTTTTCCTTACCTTTTTTCTCCTTTTCTCACCACTTACTTCTTACCCTTCTCATGATTGCCCTTTTTTCCTTTCCCTTTCCCCCTCGCCTATTCTATTCCTTTTTCTATTTCCTTTTATCTTTCCCTTTTTCCTTTTCTCCTTCTCTTTCCTTTTTCCTCTTGCCTTTCTTTTATTCCTTTTCCCTTTTCCCTTTCATCGTTTTTCCTTTTCCCTTCCCCTTTCCCTTTTCCCTTTTCCCTTTTCCCTTTTTCCCTTTTCCCTTTCATCGTTTTTCCTTTTCCTTCCCTTTTCCCTTTTCCTTTTCATCTTTTTTCTTTTTCCCTTCCCTTTTCCTTTTCCCTTTTCCCTTTTACCTTTCATCGTTTTTTCTTTTTCCTTCCCCTTTTCCTTGCCCTTTTCCCCTTCATCGTTTTTCCTTTTCCCTTCCCCTTTTCCTTTTTCCTTTTCCCTTTTCCCTTTCCCTTTTCCCTTTTCCTTTCATCGCTTTTTTCCTTTTCCCTTCCTTTTCCTTTTCCCTTTTTCCCTTTCATCGCTTTTTCCTTTTCCTTCCCCTTTTCCTTTTCCCTTTTCCTTTTTTCCCTTTTCCTTTTCCCTTTTCCCTTTTCCCTTTCCCTTTTCCCTTTTCCCTTTCATCGTTTTTCCCTTCCCCTTTTCCTTTTCCCTTTTCCCTTCCATCGTTTTTCCTTTTCCCTTTCCCTTTCCCTTTCCCTTTCCCTTTCCCTTTCCCTTTCATATTGAAGCCATAGTCGAGATGAAATTTTAGTTGAAGACACGCACACATCATCTCCACCATTGGTCAATCAAATCCTCGACCGTCCGATTTAGGGCTCCATTGAAGACACACGCTATAATTTTATAATATAAAGATTCTTGTACTTATACTCCTCTGGCCGCCCAACAGATCTACTGTTGCCACACGTTCTGTTACCCTCCAAATCTACAGTTGTTGCGCTTTCATTTATCTTTTCTTACCGTTTCTTAAGCTTCTTAAGTAACACTAGAACTAGGAACGACGCCCAACTTAATGTTTTTCGGAATGGTTTATGTATTATTGTTTAAGCATGTATTATTGTTTTTGGGCCCTTGGATCGTGGCACATTTGGTAGGATATTCCCCCTCCACAGATCTTGTTCGCTCATCTAGGTCTTTCTCGAGTCAAACTGGCCCTTGTTGACTTGATTTTAAAGGGGGCACTATGAAACCATCAACCATTGCTTAAAATAGTATTCTGGCATTTGTACAATACAGTGTCACAGTAATACAGTCCAATACTTTATAACTAACACATGAACAGAATTCCACCATAACATGAGCCTGGGGACCTCAGTTCCAATCCAATGCTCAAGGCTTACCTGAAGCTTAAGTATGGGCAGACCAAAGAACATAGAAAAAACACATAATATCTTATAGTAGGACCAAAGGGGTTTTTCAAAATTTGTACTCCTTCATGATGCAATAGGGTAATTGAACCGTATATGCCATGCATGTTATGTATTTTCTTATGCAACAATAAAATCTAAAACTTTAAAGTACATGTTAAACTTGGAGGGCTTAACTGCTTTACACATCTTTTGGGGGTAGCAAGTTAATATCAATACCTGAGCATGTGAACATAAAGATGTTCTATAATATACAAGCACGTTTTAACCAACATAATACATCATGGAAGATAAAATATATCACAGATGTTTTTTTTTTTGAAGAACTGTGTCAGCAATATCTTATATTATAATGTTGTGTAATGGACCACGCCCTAGATTTGATGGTCAAGATTTGAGTAGAAAATTGGACGGTCAAGATAGCCCTTTTATTTTCGTTCTATCGATTTAGGGCTTCCTCAGCTATGGCGAAGCGGGAAGGTCTGCAGCAGCCTCAAGGGCTGAGGGGCAAAAGTCAGATCAAGCACAATGAGGGAGGTAATGCTTGAGGTCCCTAAAGTTACTTGGCAAGACATTGGTGGGCAAGATGAAATAAAACAGCAATTGAAAGAGGCAGTGGAGTGGCCTCAGAAGCATAGTGATGCTCTTAAACGCATAGGGGCTCAGCCACCCCGTGGTGTGTTACTATATGGTCCTCCTGGATGCAGCAAGACATTGTTAGCCAGGGCCGTTGCTGCAGAAACAGGGCTTAATTTCCTTGCTGTAAAAGGACCTGAGCTTTTCAAGAAATGGGTTGGTGAATCGGAAAATGCAGTTCATATGCTGTTTATTCGAGCAAAGGCTGCTGCACCATCAGTCATATTTTTTGACGAAATTGATGGTCTTGCTATTGCCCGTGACTCAAGCCATGGTGAAGGCCTTTCTGTAGGAGACCGGGTTATGAGCCAGCTACATCGTCCTTTCATGAAGTAAGCTCCGCTTTCTTATTTTTTTTCCTTCCTTTATTTTCTATTCCATCCAATATCTTCTTATGCAGGAAAACTTTTGAGTTGTTCCTTGCATCCACGAAGCTCAAGTTTACAGAAGATGAGCAGTCTGCAAAAGAACTGACATCTACTGAAGATCATGCTTTGGCTGAAGATCATGCTCTGATTATCAAAAAGCAGAATAGAAGATAGAACATTATAATATAGGATAGTTTGGATCTAAAGGTTATGGATCTAAAAGCAAATCTGGATGCTAGAGTGTCAATTTTCTGAAGCCATGATTTGGCTAGGCTACATGCGTTAATTCAGTGTGGAACTATTGCAGAAGTTGATGACACCGGCGACAGCAAGATGATAAGGACCATGTGGAATGCCTTTCCCTGTTTCGCCTGTTCCTGTATCTTTTATTGAGCTTCAAATCCCTAACTTTCGTCGATTTCAGCTGCCAATTTGAGCTATGTAGGCTTACAGACTGCAGGCAGATGGGAACCGAACAGATTAGATCTTTCCTCTGTTTTCAGACTTCAGTGCTTTACGGGCCCCAGATCTGAGCTTTGACAGGATTTAACACACATTTTATTGGCAGCATCTATATTCCATTTAAACATGAACTGGCGCAATATCGTTCTACAGCGAGCTCTCGAGGTAATCTGCAAAGCTTTAGCTATTAATATTTCTATTACATTTTTTTCATATTACCCCTATTTGAAGCAGAGGTCATATCCAACATCTCTGAGTTTCTGCCCTTGAACATGGCTCCCAGTGCAGCACTTAAACCCATTAAAGCATCAAGTTCTGAGTTCATGCATTTGCTGAAGTTGTTCATTCACAACCCCTGCATCATTCAAGTAATTTATGCAACTCTGCATTGGTGCTACACATAGATGCAGTTTTAAACTAAGCCTAGGACTCAAGTTTCAGATTGTTATCCTTACATCTTGGTTCTACATTGGTTGTTGGTTCTTGGTAACATCA
Organism: Isoetes taiwanensis; assembly: GCA_021234155.1. NCBI lineage: Eukaryota > Viridiplantae > Streptophyta > Lycopodiopsida > Isoetales > Isoetaceae > Isoetes > Isoetes taiwanensis. The sequence goes on along the minus strand of JAJEKV010000070.1, from coordinate 5,500,565 downwards.
GTATTCATGGTAACATCAGTATTCATCTGGTTGCAGGCCTTTGTCATTCACAAGCAGCTTTATCATTCTCATTCTGAGATGAGATTGAGGAAGAGAACTTTTAAAATTGTGAAAGAAATTGTTACCTATGTCTCATGCATAATTTGTTAGGGGGCTTTGGCATGGGTATTTTATTTTGTATGAACTAGACTGCACATACTGCTATAGCTGCACATATAATGAAGCAAGCAGTCCTCATGGCAGAGGCAGAAAAGAGAAGAATTATGTAAGTTTACATGACCGATCTGTACAAAATAATGCACAAAGATGGAAGTAATATTTTTCCATGTATATGAGTTATGACAAATGGCCTGAAACGATGATGGAAAAAACTGCCAAGGCAAAACAATAAAGGACAGAATGATACAAATCATCACAATGTTTCAAGCCTATAAACATTTAAATGCCCTGAGATGGCATGTCATGTAAACTATGTTTTTTTAAACAGTAGAATTTAATTATATATTCTCTTGTGAATCCTAGCCGCCCGATTTAGGGCGTGATTCAACACTGGATAACATTATAATATAGGATTTTTATTAAAATACAACTTGGAGGGAGTGTAAAAATAGATGATGATGCTCACATTAATCTATGTCTGCTGTATCTCAATGCTCACATGATTCATATTTCAATGCTCACATAATTTCATATTAAATGATTCAAGATATATGTTTCATCCTTTTGAATATTACTTGATAAAGCATATACAGTTCTCAAAAAGACCTTGCATATGTAATGGGTGAACCTCTTGCAACAACAATATTTTTCAATTTAACATCAATAAGTATTGTCCTCTTGCAACAACAATATTTCCCAATATCATAACAATAGGTACTGTTGCAACAACAATTCGAAATATGGAGAAATTATGATTATAATTTGAGTTTTTCGATATAAGGTCTTAGAATTTTGGAGTGAGGTAAACAGGACACATTTCGAATATGGAAATAATATTTAAACTATGTAGTGATACTCTCGACAACAAAAATGAAGAGAAACGAAATCCAAATGAATGAATGAATTCACAAGAATGAATGTATATTTATGCACCTTAGAATTTCGACTGGTATCTTCATGCAAAATCCCTATGTTAAGCCAATGCAAAGCATACATTTACACAGGCCCCCAAGTTCAACAACATATGACATTTTGATTCCAAATCCAAATACAAAAACAATAATAGAAATTCATCGTGTTGTATTATATTAATTCAATTGAAGATCTTTGTAACTCCCAATATTATACAAGCTAATACTATATTGTGCCTTACGCATTTGTAGGTTCCGACATTAGCCCAGCAATGCTGGGCACTATAACTTTACTGCATATTTTTCTCATTGCATCCTGAAAGATTTACAACCTCTCAAATTGTGCCCAGCAACGATGGGCACCATTACTAGTATTAAAAGAATGGTAATGTTACAAAGCAAGTGAGGAGGAAGGAGAACTGCCTCAAAGAGGCGGTGTGATACCTCGACCTCCACAACTACTTGACTCTCTTCTACAGTACAACCGGCCATCACCATCTACCACACCCAAGAAGTCCGCCAAATGGAAAACTTCCGCTCTACTAATCCGGGAACACCAAAAAGCTTTGAAATAAGCTTGTACACCGAGTCGAGGAATGGAGAGGCGCGGTAGGCTGAATCCCACGAAAGATCCACAACGCCCGCCCGCTTCCCAAATCAACCACACCAACCAAGCCCGCCGCGGATGGAAGGCTTGCTGCCCGTCTGGCTGCCAAGCACCGGATATACATGAAGCGGCAATTGTTGGCTATTCAATCTCACGAAGCGAGCCACGACCCAATCCCCAGCAACACGCAAGTGAGGGCATAAAACCGGACAATGCTCCACAGTCTCCACGATGAAGGCCACAACAAGGGCAAAGAGGGCTCACCGGCCTAAAAAGCCCGACTCACAAGGACATTCACCACGATACGTGATTGCACCACACGCGCCACGTAAGCACGAACCCGGTGGGGAAGTGAGCTCCATGTCCGCGTCAAACCGGCGCCATCGAGGACCAGGAAGGCTGCGAGACCACTTGCACGAAGGGCGAAGTGTCATGAATAGCCAACACCCGGTAACAAGACCGCACAAAACAAGAAGATACAACATCCTGGATGAACCTTCCAAACTGCACCACCACATCACCACGAGGGACTATAGGTATGTAGCGGAATACTCCCGCCACTTGTTCCCGTGATAGCCCTCCCAGCATCCTTCAGCGGTGGCGAGCTCGAAAGAACTCCCACGAAGCTAGGCCGACCATCCCAATACCAATCCTCCAAAGGTGAGCCGGACAGCTTCGCCTCCAACGGCCTTCGCGCCAGAGCATGCCACATGGCGACCAAAGGGCAAGTCTGCAGCGGGGTAGAGGAACCCACAAGAAAGGAGAAGAGTGGTGATAAACGAGGCATAATCTAGCTGGAAGAGCACACGCGTGATCCCAAGCCCGCAACACCCCTGTGAGAAAAAGGGGATGCATGTGGGAAAGGCGAGACCATACAACGGTGCCGGGGGCAACTCTACATGCAATGAGGCGACTTTCCACATGCCACACAATGGCGAAGAGATTGCCACAATAGTGCCGCACCAGGAGAAGATGCTCCATCCCGCAGAATGCTCCAAATAAACTTAGAGACCAACACCTTACTATGCGATTGCCAAATCCCGAATGGCCAAGCCCCCATCCTCCCCGGGGCGGAACACTTCCACCAAGCCACTTTAACAACCGCCCCTTCATCATCCCGCCCCACAAAATTTCGAACAATCTTATCCAAAGCACAGTATCTTACCCTCGGGAGCTAACATCGCAGATCTTTGTATACACATGAGTGCTACAAAGTCTTGACTTGGCAATAGTGATCCTACACGCCATGGACAACTTGCTACCCTTCCACCAATTGAGGTGTTTACGCAACCCCCGCAAAATCTCATCCCACACCCTCCCCATGGAAACATCCCCTCCAAAGGGAATACCCAACAACTTAGTACACACATTACACGGAAGCACCTTCCGGGGAATAGAGCCAAACAAGGGGGCCCAAGTCAAAGCTGGGCCCATAATGCGGAGCATTTGCCCCAATTCGAGAAGAATGCCCGAGGCCAAGGAGAAAGTATCCAAAGAAACCCTTCACATTCCGCAAATTCCTCTCTTACGCCACCAAGAAGAAAAAGTGTCATCGGCCGGCGGTTAATAATCTGCGACTACCATCCCGCATCCGAAGCCCATCCACCACCCCCCTCCTCCACTTTGCAGCCAAAAACAAGCGAGGCGGTGCCTCCCGCCACAATCGTAAAAAAAAAAATGGTGCCAAAGGGCACCCCGGCGCTTACCCTCGCCTAAGGAGAAAAGGCGGAGGGTTTAGCACCACACCGTAGCCCGTCTTGGACCTATCTGCGACTTCATGATCTCTCGTAAGCGTGGACCACAGCCCAACGCTAACATCATGGCGGCACAAGAACTCCCCAGCGGACACTATCATAAGCTTTGGCAAAGTCAAGCTTAAGATAGGCAATGCCTTGACTGTTCTCTCGCCCAATAAAGGCCCTCATAAGTCTGCGGCAACATTAGTCAAAATGTTCCTCCCGGGAACAAACCCGTACGCACCTTACTAATGGAAGAAGTCAACACCGGCTTCAACTTCTCGGCCCGGGGCTTTTCGCAATAATCTTGTACACAGAGGACAACAAGGATATAGGCCTCCAATCATTAATAGTAGAAGGCTGCTTAACCTTAGGAATCAAGGAAATGCATGCGGTATTCAAGATCCTATCCATGTGAGAAGACTGCAGCAACTCAAGATACACCTGGTACACAGACTCACCAGCCCACTCCCAATAAGTCTGAAAGAACTCCACAGGGATGCCATCCAGCCCAGGACATTTATCCTTGGCCATACACATACATGCCTCCGCTAAATCCTCTCTGGAGAGCTCCTGCTCCAAGCTCTCACGTTGGTGAGGCAAAATAGATGGCTTATCACAGATGTTGGGTGTTGCTAGGCTTCTGCAAATACTTGTCATGTTGTTGCGTGCTCAAGGAGAAAATATTTTATGCTCACTATGGAAAGGAACTGGAAATGGAAATATTTTCCCTCTCAAGAACATTCTTTTTTAAGTAGAAGTAGAGCTGGCATGGGTTGCCTGCGGTAGAATATATCTTAATATGCCTGCATGTCCAATATAAAATAACTTGTTCAAACTGAATGCTCGTATTTCTTTAATAGATCTTCATCTCTACATAATGGTTGATTGGAATCTCTTGCACCAGTCTAGGTCCCATGATGCCGTCAATTGCACGCCACGGTGAGCCAGCACATTGCCATTCCAAATGTGGTAGGCAATTGCATTGCCATTTCCATAAGTGACTCTTGGCCACAACACCTGAATTAATAATCTAAGCGATACAAAAACAGAGTCAAATAAAAAAGGCGTTACCTTGTGCCACTGTGCTAGCAAGATTGCCCACCATCATAGACCCAGGCTGCGCTGGGGCTAGAGGAGGCGTGAAGATGGAAGTTAGCGGCGATAAGGAGAATGCCGTAATTGCTAAATCTTAGATTTTATCTTTTACATGAAAGCTAAGGAACTTATACTAAAAGCCCCAATGTCTGATTCCAACGAAATTGGATAAAGACATGCTTAGTGCAAACTGTAGAATAGAATAGAATAGAAAGGAAAAAAAGTCTAGCGTGGAACTTTGTCCTTGGTAACTGGAGCACCAAAGTGGATAAAAACAACTAACAACATGTTTTGCGTGTTACAAAAACAATTTAATCATAGAGGTCTAGAGGTGCTGACATGCACAATCAAAATTATCTGCAAGCAAAAGCAACAATATTATATATAATTTGCTTTAATTGAGACTTGAGACCTAGAATCAAAGGATAATAAACTGCATAAAATAATACCTACTTGCTTTCACATGCATATTGGGCTCCAGTATTCAAAAGGCCAAACATCATGTCAACAAAGCACTCTTTAGGCTCTTGAGCTCATTTAACGACTTGCTTTCATTGAATTATGCTGGATTATGAATATGTATTCTTGCTTTCTTGAATTCTGTTGGGATCATTAGCACGAACATCTTACCAATCCTAGAGAAGGTATCAAGCTTAAGGACAACATATGATAGAGCTGCAATCTAAGGAAGAGTTCGAGCTACCTAACAGATCCACTGCCCATAATATGAACCATAGCCCTGCTCATTGCCTGAATATATCGCATGAAAAAATAGACCCATGCTGAGTATGTTTCCAATAGCCACAAAACATGAAGTTTTAATCTACATGATCCAGAAAATTATTCGACCAAATCTAAAGTATTAATTCAAACGAAAGAATCAACCCACAATATTTTAATATATACCCAATAACAGAACCTCCAAATTCGAGAATTTGATGCCAAACTTAAGCTCACAAATTTAAAAATAGAAGGAAAATATGTCGGCAAATTGCACAAAGCTGCAACTATTGTTTTAATAACTGAGAAACAAAACCCTTGGAAGCTGGAAAAGGATTTGTACGATTTGGCTAAACAATGATGTTTGGAATGAGAGAAGCTTGATTCACTGGTTGCACAATGTGGATCCAAACAATTTTTTCAAAGGAGCTGCTTCTATTTCTTGTAACTCAAGAAGAAGAAACGGATCTTAAGAAATCTATCTAATGTAGTATTGGCACGTAGTTCATGCATATCAGGCCGCAAGTCATACACAATGTGAGGCGCTGGTTCTTGTTTAGATTTGCATGATTGGAATTGCCACTTGCTCCTATTGTAGGATGGCACCATTTAGGAATGGAACATGGAAAGAGCACACAAAAATTCAAATTGATTCAAAAACTTGCAGGGATATTGGATTCAAATATCTAGAGTATGATTAATAGAGATGTTTAAAGTGATGGTCTATGTCTATTAAGTTTGAAAAAAATGGATTGGGAATGCAAAAGCAAAGGTACCTGGAAAATAAGTTGTCAATAAAGCAACCGGGTGTGAATCCTCCTGCCTTCGTAGTTTATGGCCAAATAATCTGTATGAACAAAAAGTCTATGTTCAACATTTAGAAGCACAACAATACTAAACTCCTAGATTTTTTCAAGATAATTTTTGAAGTTGCAGCCATTCGGAATGCCTAATTTCTGAGACTTAATGGTGAAGTTGTTCGCTTACATATAAATGCAACTCCCCTAATGAAGCTTTCCCAATCACCAATAGACATAGAGTTTCACGGGATCCAGAGGACTCAACATTTCAACAGCTGGATTTGAGCAGGTTATGACTCTGGCAACTAAGAGAAAGGAAAATTGTATCCATCACAAAAATAAACCTTCAAAACTGCTTCAACGCTTGTTGCAACCATTGCCAAAGCCCTAACCTAGACTATTAACTACTTAGACAAAATCCGTTCCTTATCTTGTTGATGAATGGCGAAAGTAATCATGCTGCTTCAAGAGGTATGGCAGATTGAATCTAGCAAGAGTTGCCGCTGTGATCGCCTAGCTTTGTGTTCCAGAGCAATAACAAAGGTCTAATACCTCAACACACAGGGAGGCTAGAAAGTTATCGTCCACAGACGAATCCCAACCTAACGTGGAGCCAGCGAAAAAAGGAATGCAATCCCAGAAATCCCAATCATAGCGATCGTGGCAAGCATGCGAAGGATGATCTAGGATAAGAAATTCGTGAAACCTGCAGAGGGATAACCAAGCCATGAAATCCAAAATGTCAAATAATAGGAGATAATTTTTTGTGATTTTTAGAAATCGGATTTTTTTTCCGGTATCTAAGAAATTCAAAACCTTAGGGAAATAACTTTAAAAAAATTCCAAAAAGATTTTCTCCAAACCGGAAAAACTGAATTTAAACAAGAGATTAGCTCGGTTCAATGCTTGCTCGGTTCTTCCGGATCTATGTCTCTGGGATTAGATAGGAGATAGCTGATGTCTCTGCACTTCAAGGCCATCATGGATGACTCACCGGTGTGCATTCCAAGGCTGCCCTAGCAAGCTGGGCCCCTTCCATTTGCATTTAAGTAAGAGGTTATTTGAGGACATCTCTTCCACCTTGACCAATCTGTAATATGCTCTTATGATTCTTTTCTAGGCCTTTTTTCCATCCAGGATAGCTTACAAGTGAGATAGTTTGTATTTGCCCATGTTTTCTACGGATTAAGGTGGAGAGGTCCTCAGTTTGCTGATGGAATAGCCAACATAGTGTCAAAGGGAACCCATGAAGTTTTCTGGCAAAGGCTAAATAGGTATTTTTCACCTACCTATATGTTACAGCAGAAGAACAGACAAAAGCATAGAGTTTGCACTTGTGTTGTTTTGTTGTTTTGTTAATGATCCAGAACACCCATTTGCGTTTTCTTCCTAGACATTATCTGGTTCTAAAATCTGGTGACATTTGTTTGAAGCTTAGTTGCAACAACTGAGCATGCAACATGAATTAAGCCGATAAACAGTAAAGTAGTGATGGATCTGCCTAATGTAACAAGAACTCTACAGTCATATAACACAAATTTCTACTTTGAGCTTGAAAATCGACATTCTAAAGATTCCCTCAAAGTTCTCTTGATAATGCAGTGTTTTTCAAATGGCTTTAAGAGATTATAACGTGGTTCTTCCTATCGCCCTTCTTTTCAAATGTGGTGCTGGCTTCTATGCCCTCATCTTCTTCTGCTTCAAAGAAGGACTGTAAGAAAGGTCTGAAATCAAATCCTTCTTGCAGAATACATCATCTGTTGCAGAAGTTAATGGATGAAAATACCGTGCAATATTCCATCTATTCTTTATGTTTTTGTTCAATGTAGAGTTATTGTCATAGTGCCTAGGATGTCAGCCAAAAATTTCAGAATCAGCTGGTTTAATGTTCTTATTACTATGCTAAAGTCCCTCTTTGGTATATTATTCATTTGAGTTTCTTTATATTTATGCCAAGCTATAGTCAAATGTTACATTGACATCCAAGCAAGAGTCATATCTCTCTGTATTTATTCTCATTGGTCTAGGTATTGGAACTACCTGAGGAAGCAAACATTTTTCTTGGAGTCATACAACACAGGAATAACTTGACTCAAGAACCGAGCACCATTCTTTTTCTCTGCTAGGTGATATAGGGCTTCTTATTACCGTGTGTATACTAGGTCATTACATTCAAACAAGTCTTGATGGCAATAGAGCTGGTTTGTTTTTAGGATGGCACAAGTAAAATCTCTTCAAGGATCTGCTAAGTCAAATTAGAACATATTGCAAATATATATCTGAATTCAAGTGGGGTTATTTGCAGTGCTAAAATATTGCAAGTGGGATAATTTTGTAGCAAAGGCATGCTAAAATATTCTTCCTTCTTATATGGGAGTCCTTTTGCCTAGTTTCATCATAGACAAAATAAACTTCTTCTTGTAGTTTGGCTGATGGTACATGAATTTAAATATTCATAAGCTTATCGCTCTCTGTTGTTTTATCTTTTTAGGATTTTTATTTGTCTTTATTTTTTCTATTCTATTGCAACCTTTGTTTTGGGATTTTTGTAATCAATGGCATGCAGTGGCAGGCAGCACGATTATGAAATTAGAGTTGAATAGCTGCATTTAAAATCCCTATATTTGCTGCTATTGATTAGAGATTGATCTATGTGTGAGATGAGGTATATTCTTATTATTACAAATAATTTTGCTACTCAAGGACAAGTTTCTAGACCAAATTATATTGCAGGAGAAGGATGCTTCTGGATTACCAAAAATGACGCGGATGTAATAATCCAAGTTGATATCAAAAATTTTCAAACTTTGCTTTAACTAGGGCCTTGATTAATATGTCAGCTAACAGTTGCTATGTCTACCAAGGCTGATAGTGTATAGGCAAGTCATGTTATAGTCAGAAGGTTATCTGGATAGAATAACTTTTTACTTGTATATGCCTCATGAGGTATAAAGTCTATAACAGCATGTCTGAGAGATGGATTTTATGCTGCACAGCTGTATTAATGGCCTCAGCTCAGAACTTAAGGCACATGACATGTTGTAAGCATACACCTAGAAAACTCACAGAGACGTCGGAGCCACTCTATTTTGCTTAATCTTTCATGTACTGCAGTCTTTCAATATCTTGCATTATGATATTGGGCAGAAATACAACAGTCATTATGATGTCTTCAATCTTACAGAATATGGACCACAAAAGAGCCAAATGATACATCTCTACACACTTTTCTTTGTTCTTGTTAGAGAAGATGATATAACAGTGCAAACAATAATTGCTCTGTGGTTTCTTCTAATTCTTAGTGCAGAAACCATAACCCGTCCCATAGCCCGTTGGTTGGACTAAAAATTCATCTTATCTTATCTTATCTTATCTTATCTTATCTTATCTTATCTTATCTTACTAATTTAGTTCTCATGACAGATGGCTTCCTTCTTGCTCTCTCTAACTGATGCTGAAGGAGGAGGAGAAATAATTTTTCCATTTGAGGTAGCTGAGCATCCAATTACATCCATTTTCCAGTTATAAACAATTTCCAAGATTTCGTTCTTCTTGTCTAAAAAATTATAGGAATATGGACATTGGTTATGGCTATGAACAATTTAATGGTCTTAAGGTGAAGCTATGGTAGGAAGATGCACTTCTCTTTTATTCAATGTCTCCCAATGGTACGTTTGACAAGGTCTGCATTTCTCTCTTCACTTTGCTAGCTGTAATAGTCTGCTAAGTACCTCAAAATAATTTTCTGGAGATCTTTTGATTTCCGTATGCTTGTAGAATGAATTTGCCTTGAATGTGAACCTCTAAAGTCATGTTAATGCTATCTATTTCATGTCAAAGTATAATGTCTTTCATGTGCTCTAAATGCCATGATAATTTAGCACTTGGTTATTTGTAGAATTTGTAGAATGGATTTGCCTTGGATTTGAGCTGCTAAAATGGTATCAAAGTATAATGCTCTAGATCTCATGAGTGATATATGAATGATGTTATTTTCAGTCCAATAATTGATAAGAGTGTCAACCACAAAAAAAAAGTTTCCAAGTATTTATTCTAATAGTTTTTATAAGTGAAGAAGAGCTTTGCCCCTCTCTGTTTTTTTTGAAATAAATATAGAATTGGTTTACAATATAAGTTCATAAAATGGTCATCAAATATGGCACCAAGTTACAGAATTGGCAGGTCTTCACATCCAGTCTTTAATGTCTCTGATCGATTTTGTTGCAATGCATTTCATGCCTTCAATTATAGGGCATCTTCCACACTTAAAAACTTAGCTTCCCGCATTTGTCTATTTATTTACTTTCTATTCGATTGATTTTTTTCTTTCCCTTTCCTTCATTTGTACCCTTTCCTTTCCACTTCTGCCCCAAGCCTGCACACTCTACATTATTTCCAATATCAAATGTTCGAAAATTATTTATGTATGTGTGATTGATTATAGCTTGTGATATACATATAAAAGTTACTATCTATTTGGTCTCACTGAATCATTTATGAAAACCATTGTTATATTTCTCCTGCAGCAAGCCTTTTTAAGAAATACATCAAACACACCTCAAGCAACTAGGCTCCCAAACCTGGTGATGTTGATCCTGCATATTTTGCTCATTGGAATCACCATACACGTTACAAACCCAATCAACATTTACTTGTAAGACATACTGTTAAGACATACTGTTAACATCGTTTGTTTCTAAGGCATACTATTAAGGCATGCTATTAGTAAATCATTTGTGGTTAACAAGATCGCTCTGCAACCATGGTGATCATTTGCTTTTTCCCGATTAAAAACATGGAAGTCATTGTGTGTACAAACGAACGCCAATTTTCTAGACATTATAGAATAGAATAGAATAGAATAGAATAGAATAGTTTTTTTAACGTCCGCGGAGACCAATAGGTCATGGGACCCATACAATGGGCTAGTACAGTCATTACTACTAGGATTAAAAAACCCTTGCCTCGAAAGGCTTTCAAGGGAAAAACCTTTGCAGTAATGATGATACTAGACAAGCGGAGATAATGACTACTGAGGGCTCAGTAATTGCTGACGTTTATCTAGAACCTCAAGTATGTATAATGCCAAGTCATGTACAGATGGTGCTCTGAGAAGTTGTGGAAGCGTGGAATGGAATGCTATAAGGTCAAAAAATGATTCTGGACTATCTCAAAAGCAGGGCAACTCAGAAGAGTATGGCTTTCATCTTCAATAACCTGTAACTGGCAATAGGTACATAGTCTCGCTTCTCGCGGCAATTGCGGCCGCTCCCATCTACCTGTCTCAATCCGTAGCCTGTGGGACCCTGTGCGAATTGATGCAATAGCTACAAGCTTGTTCCTGGACAATGACCATATCAAAACATCGTACAAATGCCAAGTTACCATGAATATCCCCATACAGGTTCATTATGCTTTCTAGATCCCCCTCCTTTCCCAACTATAGCCAAGTACACCAAAAGTTAAGAAAGCACATGACCATTCCAATCCCATTTATTTATTTGCAAATGGGTCGATGGAAAGCTAAAAAGGTGCAATGTAATACACTTTTTTGCTTGATGGACAGGAAGAAATAGATGCATGCATATGGATGGTATTGTGGCCTCGAGAAATTCAGTTATTGAATAAAAAACCTCTCACCTAACAGACCCATACATGATAAGGGAAGAAGCTACATATCCTTCTGGCTTCCAGATTATGCTCTTTCATTCATTAAAAATTATTTGGTAATATGGAGGACCCTCCAATAGGGAAAAGAATGAAACCTATCAAACCTCCCAAACACCCTTGTAAAACAATCGATTGAATGTATAGTTAACAATGAACTAATGGCTTTTCCCTCTTAGTTTGGTACCTTTTTGAACGTGTTTCTTATTTCTCCTTTTTTGTCTCTTCATGTTTTATTCTATTTTATTCTATTCATGAACTAATTAATTTTGTTTATATGGTTCTATTCTCGACGGAGTATTATCTGAACCTAGTGCACAATTGGCAAGAATTCATTTTGCAACCTTAGTAATCAAAAGCTTTTTCCAATTCTTAGTGAAAGTGGTTGGCAACAGGATATTATCGAAGCTACTAAGCAACTCTAGTGCTACAGCTTGAATCACAATCATAAGATCGTGACACTAAAAATCCCACGTGGCATAATTTAGGGTTCGGTGTATGACATGATACAGGGTCTGATAATATGGCAACCTAGAGTTTGATATGCACCCCATACATATATACGAGATAATTTTATAATATAAATCTTATATTATAAATGAAACCCTAATTTGGATGGTTGAGATCATCCGATTGCATTCGGAGGTCGAGATTTATCGCACGACTATGTCTGAAGAGGAAAGGGAAAAGGAAAAGGGAGGAGAAAATGGAAAAGTGAAAGGCAAAAAGGCACGGGTAAAAGGGAAAGAAAGAAAGGAAAAAAGGAAAGCGAAAAGAGCACGAAAAAGGGAAAGGAAAATAAAGAAAAAAAAGGACACTATGAAAAGGAGAAGATGTAAAGGATGAGGATAGGAGTAAAAGGGAAGTTGAAAAGGGGATGAGGAAGTGGGGAAAGGAGAAAAAAGGAAGGGAAAAAGGACACGAAAAAAAAAGGAAAGAGAAAAAGGGAGGAGAGAAGGGATGGAAAGGGTAAAAGGAAAAAGCGAGGGGAGGAGCAAAAGGGAAAAAGGGCATGGGGGAAAGAGGAAGAGAAAAGAAGGAGAGAAGCGGAAAAAAGGAAGAGAAAGGAGGGAGGAAAGGGGAATGTCATGAACCTACTCAAAAACAAGGAAAATACGTGGAAAATACGCAAGAAATACGGAAGAAATACGCCAAGATCGGCAAAGAATCTGATATATGAACAGGAATCAAGAATACAATAGCCCGAAGGCAAGCAGGAATACGAGACAGATGCCTAGAAGGCTCAAGACTGGCATTGAATCGGAATGGTTTGACAAGAAGGAGGTGCCTCCTTATATATCTAAACCAACGGTCAGGATCGCGCCACTCCAATGGATGAGATCGCGCCAAGTGTCGCGCATGCATTTAGGTTCTAGAACATTCTAGAACCTTCTGAAGATAGTCCCACATATGAGAAAGACGTGAAGGAATGTCTTCAACAAATATTGGTAGTGCACTTGGCAAGTATGACTCGCGAATCGAAAGGTTCGGAAGTTCAAACCCCCGCCTTGTCGCGACTACCCTTTTGCATCCGTGTGGCGACCATCTTTTTGTACATAGGAGTATAATGTTCGGTATGATAATCTGAGAATATCCGTATGGTCGTCACACCATCCCCTCCCACTGACGACGACGAGTCCTCGAAGGCTGGGGCGGTACTCGAGACTTGGCTTATGTGGATACCGTCGGTGAAACTCCGCAATTTTATCAGGTGCATTAGTCAAATTCTCGGCAGGCTCCCAGGTTCCTATCACTTGGCGAGTAACCTTCCCAATCGACAAAGTAATACAATTGTCAACGAAGAAACTTGGAGTCCAGAATCTCTCGAACCTCAAACTCTTCATGATCATCAATCTCGACTGGTGGTGGAGGTGGAGGTACTCGATCCAGAAATGGATTCGCCATATAGGGTTCTAACAAAGACACATGGAACACCGGGTGAAGGCGCATCGATGGCGGAAGCTCCGGGCGGAAAGCAAATCACCAACTTCGTTCAATGATCCGATAGGGACCTAAGCGCCGATAGTCGAGCTTGTTACAAGGGCGAGCTGTCGGCAAATCCCGACGCAAGAGCCAAACAAGATCACCAACTGCAAAATGAGGAGCGTCCTGACGATGCTGATCTGCATGATAACGATAACGTGCTTGGGCACGAGAAGATGGTGTTGAAGATCATCCCGAGCATCGAGGGAGCTTCGAAGCTTGTCCTCGGCACTTGGATTGACCGAAATCATATCCGGGGAGCAATCAAAGACCACCGGGGATGCATGCGAAATTAATAAAGAACGAGTCCGGCCGATGGAGGCATGGGCGAAATTATTATAAGCAAATTACGCCAAGGTAGCCAATCAACCCATCCATCCCGGCGATAATTGATGAAGCATCGCAAATATTGCTCAAGGGTTTGATTAGTGCGCTCCACCTGTCCATTGGTCTCTGGATGATGTCCGAAGATAGAATGTTCCACATGCAAGAGTTGCAATAGACGCTTCCAAAAACTGGCAACAAATTGAGGGCCGCGGTCACTGACAATGTTATCTGGTAAGCCATGGAGTCGAACCACCTCTCGAAGCAAGATAACTGTTGTGGCTTCACTAGAGATAGAAGTGTTGCAAGGAATGAAATGTGCCATCTTGGAAAAACGGTCAACAACAACAAGGATGGCGTCATGGCCTTGGGAGGATGGAAGCTCGACAATAAAATCCACTGAAATACTCTTCCGAGGACCGGCTGGAACTGGTAAAGGCTGAAGCAGGCCATGAGGAAGATGCTTTGGAATCTTGGCTCGACAGCAGATGTCACAGGATCGAATAAAAGCTTCGACAGAACGACGAAGTCCTGGCCACCAATACTCTCGACTAATAAGTTCAAAAGTCTTGGCAACTCCAAAGTGTCCGGCCATAGGTGAATCATGGCAAGCCTGAAGAACCTGAAGCCTAGAAGCACCATCTGGCACATATAGAAGCCCATCACGGAGCAAGAGTCCATCTCGAACCTCGAAACGATCATAGTCTGATCCCATTTGCTGAGAAGATGATGCAGCACCAATGTGTGAGAATACATCTTGAGCCAATGGATCGAGGGCGTAGATGCTCGAATGAACTCCAACAAGGCGGTATCATGAGGCCTCTCGAACAAAGTGAGAGCCATAAGCTGGAACCGATCGGGCCCTAAAATAACTTCGTGATTGCTGATCATATGCGGGGATCACCTAGTTTGGGCTCAAGGTAGGAGCGTCGAGACAAGGCATCGCTTTCCTTGGAGGGATCCAGGGGCGGTACTTGATCACGAAATCAATCCGGATAATACTTGAGTATGCCACCCGGCTGGCGACGGTTGAGCACTCGAAAGCGGTCAAAAATATTCGAGATTTCGGTGATCTGTGTAGATCGTGACTTTATAAGGAGATCCCTCCAGAAACGTCTCCACTCCTCAAAAGAATCCACTATCGCCAACAACTCCTTGTCATAAATGGGATAGTTGATTTCAGCAGCCTGAAACTTTCGTGAGTGATAGGCGATTGGATGCAACTCATGGTCATCCCCCTCCTGTGACAGGATCCCATCAAGCGCAAAATCAGAAGCATCTGCTTCGACAACATATGGGCGCAAAGGATCTGCATGAGCAAGAACTGGCGCCGTGGTGAAAGCATGTTTCAGGGTAATAAAAGCAGATTCCGCTTCCACCGTCCATTCAAATGGCACGTCCTTGACCGTGAGGCGTGTCAAAGGAAGAGTAATCTCCGAATAATCCTGGATGAAATGCCGATGGAAATTGGCAAACCCGAGGAAACACTGAACATCTCGAACGGATGAAGGGGTTTGCCACTCCAGAACAGTGTTAACCTTTTCGGGGTCCATAGAGACTCCATGTGGAGTGACGCGATAGCCAAGGAACTCCACATTATCCTGCTCGAACTGACACTTCTCAAGTTTGGCATATCTTCTTTTTATTTTGTGATAGTGTTGGGTTGTGTGCCAGGGAACGCCGCATGTTACGCCGCATGCGGCGTTCCCTTCAGTCTTGCGTTCCCCTTGCGGTCCTACTCAGCCGATAGTTGCCTGAATTGAATGCACATTTCTACTCGCGCGCCAGCAGCATTGAATGGAAAAATTTAGTCTGAAGGGATGCTTCTCTACGAATTTTGTGTTTTACCATTCTCCTCTTTGCATTCTGGCGCCTCAGTTTGGGCCTCAAATCCGGCGTCTCAGCTAATCCGACCTTGCAAAGGTGAGTGGAAGACTGCATTCGGCTCCTCCATTGGGCTCTTCCTGAAACTAACGATTATCTTCTTTTTCTCAGGACAATCTTCAGTCTTCTTCTCTTGCTGGACAGGGTTTTTGAAAGGGGTTTGCAAAACACCAGGTAGAATACTTCATTATTGGGCGCTTCACCTTGATCGGATCTTGCTAACAAATAATTAACATTTTTGCCCAGGATTGAAAGGTTCTGGAGTTTTGCTTCTTGCTTCTGGAGGAGACTTTTTAAGGCAAATTTTATGTTGTGAGCAGGCAGATATAAGTAAGCAGCATGATTTTGTGTTTCGGTTTAAGTTACTCTTTTAAAATTGGTCTGATCTTGCTCTTCTTTGCTCAGGATTCAAGCTTCTAGAGATGTGGTTCTGTCGATTCTGGAGCCATCTTGGAAGGTACGTATCTTATAAGTCTTGCTTCTGTTTTAAGTCTTTTTAAAATGTAAGTGAGCAGATTCGTTTGGGGTCAAGATTTCCCTTTTCTTGCAGATAAAGAAGCTTCACCATACTGTTTTTAGTTTCTGATCTGCACTTTGCAGACTTTGCAAGCATCTTCTTCTCTAAATAGCAAGATCTTTTGTTTCTGGCTCAAATTTTTATGTGCTTTAGGACATTGCAATAGATTCCTAGCAAAGCTTTAGGGTAGCTATTTTCCTTTACCCAGCTGAAAATGGTGCTATGAGGGACACTGAACGTTATAATTGCTTCTTTAAACTGTGCTCAGAAGTTCATCTTTTAACTAATCATGCGTATATATCTATTTGTTATTTATGCAGGCTTGCAGCGGCTTCTTTCTTTCCTGCTCCGTCTAGCTCATTCCAAAACATGTCTCATACATCTGATCATAGAAAGGGAGGTATTTTGGATGTATTAGCCTGCTACATTACTACCTGCATATCTCCATTGGGACATCTTTTTATAGTGTGCCAAAAGGTTCGTAAGTAGTTATGCCATTTTTTAAGCCATTTACGTCTTCTTCAATTCATTGCTAGGCATTGTTGATAAACATGCATTACTCACAAATTTATCTTTTGCAGACTACGAAAATCACGGTATTTCACAAGAGATGCAAAGGAAGTATCTCGGTCTTCCAAAGTCCTAAGATAATTTGCTGGGTGTTCATACAGAAGAAATGCTAGAAAACGTCATATTTGAATTATGTCTCAGGTTTTTTCCTTCTGTTCTCTTAGCATTAGTTACAGGATGGACACATACCTAGCTTTTCTTTCAATCCCCTCCATATGAGTTTAAGCCCCTATATGATTTCGGCTGTCATATTCTCTGGTGAATCTCATGCCATGCATTTGGAATGTAGTCTAAAGTTACAGCGTCTTCTGTTCCGAATAGAAACATCTTAGGTTTTGTTTGCTGCTGGTTACTCAAATTTGTCTGTGCTTCCTGACATTGCAATAGATTCCTAGCAGAGTTTTAGGGTATCCATTTTCCTTTATATGGCTGAAAATGGTGCTATGAGAGAGATTGAAAGCCTCTAATTAGCTTCTTCCAGTTAGATATAAAACTTGCCAAAGTTCTTCGAATTAGCCATGTATACATCTTACTTCTAATTAATCATCTTACTTCTGTTAATATTTATGCAGGCAGTAACTTCTTTCTTGCTTTGCAAGCTCAGTCTAAAGTCTGTGTCATGCATGTTCGTCCAATCTCATAGTCAAAGAATAATAAAAAGATAGGTATGTAGTATGTATTAGCCTGCTACTTACTACTGCATGTCTCCATTTAGGACATCTAGATGCACGTAGATGTTCTTTATGAGCAGCTCTTCATCAACATTCGCTCATAATATTGGTTTCCAGCCAAGAAGAATGCAGCATTAAGGTATACCTACTGTATGTCTCCAAATGTGAAGCAATTTAAGTGTTTGATATTGCCAAAAGTGTCTTTCATTTTTTCCTTTGTTGCAAGTGTATCAGTAAAAGCTATTTGCGGATGTGTTCCTTTTTCATAAATTGAAGATGCCCATCTAGACAAGCTTACTTCTGCTATTGGAAATTTTTTGTTTGCTTTTTTATCTTCTACTGTCTTATCCCAGGAGATATGTAGCGATCCTTAGCTGCCTGCAACAGATCTTTGTTGTGTTTATCCATAGACATTATGATTATCCTGCCTTCCTAATTTTCTAGCGCCATGTCCAAGAGTTACAGTCTTCTTTGCAAGCTTTGGCTTTGCTTTCTAATGCAAGCAACACACGCATTTTTCCTTCACATCTCTTATATCAGGATTAGGACTGTAGTGAAGATTGATACAAAGCATGGTACAGGAAGATTCTGCCTAACATGCGTTATTAGGACTAAAAGTTCTCCCTAATTCTTTTGCACAGTTTCAGATGAACTTTCAACTATTATGAGAACCAATCCCCTGGAAAACCACTCCTCCATGCTTGAGAAATAACATTTAGAGTAAGATTTCATTTTACTTATTGTCTTCATTAATGTTAACCTTAAATGTTCTTTTATATCATCTGATGCGTCTGCCATGCATCTACTAGCCAGCTCATGTCATGAAGTTCTGTAAGATAATGGTGTATAATGGATAAATTCGAGCATATTAAGTCGAATTTGTTTTAGTTGAAATAGGTTTCATTGAGCTCAATTGTCAGAATTCTCAGACAGTCTAAGTTCGTCTACTTGCAACTATGTTGTGTTATATCCATTCATTGACACCGTCCAATCGGAAGACAAGTTGTTTTTTTTGAGGAGAATTCAAGACCAGACCAGCATAAACGTTCGTGCAGAATTGCCAAAACATGCAGTCGATGTAATGAGTTCGAATGAGTGCTTTTATGAATAGAATAATAGGATGATATCTCGGAGTGGTTAGTCAAAGTCATCTGCTCCAGATTATTGCTATGTTTTGAAATTGATAAAGATACACTAAGGAAAATCTAATTCCCTTTTTGCTATACATTGTTGGAGACTGGGTATGGTCGTACAATATAACGACTATCCGAAGAGATTGAAAAACCATTATTTTCAAGAATGAATAAAATGATGTCCTTTCAGATGTGTACTTAATGCCATTGTCCCCCCTTAATAGAAAACATGTTTTTGTTTCAATCTTTGTGAACCAACCATACACATTATTCTACACTGGCTCAATTTATATTTAATAACTTAAAACGTTAAAGTTTTATTTGCAATGTAGTATAACTTTAGCAGCAGCTATTTTTTATATCAGTTAAACCATGGGATATTTTGCTTATTTTTACAACACCATTGCTATTTGAGCATAAGAAAGATTCAAATGCTACATGCAACTATAATGTACTATATGCCCACTAGAATTTACAATGTCTATCGAACTATTTGATCTTCAATGTTAATCTCCATGTTCAGTTTCAGTAATTGTGTAACAAAACACAACTTTGCATGTGTCTGCCTTATGGTTTTTGTTGCATCAACCTTTACATATGCTACTTAAATACAACTTCGTTATATGAGTTGAAGGTATATGATGCCATGATGTGCATTGCTTTTTTAAAGTATGTTATATTAATACAACTTTTGCTATGTGAGTTGAAGAGTTGAAGGCAATATGATGCCATGATGCCCATTGCTTTTTGATAACATGTCTTTGACAGTAGCACATCTCTTTTGACCTTACTCAAATACAACCCACTACTAGACGTAGGGTGTAGGCAAGTCACATTCCAACTTGGGTATACATTTTGCATCATGCCATTACTAGCCTAGAAGAATCTCTAGGGGTATGGTAGGACAACATTAATTTTGCCAAGCAAGCCTATGCACTACTTGAAATGAAAATGCCACCCCCAATAGCCGGTTAACATCTAGGTTTGTACAATAATGTTCCTTATTGCTAGAACCATTGCACGCCGTACACTCTACACCTTCATCTCCCAACTACACACAATAAATGCAAAATTGGTAAATTATTCACAACTTGGCATTTTGGCATTCTGGAGATTCTTACTACTACCATTTTTAATTCATAATCGACTAATACCCCAAACCTACGGTATATTCGATCCGCATACTCCGTGATGTTGACCTATTCCATCCCACCTCCATTCCTTGGTATACTACTTATTGCATTCTACCAACAGTCCATTCCATTTCACCTATGCATTTTCTTGCATCTATCCATTCTGCTCATCCACAATTAATGCTCGGCATCGTCGGGCACACGTTTCTAGTAACCTATGCTCACGAAGCTTCTGAAGGACCTGTCGAACATGCCTCTCATGTTCGTCGAGAGTCTTAGAATAAACAAGAATATCATCCAGATAGATGATAACAAAAGTGTCTAAGAACTCTCGAAAAACATCATTGGCCATATGCTGGAATACTGCCGGGGCATTGGTAAGTCCAAACGGCATAACTGTGTACTCGAAATGGACATACCGAGTACGAAAAGTTGTTTTCCACTCATCACCCTCCCGGATCCAATAAGATTGTAGGCACCCCGAAGATCAATCTTCGTAAAATAATGTGCACCTTGAAGTCGATCCAACAACTCTGGGATCAGAGGAAGCGGATATCGATTCAGTACTGTGATTTTGTTGAGGCCGCGATAATCAACGACCAGCCGTAGCGAATCATCCTTCTTTTGACAAAGAAGATAGGCGCTCAGCCCGGGGAATGTCGAATGAAGCCGATGGCGAGATTCTCCTCAATATAATCCCCGAAAACCTTCAACTTCGGCATGAGATAGACCATATATCGGACCATATGGCGGCGTCGTCCCGGTTTGCAAATCAATAGGACAATCATATGGGCGATGCTCGGGAGTTTCTTGGCCTTGACTTTGTCAAACACATCGAGAAAATCGCCATATTTATCACGGGAGCATTGGAGCAAAGCCGATGGTGTCGAAGCTAGTGACGGGTGAACTGGATTGCAAATCAACTTGGATCTTGCCTTCTAGATTTATCGAACTTCGCTGAAAAATCTTGAGATCTGGCGAGGGCATGAAGAAGCCTCTACAAGAGCGAGAGTAGGAACATGAGCGAGGAATGAAACGTGGCAGGGGCAATGGGAACATGAACTGGAGCATGAACTAGATCAAGAACTGGAGCGTAAAACAGGGGATTGGATCAAGAGCTAGAGCAGAAACGAGGGGCTGGAGCAAGAACTGAGCGAGAAACGTAAACCGAACCGAGCGGCGGCGGAGCTGGAGCTGGGACATCATCAAAAATATGATCAGAATCTGGGGCATGAACTGGAGCAGAGGCAAGAGGCAGATCAGAACATGGAACAACAAGGATGGAGTCAGGGGCCCATGATATTGCACGGATCGAAGTCGATGTTGGTGTAGAGACCCGATCGGTAGATGAACTAGAACTAGAGCTAGAACCAGCAAATCGAAATGATCTAGTACGCCAATCAATCTGCGGGTTATGTAGCTCGAGCCAGGGCAGACCCAACACTATTGGCGCATGAGGGCTAGCAATGAGATTGAAGGAAATACGATAAGAAACTCCCTCGAACAAAACCTGAAGAGGCGCAGTACATTCTGTGACTGCACCCGAGGAGATCTCCCGTCCATCAATCACTTCGACAGAAGCAGGATGCTCAACCTTGCTTCTAGCTAGGGATGGCGTGCTTACTGGCAAACACACTATCCATAAAGCAAACATTTGCACCACAATCAAGTTGCGTCAACACTTGCAATTCTCCAACTTCTGATGTCAATGATATAGGGATGAAGAATGCCTTGCTGACCTTATCTGATGGAATAAACATGTCAGGAAATGTGGAAGGAGTATGAAAAGGCCCGGCCCGGCCGGCGAGAGACTCCTACTACCGGACCGGCCCCGAAGTTTTCCGGCCCGATTTAAGGCTTCTTCCAAACTCTGAGGTCGGGGATCCTCCATAGACAACAACATATCTTTGACATCCTCTCTCTTGCCCCTTCGGAAACAATCTCGAAGTGCAATATCATCCCCATAGCAACAACATCTCCGCATTTGACCCCTTGAGAAATTCGATGCATATCTTGAACACGGGTGAAAGCCTTGTCTTAAGTTGCAAAGTTTTGTGACTGCTGTGCGCTGACGATCGGTGTCTCCAAAGCATGCTTCGAGTTCTGCAGTGAAAGTAGCAAAATCTTGCAACTCTGGGGCTCCTTTCTCCAATAAAGGAGCAAACCAACTTAGAGCTGGCCTGTGAGAAGAGAACCAATCAGCCCCACTTGTTCTTGGCTGTGGGATATCTATGAGGATGGAGCTGAATCACAAGCCTGATCGATTCAAAAACCCTTGAACTTGGACCGAAAATGCCGATCAAACTTCTCGGCGGGCTGATCTTAGGCTCGATAGCCTCAATCCCGAGCTAGAAGCGATTCATGTGAAGCAATACGTTCCTTAAGCTCTTTATTGTCCAAGCGCAAATGGCGGCATACTTGAACAAAATTTCTTTGGACCTCTTTGTAATAAAATTCGGAACCTCCTCCATAGAAATAAAAATCACCAAATATGAGCAAAAAAATGCTTAGGATCGGAGGCGGACACAAGAACCGGTAAGGGATTCGATTCAAACGTCATCATGAACCTACTTTCGAAAACAAAAGGAAAATACGTGGAAAATACGCCAAAGAAATACGGAAGAAATATGCCAAGATCGGCAAAGAATCGATATATGAGCGAGGGAATCAAGAATACAATAGCAGAAGGCAAGCGGGAATCTGAGACAAATGCCTAGAAGGCTCAAGGCTGGCGTTGAACCTAATGGTTTGACAAGAAGGAGGTGCCTCCTTATATATCTAAACCAACGGTCAGGATTGCGCCACTCCAATGGATGAGATCGCGCCAAGTGTCGCGCATGCATTTAGGTTCTAGAACATTCTAGAACCTTCTGAAGATAGTCCCACATATGAGAAAGACGTGAAGGAATGCCTTCAATAAATATTAGTAGTGCACTTGGCAAGGGTGTATGACTTCATAACTGAAAGGTTGCGGTTCAAACCCCCCAATCTTGTCGCGACTACCCTTTGCATCCGTGTGACGACCATCTTTTGTACATAGGAGTATAATGTTCGTATGATACGAATATCCATATGGTCGTCACACCATCCCCCTCCTACGACGGCGACGAGTCCTCGAAGCTGGGGCCGGAGTACTCAGACTTGGCTTATGTGGATACCGTCGGTGAAACTCCGCAATTTTATCAGGTGCATTAGTCAAATTCTCGGCAGGCTCTATGGGCGCAAAGGATCTGCATGAGCAAGAACTGGCGCCGTGGTGAAAGCATGTTTCAGGGTAATAAAAGCAGATTCCGCTTCCACCGTCCATTCAAATGGCACGTCCTTGACCGTGAGGCGTGTCAAAGGAAGAGTAATCTCCGAATAATCCCGGATGAAACGCCGATAGAAATTGGCAAACCCGAGGAAACACTGAACATCTCGAACGGATGAAGGGGTTTGCCACTCCAGAACAGTGCTAACCTTTTCGGGGTCCATAGAGACTCCATGTGGAGTGACGCGATAGCCAAGGAACTCCACATTATCCCGCTTTCGGCCCCGACACTTCTCAAGTTTGGCATATAACCCATGCTCCGCGAAAGCTTACGAAAGCACACATCCGAACATGCCTCTCATGTTTGTCGAGAGTCTTAGAATAAACAAGAATATCATCCGGATAGATGATAACAAAAGTGTCTAAGAACTCTCGAAAAACATCATTAATATATCTTTGGAATCTTTGCCGGGCATTGGTAAGTCAAAGCGGCATAGCGTGTATTTTCGAAATGGACATACCGAGTACAAAAAGTTGTTTTCCACTAATCACCCTCCCGGATCCAATAAGATTGTAGGCACCTCGAAGATCAATCTTAGGTAAAATAATCGCACCTTGAAGTTAAAACTCCAACAACTTTAGGATCGGGGGAAGCGGATCTGGATTGATGCCGTGATTTTGTTGAGGCGCGATAATCAACGACCAGCCGTAGCGAATCATCCTTCTTTTGACAAAGAAGATAGGCGCTCGGCCCGGGCCGGAATGTCGAATGAAGCCGATGGCGAGATTCTCCTCAATATAATCCCGCAAAACATTCAACTTCGGCGGGGAGATAGATCATATTTTGGACCATATGGCGGCGTCGTCCCGGCTGCAAATCAATAGGACAATCATATGGGCGATGCTCGGGAGTTTCTTGGCCTTGACTTTGTCAAACACATCGGAAAAATAAACATATTTATCACGGGAGCATTGGAAGCGAGGCCGATGGTGTCGAGCTAACCCGGCGGGTGAACTGGATTGCAAATCGCGAACTTGGATCTTGCCTTCTAGATTTATCGAACTTCGCGAAGAAATCTTGAGATCTGGCGAGGGCATGAAGAAGCCTCTACAAAGAGCGGGAGTAGGAACATGGCGGGAGCGAGGCGTGGCGGGAGCAATGGGAACATGAAGCTGGAGCATGAACTAGATCAAGAACTGGAGGCAGAAAATTGGGGGCCCCGGATCAAGAGCTAAAGCGAGAAACATGGGCCCGGAGCAAGAAGCGAGGCGAAGCGGAAAACCGAGGCTGGGCGGCTCGAGCTGGGGCTAGGGACATCATCAAAAATATGATCGAGAATCACGGGGCATGAAGTGGAGCAGAGGCAAGGCAGGAATCGAGAACATGGAACAACAAAGGATGGAGTCAGGGCCCATGATCTTGCGGATCGAAGTCGATGTTGGTGTAGAGACCCGATCTGTAGATGAACTAGAACTAGAGCTAGAACCAGCAAATCGAAATGATCTAGTACGCCAATCAATCTGCGGGTTATGTAGCTCGAGCCAGGGCAGACTCAACACTATTGGCGCATGAGGGCTAGCAATGAGATTGAAGAAAATACGACAAGAAACTCCCTCGAACAAAACACGAAGAGGCGCGGTACGATACTGTGGATCGCACCCGAGGAGATCTCCCGTCCATCAATCGCCGACCGAGCGGGGATGCTCAACCTTGCTTCTAGGGATGGCGTGCTTACTGGCAAACACACTATCCATAAAGCAAGCATTTGCACCACAATCAAGTTGCGCCAACACTTGTAATTCTCCAACTTCTGATGTCAATGATATAGGGATGAAGAATGCCTTGCTGACCTTATCTGATGGAATAAACATGTCAGGAAATGTGGAAGGAGTCTGAGAAAAGGCGGCCATTATCCTTTATTCTTCCCTTTTTTCTCATCCCTTTTTCCCCTTCCTCTCTTCCTCTTTTTCCATTTCTTGCTCTCCACCCTTTTCCCCCTCCCTTTTCCTCTTTTTCCCACCCTTTCTCTCTTTCCTTTTTCTCGGTGCCTTTTTATCTTCCTTTTTCCCCTTCCTTTTTCTTTTCCTCTTTTCCTGTCCCTTTTTCTATGTCATTTTCCCCTTTCCTTCTCCTCTTTCCTCACCTTTTCTCTCTAATCTTTTCCCTTTCTTTTTTCAATGCCCTATTTTGCTTCCCTTTTCTCTTTCTTCACCCTTTCCCTTTTTTTGCATGCCCTTTCCGCCTTCCCTTTTGCCCTTTTTCTCATGCTCTTTTTCTAGGTTCCCATTTCCCCTTTCCATCTCCCTTTTTCATTTTTCCTTTTCCTTTCCCTTTTTCCATGCACTTTGTTCGTCCCCTTCTTCCACCCTTTTCGTGTTCAGCTTTTTCGTCACCCTTTTCCCACACTTTCCCTATTTCCCTTTTCTCGATGCCTTTTTTTATCTTTCTTCCCCCTCCCTTTCCTTTTCCCTTTTCCCTTTTCCATTTTTCCATTTTTTTCCTTCCCCTCTCCTCTTTCTTCACCTTTTCTCTCTAATCTTTTCCCTTTCTTTTTTCGATACTATCTTTTCGCTTCCCTTTTCCTCTTTTCTTCATTGTTTTCCTGTTTCTTTTTTTCACATGCCTTTCCCCTCTTCTCTTTTGCCCTTTTCCTAGGCTTTACGCTTTTGCTTTCGAGGTCATTCCGGTGTTGAGGATATCCCCTTTGGACCCCACATACGCCCCATATAAAAAGGACCGGCTCGACCAATGCCGAAATAAGTGTGATTTGGTGGCCCTAGGCATACAACTACTGCCTTGTGGCTGTTGTTACGCATGCATATAGTGCTTTCAACCTTGTCGTGACCCCGCACTTGATGGCAGCATCCCAATGGGTGGTAGTAGAGAACTCGATCCCCAAGTACTTGTAGGTCGGAGCCACCTCTACATCCTGTCCCTGGTAAGTGAATGAGGGAAGCCTTGGGTGACATGATGATGAAACTAGCAGCGCCCTAGTTTTGGCCAAGTTAACCCGCATGCCGGTGAATCGGCAAAAAGTGTCAAGATAAGATAAAAAAAGTGTCAATACAATATAACATTTTCAATCAGATGAACTTAGCCATTTAAATTAGGGATTGATCCATTCAACACGATATAACATTATAATATAAGATAAGATGGAAGGTCAAGATGAAGATTGATTAGGATGGAACAATATATAAGTATTACACTACATGAAACCCTACATTGTGTGTGGCACATCATTAAACCCTAGATTGTGTCACGTGCCGACGTCGTATTGCCACGTCATAGTAAATGCCATGTCATCAAACCTTAGCTTGCTTGTGCCACATCATCAAACCCTAGATTGTGCCACATGACATTTACAATCTAGGGTTTGATGATGTAGCACACACAATCTAGGGTTTGACATCAACGTGGCACTTTACCTACAAGTTGTGATTAATAATTTTTTATTTTTTTTTTAAGGACGAAAGCCAAAAAGTTTATTAGTCAGATAAAAAGTACAAAATTTACATGTCTCTTCTAACTGTGTAAGGACAAAAAGATGTCACAGGAGCACGAGCCTGGAGCACAATGTACTTACTCCAGAATAGGAGACTAATGATAAGAATCAATTCGAAGATACTGAATCCAGATGCATTCCATCATTTCTGATTCAAACAACGAACATATAACTACTATAAACATTAACACAAACCATTAAATCCAACACCTTAAAATTAAAATCCCCCTGAAACCCCCTTTGGTTTGGTGCATATTCACATGGGGGTTTACTCTGGGCACCGAGAGCTATCGGATGGGCATATTTCCCCTTTATTCCTCGATCTGGACCGTACATAGCGATCCTCGTTTGTGGGGTATGCCTATACAAGTTTTTGTATACTGTATATTGAGGTCTGCAAAATACTATAAGGTTTCAGGAAATGTACTTAATGGTGTTCATTTTGTACATGTATTGTAAGTTTTTAGGGGCTCTCATTGCCCTACGTAACCCCCCGTGTGAATATGCACCCGAACCAAAGGGGGTTTCAGGGGGATTTTAATTTTAATGTGTTGGATTTAATGGTTTGTGTGAATGTTTATAGTAGTTATATGTTGGTTGTTACCTCAAAAAAAAATTCGGGCCCTTCGGGCCCTAACAAACAAACAAACAAGAAACAATGGCATGCAATCACATAGTGATATTTGTATACGTAAAAATCTATTTGCATGTATATCAATATTTTCCTTTAAAATTCTTCTGTTAGCTTTTTTCTGATGTGGATTTACTGCAACATCAAGTCTCGATGTAACAACCAACATATAACTACTATAAACATTAACACAAACCTCAAAAATTAGATATGTACAAAATATAAGATGAACATTGTGTAGAGATGCAGGAAATGTTTTCCTTCAGTGCAGTATGATCCCCTAGATTACCAAAAATGAGCAAAAATTTGTTCATCCTTGGGACGATAGAATATATAGAACTTCGAACTAAAAGCATTGGACATATATAATTAAGATTTGTTCACAACAATAATATGTATCTGAGGCAATTATCATATTTGATAGCAAAAGATCCAAGGAAAATTCATATTTGATAGCAAACCATTAAATCCAACACAAACCATAAGTTCCATAACCTGTAATAGCATCAGTTCCATAGCTCTTCCAGCTTTTTGCATTGGTGTAGCTTTTGAAACAATAGGAGTGCATGCACATTGATTGCAGCTTTGAGTCTTGCAAAATTCAGGACGGATAAAATACATGATACCATCAATTGTGAAGGAAGTTTTTGCAATGATTTTGCAAATATGTTTACCTGTAAGCCAAATGAGATATCTGTGTAAATTGGACATAAATGATAAATGTTTTCAATCCAAGTGTAACTAGAGCACATCTAAATATGAGTTGTAAATGTAAACATGTAAGAACTTTAGATGCAGAGGCTTACATCCAAAACAACTGGGTTTAGAGCTTCCTTTTCTACTGCAGGTGAAATGGGGCCAAAATTAGTGATAAGGAACACACTCGCATGAAACTTTCAAGAATAAAAGACCAGAAATAGAATGGCATTCAGTACCTGTGAATCTTCAGCAACCAAATGCACCCAATGTATGCAGTTGGGCATCACATAATCGCTTCCAGAATTCCAAGCACCCTTGCAATCTTGCTTAAGCTTCTATACAAAAATTTATACTGCCGAACTCCTTGCACTGGACCTAAAGACATGCAATGCTTTCTCCCCATGATCACCAGTGTCACAAGAGTAAATACTTTTTCCAAATGCCCGAGTCTGCAGTTTTCCCAAACCATTCTTTGGCCTGCTTCCACTTCACCTGCGAACCTGATGATGTGAGCTTCGGATTTGGCTCTGAACCGTTTGTTGATAGCCTAATGCTGCATTGTGGAGATCTGGACAGGAATGAGGCATAGAACTAGCCCATTTGCGAGTCTACTCCAAACTCTGCCCAAATGCCTATATCCTGCCGTATATAGCTCGATTTTTTCTGATTGCTGGTAGATCTCTGGGTACAATGCCGTGCATATGCTTGGCTAATTCAGCTCAATGTAGGCAGATTGCAGAGCATAGGGGATGAAGTAATGAGTGAATCACTTTAGTTACGTTCTGAGCCTTGGGATCTAAGCATCTTTGGATTAAATAAACTCCCAAAAGGGGGTGAGATTTTCCCATGGACTCTGTTGGTGCATGATAATTCGCATAGCAAGAAACCCTAAAACTATTTCTCTATATCTTCATGAACACTCTAATTTAGGGTTGAAAATAACATGCACAAAAACCTAAATCACCACCATACAATTCTTTTCCTCATAAAAATTCCACGGCTAAGAAAGGGATGCGCTCTAGAAATACTCTTTCGTACATGCACATGAATACATCATAAAATCATAATAAAACCGTAATAAAAAGCGTATAAAAATCATAAAGGTAACCCCCTATTATAATACTAGATATGGAGGAACACTCGTAGGCTGTCAATATCTTTTTCTGGGCCACCGTAATAATGCCATGCACAGATGAATTAATGCCTTGAAAGATGTGGTGCCTGCGACGCTCCCATATCGACCATAGGAGTCAACCGGAACCAAGATGGAATGCCTTTTGTTTAGCTGGAGGCCATGCGTTGGGATAGGACGCTAAGAGGATGCATCGACAGTCCAATGTACTGTTAAATAAACCTTATAGCTAGGACCACGCTGGTTAAACCTCGGGACAATCAAAGAGACAATGCTCAAGTCTCAGCGTCGAAAGTGCGGAAGCGGGCATATTTGCGGATATGGGGATCATAAGCGATGTCGAAGGCATTAACCAGCGAGCACATGAATAACACCGCCACTTCGATTATAGAGACTTTAGGGTGGAGCAACCTATCCCAAAGCCATCGCCATGTACGATACAAAGTGGGTTGTGGAACCTATAGGTGCCACCCATCGATAATTTATTTACCATCTTTACCGTATTGAATGGATTAAGCCCTAATTTGAATGGCTGAGATCATCTGATTGAATTTAAAGGCCAAGATTTATCGCACGACTTTCCACTACCATGATTAGTCATTATTTGGTCTCTTAAGGGGAAAGGAAAAGCAAATGGAGGAAAGGCGCAGGTAAAAGGGACAAAGGAAGGAAAAAAGAAGAAGAGGAAAAGGGTTAAGAAAGGGGAAGGGAAAAATTAAAAAAAGAATAGAAATAGAGAGGGGGAAAGGGAAGGGAAAAAGGGCAACTGAAAAAAGGAGAAGAAAGAAAGGGTGGGAAAAGGAGAAAAAAGGTAAAAGAGGAAAGGGACAAAGTGAGAAGAAAGAGGAACGAAAAAAGAAAAAAAAGGGCAAAGAGAAAAAGGGAAAGAAAGAAAAGAAAAAAAAGAAAAATGGGAGATGGAAAAAGAAAAATAATCAAAGGAAAAAAAAGGAAGGGAAAAGCGAGGAAAAGGGCAAAAGGAAAAAAAAGGCAATGGGAAATGGGAAGAAAAGTGAAAAAAAAAAAGGAAAAGAAGAAAAAGCGAAAAAGCCAGAGCATTGAAAAAGGAAGGGAAAAAGGTGGAGAGGAAAAAGGTGAAAAACACGAAAAGGAGGAAAAAAAGAAAAAAGAAAAATATGGAAAAGGGGGAAAGGAAAAGGGAAAAAAAAAGGGAAAAAAAAGAAAGATAAAAGGCATTGAGAAAAGAGGCAGAGAGGAGATGGTGGAAAAAGAAGGGAAAAGGGAGGCCGGTTACGGCATTGCTAAATCGCCATATTTATCCCAGGAGCATTGGAAGCGAGCCAGATGTGGTACGTCATTGCTCGACGGGGTGAACACGGATTCTGGAACGGGATCTTGCGCTTCTAGATTTGTAGAACTCGCGAAGAGAGAAATCTTGAGAATCTGGCGGGGGCATGAAGAAGCCTCACAAAGGCGGGAGTAGGAACATGAGAACGAGGGCGGGAGCAGTAGAATTATGAAACTGGAGCATGAACTAGATCCAGAAGCTGGAAGCAGGGGCTGGATCAAAGGCTAAGAAGCGGGAGCGAGTTTGGAGCAAGCGGAAGCGAAACGAAACGAGGCGGAAGCGGCTGGGCTGGGCTGGGACATCATCAAAAATATGATCGAGAATCTGGGGCATATTTGGAAGGCGAGGCAAGAGCCGGTCGAGAACATGGGCGCGGCAAAGGATGGAGTCGGGGGCCCATGTTACCTGAGGATCGAAGTCGATGTTGGTGTAGAGACGCCGATCGTAGATGAACTAGAACTAGAGCTAGAACCCGACCGTCGAAATGATCTGGTCGTAGTCAATCTGCGGGTTATGTAGCTCGAGCCGAGGCGGACACTCAACACTATTAGGCGCATGAGGGCTAGCGATGAGATTGAAGAAAATACGACAAGAAACTCCCTCGAACGAAGCTGAAGCGTATTACGATATGGCGCACCCGTCCGATCCATCCAATCGCCCGGCCAGGCGGGATGCTCAACAACGCTGGGATGGCGTTAACTAGCGGCAAACACACTATCCATAAAGCAGGCATTTACCGATCAAGTTAGCGCCAACGCGTAATTCTCCAACCGATGTCAATGATATAGGGATGAAGAATGCCTTCTTTGACCTTATCGATGGAATAAACATGTGAAATATTGGAAGAGATGCGAAAAGTGACCATTATCCTTTATTCTTCCCTTTTTCTCATCCACTTTTTCCTTCCTCTCTTCCTCTTTTCCATTTGTTGCTCTCCGCCTTTTCCCCTCCCTTTTCCTCTTTTTCCACCCTTTCTCTTTCCTTTTTTCACCGGTGCCTTTTTTATCTTCCTTTCCCCTTCCTTTTCCATTCCTTCCTTCCATTCCTTCCATTCCATTCCTTCCTTCCTTCCATTCAGATCCCATTTGTCCTTCATCTTCCTTTCCTTTCCTTCCATCTTTCATTCATCCCTCATTCATGCTATATTTCAGATCCTATCTTTTTAGCTTCCCTTTTTCCTCTTTTTCTTCATTGTTTTCTGTTTCTTTTTTTTCATGCCTTTCCCCTCTTCTCTTTTGCCCTTTTCCTAGGCTTTTACGCACACCTTTCCGAGGTCATTCCGGTGTTGAGGATATCCGCCGGGATTGCGCCACTTATATAAAGGGGCCATTTCGACCAATGCCCAAATGCGGGTATTTGATGGCCTAGGCATACAACTGCCAGTATTTGTTGCATCGCGCTGCTGGGTGCTTTCAACTTTATTAGGTGACCACTGACTTGATGGCGACATCCCAATGGTGGGTAGTAGAGAACCTGATCCCCAAGTACTTGTGGGTGGAGACCACCTCACATCCCGGCCCACGGTAAGTGAATGAGGGAAGCCTGTAGATTGACATGATGATGAAACTAGCGCCCCCAGTTTTGGCCAAGTTAACCCGCATCTTGGAATGAAGCAAAAAGTGTCAAAGATAAGATAAAAAAAGTGTCAATACAATATAACATTTTCAATCAGGATGAACTTATACGTATTTAAATTAGGGATTGATCCATTCACACGATATAACATTGTTATATAATATAAGATAAGATGGAAGGTCAAAGATGAAGATTGATTAGGATGGAACAATATATAGGTATTACACTACTACATGAAAACCCCATTGTGTGTAGTGATCATTAAACCCTAGATTGTCGATCACGTCGTGGCCGATACGTCATAGTAAATACCATGTCATCAAACCTTGCTTGTTAGGCTGCATCATCAAACCCTTGATTGTGCCACATGACATTTACAATCAGGGTTTGATGATGTAGCACACACAATCTAGGGTTTGACATCAACATTGGCACTTTTACCCTAAAGTTGTGATTAATAATTTTTATTTTTTTTAAGGACGAAAGCAAAAAGGTTGTAGTCCGGATAAAAGTACAAAATTTTTACGTCTCTTCTAAGCGTGTAAGGACAAAAGATGTCCCCGCGGGGAGCCGCGAGCACGGAGCACACAATGTACTTACTCCGAGGAATATGAGACTAATGATAAGAATCAATTGAAGATCGCGAATCCGAGATGCATTCCGTAAGTTTCTCAGTTCAAATAACTAACATATAACTACTTATAAACATTAACACAAAACCATTAATCCAACACCTTTTAAAATTAAATCCCCTGAAGCCCCCGCTTTGGTTTGGTGCATATTCACATGGGGGTTTACTCCGGGCACTTAGAGCCTATCGGATGGGCATATTTCCCTTTATTCCTCGACGGACTGTACATAAAGGATCCTCGTTTGGGGGTGCATGCCTATACAAGTTTTTTATTATCAGATTGAGGTCTTACCTGCAAAATACTATAAGGTTTGAAATGTACTTAATGGTGTTCATTTTGTACATGTATTGTAAGTTTTTAGGGGCTCTCATTGCCCTCGTAACCCCGTGTGAATATGCTTTTTAGGAACCAAAGGGGTTTGGGGATTTTAATTTTAATGTGTTTGGATTTAATGGTTTGTGTGAATGTTTATAGTAGTTATATGTTGGTTGTTACACCAAAAAAAATTCGGACCCAGTTCTTTCAAACAAACAAACAAGCAAACAATGGCATGCAATCAGCATAGTGATATTTGTATCACGTAAAATCTATTTGCATGTATATCAATATTTTCCTTTAAAATTCTTACGGTAGCTTTTACGGTGGCCGTTTTAGCCAACATCAAGTCTCGATGTAACAACCAACATATAACTACTATAAACATTAACACAAACCTCAAAAATTAGATATGTACAAAATATAAGATGAAAACATTGTGTAGGTGCATATATGGAAATGTTTTCCTTGGTCGTTATGATCCCCTAGATTACAAAAATGAGCAAAAATTTATTCACATCCTTGGACGATAGAAGCGATAGAACGTTTAACTAAAGCATTGGACATATATAACAAGATTTTGTTCACAACAATAATATTGAGGCAACCCAATTATCATATTTGATTCAAAAAAGATCAAAAGGAAAATTCATATTTGATAGCAAACCATTAAATCAATTGTAAACCATAAGTTCCATAGCCCTATGTAATAGCATCAGTTCCATAGCTCTTCCAGCTTTTTTTGCATTGGTGTAGTTTTTGAAACAATGTGCGCCATTGAATGGTTTGTGTGCTTTTACAAAATTATAGTAACGGATAAAATACATGATACCATCAATTGTGAAGGAAGTTTTGCAATGATTTTTAAAATATGTTTACACATGAAACAAATTGAGATATAATAAAATTGGACATAAATGATGATATTTTCAATCCAAAAGTGTAACTAGAGCATCTAAATATGAGTTGTAAATGTAAACATTTAAGAACTTTTTAGATGCGGAGAGGCACATCCAAAACAAGCTGGTTTAGAGCTTCCTTTTCTCTTACTTGAGGTGAAATGGGGCCAAAATTAGTGATAAGGAACACACTCAAGATGAAACTTTCAAGCATAAAAATACGTACAAAATATGGCATGAACATTGTGAATCTTGACAACCAAATGCACCCAATGTATGTAGTTGGGCATCACATAATCGCCAAAGAATTCAAGCACCTTGTAATCTTGCTTAAGCTTCTATACAAAATTTATAGAACTTGAACTAAAAGCATTGGACCTAAAGATGCAATGCTTTCTCCCATGATCAATATGTGTCAGGCAATTAAATACTTTTCCAAAATGCAAGGAAAATTCATATTTTTCCCAAACCATTCTTTGGCAACACGCTTCCACTTCACTTCCGAACCGATGATGTGAGCTTGACAGTTTCCAATTTTGTTCTTCAGCTTAATCATTGTGTGGAAGATCGGGAAGGAATGAGGCATGAACAACCCATTTGCTAGTCTACTCAAACTCTGCCAAATGCCTATATACATGTATATACCTCGATTTTTCGATTTTTAGATGATTTTACAAATATGTTTATATGCTTGGTAAATTCAGCTCAATGTAGGCGTAAATTGGACATAGGGGATGAAATGTTTGAATCACTTTGGACCGTAACTAGAGGGATCTAAGCATCTTTGGATTGTAAATGTAAAGGGGTAAGAATTTTCCCCATAGATCTGTTGGTGCATGATAATTCAAACGAAGGTTAAAACTATTTCTCTATATCTTCATGAACACTCTAATTTGGGGCCAAAATAAGTGCACAAAACCTAAAATCACCACCATACAATTCTTTTCCTCATAAAATTCCGCGGCTAGAATGGGATGCGTTCTAGAAATACTCTTTTAAATGCATACCTGTAGATACATCATAAAATCATAATAAAACCGTAATAAAAGCGTATAAAAATCATAAGGTAACTATTATAATACTAGATATGGAGGAACACTTTCGTGACCTAAAGACATCCAATATCTTTCTCCCCGTAATAATGCCATCTTGTGAGATGAATTAATGCCTTGAAAATGTGGTGCACTGCGGTGCTCCCAAACCGACCATAGGAAGTCAGCAGGAACCAAGATGGAATGCCTTTTT
This sequence comes from Isoetes taiwanensis, assembly GCA_021234155.1. NCBI lineage: Eukaryota > Viridiplantae > Streptophyta > Lycopodiopsida > Isoetales > Isoetaceae > Isoetes > Isoetes taiwanensis. The sequence continues at coordinate 5,465,459 of JAJEKV010000070.1, read as the reverse complement.
GTTTAGGCTCTGAGGCCATGGGATAGGGCCTAATCTACATCCCTTGTGGTCCAATGTCTTTGTTAAATAAACCTTATAGCTAGGACCCCATTTGTAGTCTGGTTAAACCTCGGGACAATCAAAAGACAATGCTCAAAGTCTCAACGTCGAAAACCGAAGCGGAACAGATCTGCCGGAATATCACGAGGATCATGTCGAAGCGATGAATCGATGTAGAGACTTTAGGGTGGAGCAACCTATTTCGCCATGCATAGGGATACAAAAGTGGGATGGAATCACTTTGGATAGGTGCCAATCTAATAATTCGATTACCATCTTCAAAGGGGAAATGGATTAAGCCCATGAATTTGAATGGTGCATTTAGATCATCAGTTAATTGGAGCAAAACTTTTCTCTATATCCATGATTACTCATTATTTGGTCTCTTAAGGGGAAAGGAAAAGAAAATGGAGGACATGATAAAAAGACAAGGAAGGGAAAAGAATTCTTTTCCTAAAGAAAGGAAAAGACAAAAAGAATAGGCTAAAAAAGGGAAGAAAGAAATACTCTTTTCGTACATGAACATCAGACCATCATAGGAAATAGGAAAGGGAAAGAAAAAAAAAAGGAGATGGAAAGGGAAAAGGTAATCCGGAAAAACCCCCGAGGAAAAGGGCCCATGGAAAATTTGAAAGGAAGCGAAAAGAGAGCATTGAAAAAAAAGGGAAAAGCTTAAAGAGAAAAATTAATAGAAGGAGAAAAAAGAAAAATGACATAGCAAAAAGGCATGATTTGTCGAAAAAAAGAAAGATAAAAAGGCATCGAGAAAAGAGACAGAGGGAGATGGTGGGAAAAAGAGGAAAAGGGACGGGGAAAAGGTGAACAGGAAAAGGGTGGAAAGAAGGGGACGAACAAAGTGCATCGGAAAAGGGGAAGGGAAAGGAAAAAAGAAAAAGGAGATGGAAAGGGGAAAAGGGAACCTGAAAAAAAGGCATGAGGAAAAGGGGAAAAGGGAAGGGGAAAGGGCATGCAAAAAAAGGGGAAGAGGGGAAGGATGAAGAAAGAGAAAAAAGGGAAGCGAAAATAGAGCATTTAAAAAAGGAAGGGAAAAGGTTAGAGAGAAAAGCTGAGGAGAAGGGAAGGGGAAAATGACATAGAAAAAGAGACAGGGAAAGGGGAAAAGAAAAAGAGAGGGCAAAAAAGGCACCAAGAAAAAGGAAAGAGGGAAAGGGTGGGAGAAGGAGGAAAAGGGAGGGGGAAAAGAGGAATAGGAAAAGGGTGGAGAGCAAGGAATGGGAAAAGAGGAAGAGAGGAAGGGGAAAGGGCATGGGAAAAAAGGGAAGAGAGAAAGGGTGAGGAAAGGGGAAAAAACATGGGAAAAGGAAAAAAAAAAAGGGGAAAATGGGAAAGTGGAAGAGGGAAAAGGCAGAGGAGGATGGGAAAAGGAGGAAAATGGGCACATAAAAAAGGTGGACAAAAGCGAATGGAAAGAGGCATAAGAAAAGGGAAAAGGAAAGGAAAAAGAAACAGAGAAGCGGAAAGGGGGGTAGGAAAGGAAAAAAAGGCACGAGGAAAATAGGAGAGGGAAATAGGAAAAGAGAAGGGGAAAAGAGCACAAGATAAAGAGGAAGAGGGTGGGGAAATGCAGAAAATGGCCACACGAAAAGGTGGGAAAATAGAAGAAAAAAAAGACATGGGAAAAGTGAAAGAGAAAAGGAAAAGGAAAGAAAGGGAAAAAGGGAAGGGAAAAATGGGAAGGACATGGAAACGATGAAAAGGGAAGAGAAAAAAGCCTGTCAGAATACAGGAATAGGAAAAAGGGAAAGGGAACGGAAGGGGATGAAGAAGGGGGCTAAGAAAAGAAAAAAAATAGAGAAGGGGAAAAGGTAACGTGTAGGAGAAATTAAAAAAGAGGGGGGGTGGGGGAGGAAAAAGGAAAGTGTGTAGGATAATGAGGAAAAGGGAAAACACGGGAGAGGGAAAAAGGCAAAGGGAAGGAGATGGGTAGCAAATGCGCAAAAACCTTTTATAGCTTGACAGCGACACGGGGCTTGGTTTCTATTATGTTAGATTTATGAAAAGAAGTTTGGGTTGAATAGGTTTCCGTCCACACAGGTTCCCAACTTATGCCCAGCAATGTTGGGCACCATTACTAGTTAATAATAATTTTTTTGCATTAATAAATTACTTTTCCATTAATAATTTTCAATAAACAACTTTTATTTGTTGCAACAAGCCTCAAATAGGAAGTCAAAATTATATTAATCACTTCTTGCAAGCATTTAACAGTAGCTTACCATCTCAAGTGGATCACCACACTTCATATGTCGTCTCTCTCTCACAACTATATCAGAAGAAAGGCACGTTGTTTTGAACACATCGATGACGCTAACAATAGATGGCCGATCCATGTGCATCAGCTCTTTATCCATCATCATTTGGACCTTCATATGTTGGATGATGTCCAATGTGCTAGAGTATTGGTCGGTTGGGTTTATCTCAACACACAACCCCATAAGCCGCATTGCCTGGACAAAATCAAGGAGCATCTCATAAATGTAGCCCAGGGAATATATATGTCAGATATCTCATGCCCCCATGATGCTTGGTCATCTGATGATGTTGTAAAAACTCTCTTCTCCCACCAAGGATATCGCACCGTTCCATCTTGTAGTGTATAACAGGTTTTCAACTTGGACATTTTCTCCTTGCAAAAAAAATGGTCCCAATCTCCAATAGCCACCCACCATTTGCAAGAGAGTCATCAAAATGGAGTTTGACCCTTTTGCAATTGAGCTTTGTGTGTATCCAACCTGGAACGTGGATGGCATAGACTCCTTCTGCAAGAGCGAGAGCTATTTTCGGGATGTACTTGTACACGAGTCTCATCTTGGCTTTCCACTCCGCACTTATCTTCATATCAGCCCTTCTTGGAGCACTATGCATTGCATTTGACCATCTCTTATAAGAAGAGAATTGGCTCGGAAGATGGTCAAGTAATTCTTCAAAGGTTCCTCTATTTATGAATGGCAAGACTACCATTGGTCCCTGGCTCATCTCCACAAAAGACCTCAGGGGCAAGTCCAAGGGGTGTGGCCAGTGCTGGACTTGGGCTCTTGAAACGGATATATTTGTCAGCCAACAACCATGATGCGGCTCTATCTTGGCCTCTCCACACAATGCCAGTATAATAGTCATCTGCATTAAAGTACAAGATTCCCGAGATCTGGATTTGGTATATCTGGCAGTCTTGTTTACTACCAATGCACTTTACAACGTTTATAGCATTCACAAGAATGCTATCAATAAATGCAACACATTTATCATTAGCATGCAATGATAATCTAGCCTCTGCACCAGTAGAGCTCCCACCATGGATAAGACTATCTAACTCTTTCACCTGTTCATCTTTGAGACTGCTACTGGCCATCTTGTGATCTTTGCATCAGACCTTTGCACTTCGCCACGAATTAGCCCATCGTCCCACGTATGCCTCAGTGTGGGGGCTCATAAGTGTCACTTTAAACTTAAGTAGTGTCCTCAATTCTGGCTCAGGATTGCAAACCCAAGACATCAAGTTCTTTCTCATCATATCTTGCAACTCAGACTCATGCTCTGGCCACCTCCCACATAATTCAGACCGACGTTCTTTCTCAACTGACGCTACAAAACGGTTAATTCGCTCATCAGTTTGCATATGCCTATCTGGGTCGATCTGTGCGCATATTTGATTGATGAGTATGCGCCTAATTTCAAGCATCTCTGTCCTTACTGAGGCCATTTTTATGCCTACAAACAAAACAAAATAATGAATACAAAAACAAGCATGCACAATTTAAATGCAACATGATACGACAATATCAAACATGTATGCGGACTATAATCATTACTTATAACACGCCCTATGGCAACTAGTATCTTATCGGTTATATATTATTTCATATAATCAAAATTGCAAAGGTGCGGCATCAATGCTGGCGTCCCCCCCCCAAAAAGAAAAAAAGAAAAAAAAAAAAACAAGGTGCGCACGGAGGGTTGCTCTCCATGGGCAGAGGGTGAAGTGGCTTAAAGCACAGTTTTATGGAAATTAGCCTAAAGAACTGTAAATTTAGCGAATTGGACCTGCTTAGAATGGGTTTGCATCTTTAAACAGGGAGCTGCAGAGCTATTGTTTTATAAAAAATTCCAAGATGAGGAAAGTTTTGGAGCCATGCTATATTTTCCATTTTTGAAGTTGCACAAACATTGAGTTTAAACTTAATGTGGCACTTACAATTTGGTATCAGAGCCTGAACACGATGTCTACCAGATTTGGTGCATCACTATTGGGAGCCATTGAAGTCTATAAAGGAGGTGCAGGCTTTCAAGTATGGAAGGAAAAGATGACTAAAGTGCTTGAAGTAGAAGACCTCTGGGATATCATTGGAAATGGAGGAGATGGTGGGATTGCAACTAGTAGCAATTCACCAGCAGCACCAGCAACTAGTTCTGCCACAGGTGGAGAAGTTAGTGCAACTAGTGTGTCTGGAGGAGTTGGATCTACTATAGAAAGAACATCAAGTGCAAGCTCTAAGACAATCAGTATGAAAATAAGAGAAGCTCAAGGCATCATAACTAGCAAGGTGAGTAACATTATTTTGTTAAAACTTAGGGGAAAAACACCAAAACAAATGTGGAATTATCTCATAAAGAACTAGGGAAGTCGTCTTCTCAAATAGATGTGCTAGAAAGTGAACTGAGGAAGATTAAGTTTAAGGAGTCTGATGATGTCACTGAGTTCTTTGACAGGCTAGATAATGTGCTGGCTGACTTAGAAGCTGCAGGAATTACTTTTACGCCGAAACATCAAGTGCTCATAGTGTCTAGAGCCATGTCTAACTTTAAACAATTGGTTGTTCTAATAAGAAATATAGCGAAAAACAGGGAAGAGGCAGAACAGATGGTTAGAGCAGAGTTAGAACAAAGAAATCTTGTGATAGAAGAAGAGGGCAGGTCTGAGAGTCAGTCTACAGAAGTCTTTTACACCTCAAAAGGAAAAACTAGAGGGGGAAGTACCTCGAAAGGAAGAGGAGATTCAAAGGGTATTGGCCCATTTTTTATTGCAATATGCACGGTCATTTGAAGGTGAACTGCCCTAGAGTTAATGAAGACAGAACATGTTTTAATTGTGAAGGAAGAGGGCATTTGGCCATAAATTGCTCCACTCCCAAGAAGCAAACTAGAGGCAGGGGCAGAAATGAGAACTTTTTCAGGGGCAGGGGAAGACGAATTTCAGCTGTAAACATAGCTGAAGAAGTTGAACCAAATATACCATGCAATTGAACGTGAAGAGTTTATGTAACAATGATTATTTTCTGGTTCTAGATAGCGGAGCTGAGAAATCAGTGACAAAATCTCGTTCTATCTTGAAGAATGCGTTGAAGAAAGAAGGTGGGCATGTTCAGGTCGGAAATGGGGAGTTACAAAGGATCGAAAGTACTGGAATGCTTGAACTGTTTGATTTAAATGGAATGGCAGTAAATTTGAAAAATGTTTTATGTGTTTCCAGCCTAGTGAGGAATTTGATTTCCGTATGTCAGCTTGTAGATATGGGCTACAAAGTTTTGTTTGACAAACTTGATTGTAAAATTTTTATGGGTAAAGAAATAATGTTTATGGGCAAACGTGTTGGCAACTTGTTTGGGCTAGATTATAAAGATTTGCCAAAAGTGAATTTAGTAACATTGCCTACAAGAAAACTCTGGCATAACAGGCTGTGTCACTTCAATATGCAGAACATAAATGTTATGGTAAATAAAGAATTGATTTCAGCTACAGGAGACAATGATGACAATGCAATATGCACTGGATGTATGTTAGGGAAACATACTAGATTACCATTTAAAAAAGCCAAGAAAAGAGCGAAAGGTACTCTTGATCTAATTCATACCGACTTGTGTGGCCCGTTAAATGTGACTGTAATAATAGGAAAGAAGTATTTTATCATATTTATAGATGATTTTAGCAGGAAAACAAAGTGTTACCATCACCGTAACCAAAGATCTTGCATTTGAAGCCTTTAAAATATATCTTTGCGAGGTTGAGCGTGAATTAGAAGAGAAATCCCATCGATCCGAGCCATCGGATCTCCATTCGAAGGGGGGCGGCGCCTATATTAGGCCTTTTTGGCCTTTCGATTATCGTCTTCTCATAGCTAGTTCTTCTTCTTCTCCTCTCGTGGCTTCCCCTCTTCCATACCCTTTTGCTTCCCGTTGCTTACCTTTGTTCGATCCTTTCTAGCTCCTTCTCCAAGTAGATCATGCCCTTTACATCTCTTTTTCGATTCCTCGTTGACGCTTCCTCTATATGCTACATGCGACTTGCGTGGATGCATGGATTTTTCATGCTCCATGCTGCTTGTGCGGAATGCGGTATGAGCTTGTCCATCTAGCCGGGCCTCTCGGTATGAGCTTGTCCATTTAGCGAGGCCTCTGCGCGGTTATTCTCGGACTTCGCGTTTCATTTCACCCGCCTCCACTTGTTTCTAAGGATGGTTGTTTTCAAATTTCGGGCTGGATCAGACCCTTGTTTCTTGTTTGTTATTTTTCGTTTCTTTTTCTCTCAACATTTGCGTGAGATTGGGCCATGTCGATTCGTGATTTTTTCATATCGGACCATGCCTTGAGCTCGATTCTTCCTGGGATGGCGTTGGGCGACTTCAAGTCCGCAGTGGAGATGGCCACTTTCGGCAACAAACGGCGGCTATGGTGGCAATCTTTTCCGCTTTTTCATTCCCGCATGATAGGGATTTCGGGCCTTTCGGGCCTTGCTTGCTAATTCTTTTTTTGATCACTCATTTCTGCCCTTGAGTTGCAATTTACGTTTCTTAGAGAGTCTATAGGAGCATTGCTCTCTGATAGCTTCGATTAGAAGATGCAATATCTTATATAATATCATGAATTGTTGATTTATTGGAAGCTTCGGTTACAACGGGCAATCTCTCGTATTATTGTTTTCCCACTATCGGCGGGGTTGGTTTCCTTCTCTCAATTGGATATTTTGAGCATGCCCAAGGAGCATGCAATGACTATTCGTTTCCGTCTTTTGGGTGCATGCGTGAGAGGATTGGTGTTCTCCGTTGATCGCCTCACCCGTGGGGAGCCGGTGGTAGTATTGACAATCTTCTCAACGGGTATGTAAGTTGGATTTGTGGTACATTGGATTACGCCGCTGCAATACACTGTTATCTCGGTCGGATCTCCAGCAAATTCGACCGATCTTCTCCTCTTTAATCTCCACTTTTTACGTCAATGCGTTTTCCAATCCGGCCGGTCTAGTCACGCATGTTGCTCCATTTTTCTCACAAATTGCCACGCTTAGTATGGTCGGTTGCTTCTCCCAATTGGCCGATTCTTTGTCTTGCGGATATCAGCCGGTGATTTCGACCTTATACGTGGGATTATTCTCGTGAGGATCTCTCCCTTGCGTTCTTAACGCGGCTGCCGCTTGCTTGAGGGTGGCGGTTGCCAATTGCTCATCGCCTTTTCGATGGTCAGACTTTGGCCCGGCCCATATCAGCAAAGCCACATCCCCATTCTTATTTAATCTTGAACGACGGTCGTTGCAAACACTTTTGTTTTTAGTCGGCCGTTTTTAGACCGCCCATTTACCTATAAGGGTATGCCATTATTTCTACCTTTGCTCGTTATGAATCCACTTGGTTGTAGGCATATCTATCTGCGGACTCAACCACGGACCTATGTACTTTTACGGTCGTTACACAACTTGAACGCCTTCAATTTCTACCTAGTCATTAAAGGCATGCATTTTGTGGTAGCGTCATGGGCGGGCATCCTTGAGTTGCATTTTTATCTTGGCATTCGATGTACCAAACACTCTTTTCAACGTTTTATGCACTATTGTGGTTGCTTTTTCTTATTTATGTTATTGCTGTGTTTTACTTCGCTCAATTTTGTGGCCTATGTTGTGACTTCTTTGAGATGTTGTTATCCATGTGAGCTGTTGTTTTTTCATATTCTGTACGTTGCATTGCCATGGTTGCATTTTTCATGTTATTGCCTATATCGTGTTTTTGATTCTGCCACCTAGGTCGCTTTGTGATTTTTCGTTAACCATATGCCAAGGGGCATTTTGTCTTTCACGTCTATGCATTTTGCACATTACCATGGGTTGGCTTTTCCTCTTAATCTTCTTGCCTCCGGTTGGGTTATTCGTCATTCTTGATCACTTGGGGGTTATCGATATGGGCCTCATTTTATTCACTATGGGCATTAACATGGTTTGTGTTTTAAACGTTGTCTTTCTTTGTTTTTATGCATACCGGGACATTCCACGGGTTTTCATTTTCCTTTTTTTCCATGTTATTGTCTATCTTTTCTTTTCGGTGTTCTCGATCTTTCTTTTCATTTTTTTAGTTAACTAGTGGTTTTTTTGGACCTTCTTTTCCAGATCGCATGGGACATGTACAAATTTATTTGTAGGATTTTTATCGTTATTATAGTGGACTATCATTGTCTGCATTCGTGGGTGATGAAATGTTATTGCTAGATACATAGCATTTCTCATTTGGGACTTGTATTGTTATCACCATACTCTATTCTTCTTATTTATTTTCTGGATGTATTGACAATTTCGTGCGTTGCTCAGTTATGTCATGTTGACTACTTTTTAGCCCCTCAGTTCCCTCGTAGCCTTATAATCCTTGTGTTTATATCTTGTGATTGCCTTATATCGGACCCCGTGGTGTTGTGCATTCAAAGCATTTTGTTTTTCCATTCTTGATATTGGATTTTGTATTGACACTTTGGGTTTTATGTATGTTGTTGAATTAATCTCTTTTTTATCATCTATCTTTGTCCCACGATTTTAGTTTTATCATTGGCACATTCCGCTTTCGTATGGATACATTTGTATGGGTTTAACTTGGTCATTAAAGTGTTTTTCCATAGGGTGTGTTTTTGCACGTGTATATTGCTTTTTAGCATAGCGAACCGTCGGGTCGATTATTGTGGCGTATTATTCAACATGTATTGTCCTTTTCATCTCTCGCACCTTATTGTTTCCGTCATTCTTGTTGTTTTTTACCTTGGTATTATCCCTCCTATGTTGCATTCCGCGTGATCTATTTTGACTTTTTATGTTCGGGCATCATTCGAATTTTGCCTTTATTCCTATATCGATGTCTCCACTTGGTTTCCACGTTATGCTTATTATGCCCTATGAGGGTTGATTTTCTTTTCATATTCTTGAACGTTGTTTTCCTCTTTTGGTGACGAAGCATTACAATGGTTTGCATTTATTTTTTTCACGTTCTTGCCTCTATCATGTTTCCGGATGTCTCATGGTTATTATCTTTTTTTGCGTTATGGTTGACAATATGGTTTCGCTTTTTATGTTGGCATGTTTTTGCATTATATCGTTTACATGGTTGTTTGACTTTTTATGTTCGGCCTCATTTGAATTTGCTTTTTTTTATATATCGGTGTCTCCACCTAGTTTCCATGTTATGCTTATTATCGGAATTGGTATCACGTTATTCGTGGGTGGTCTTATCTTTCGCACTCTAGGTTTCCCATAGTTGTTGGGTTTTATTTTTTGCACTTGTGGTTTATCTTGTTTTTGATGTTTGGGTTATTCGGTTTGCTACCATTATACATCATATTTGCTATTTGGCTCTATTAGGACACACATTTCTATTTCTTATGTTTTCCTTCTACCCGCTGGGTAGTGCTTTTCTCCACCTCTTGGGTGATGCTATCCTCTCTTTTTTCATGAATTGTTGATTTTTTCTCATTTCTAATCGCTCACATCCCTTTGAGTGCTTGTTGTTTTGCGGTTTGCAGCTTCACCATTATGCACATTCTTGTTCTCCTTAGCGGCTCATGGGTGCCTTCTCGTTCCAATTCTTCTCGGCTCTCGATTGGTTGTTGGGCGCTTCTCTTAGATCTCACCCTGCTCACGTTAGCCGTGCGGGCCTCGACACCTGGGGTTTATGGTAATTTGCGGGCTTATCGTTTGAAATTCGCCTCATTTTCGTTTCCTTGTGCTCAGATTAACTTTAGTTTCGGTTCCTTCTCGACCTTCTTTTGTGCGTTCTTTGGTATGTCTACATTCTCTTCCTCGGTCCTAGTCCCTCGTTTGCCCAAGTATGTTTTTTTTTCCTATTGAGGTAAAAAATTGGGTTTTGTGTCTCATGAGTCCCTTCGGAATCATTAAAGTGTTTTTTTCCATCGATTGTGTTTTGCGTGCATATTGCTTTTTAGCATAGGCCCGAATCTGGTCCGTGTGGCATATTATTCTACATGTATTGTCCTTTTCATCTCTGGCACCTTATGTTTTCATCATTCTTGTTGTTTACCTTGATATTTTCCCTATATTTGCATTCACGTGATCTATTTTGATTTTTATGTTCGGCATCATTTGAATTTGCCTTTTTTCCTATTTACGATGTCTCCACTTGGTTTCCAAGTTATGCTTATTACAAGACTAGGAGGGTTGATTTTTCTTTTTCATATTCTTGACGTTGTTCTCCTCTTTTGGGCGACAGACATTACAATGGTTGCATTTGCTTTTTCATGTTCTTGCCTCTATCTTGTTTCCCGATGTTTCATGGTGTTATCTTTTTTACGTTATAGTTGACAATATGGTTCCGCTTTATGTTGGCATGTTTTTGCATTATATGCGTTTACATGGTTGTTTGACTTTTTATGTTCGGCATCATTTGAATTTACTTTTTTCCTATATACGGTGTCTCAAACTAGTTTCCATGTTGTGCTTATTAGGTGGTATACATTATTCGGGTGGTATTATCTTCTACATTCTTGGTTTCCCATAGTTGTTGGATTTTATTTTTTGCACTTGTGGTTTATCTTGTTTTTTGATGCCCCACGCTCTTTCACAGTTGTCTGGGTTATTCCAGTTCATTTTCTTGTTTATGTTCTGGCCGCATTTTTACTTTATTTTCTTTCTGTGGCCTATGTGTTGTTTCCTTGGGCTTATCGTTTTTTGTTACGCCTCATTTTTACGTTTCCTTGTGCTCAATTAACTTTAGTTTCGTTTCCTTTCGGACCATTCTTTTTGGTCTTTGGTATGTCTACATTCTTTCGTCCTCAATCTCGCCTCCCTCATTTGCCCAAGTATGTTTTTTTCCTATTGAGGCCCTTTATTCATGGCTTTATGCATATGGTATTTGTCTTCGCTTCACCGCCGACGTTTCTCCTATGCTTTTCGAACAGACCTTAGTATTACCGTCATTTGTATCGTGCTCTTTTAGTTTGCGTATATGTGGGCCTCATTTTATTCACTCTATCCATCTCCTCGCTTGTTTTCTTCTCGTGTTGTTTTTCCATTTTATGCATGGGACATTTCACCGGTTTTTATTTTTCTGTTATTGTCTCTGTATGCATTTTTTATACGCCCTATGCCCGGTGTATCATGCTTCCCCACTTTCCGGGATAAGTTTTCTTCTTTATCTTTTTCCTCCTTTTGAGCCTTATCTTGCTACCGGCTGCCTTTTTACCTTAACATGGTTTTCTTTTCTTCTGGGTTGTTGTCCTTCTGGTTAACTTCTTTGGGGGTGTCTTCTTCGACTCATCATAGTGAAGGACTTGTTTTATGGAGGCGTCCTTTTCTTAGCCCGTAGTTGGTGTGCTTTTTCTTTCCATTGTTTTGTTCTCTAATGTCCTTCCTTTTTTTCAGGTCAGGCTGATCTTTGTCTGCACCGGGCACTTCCAGCTCTTCTCCCTCCGCGCTTTCTCCCCCGGCTTTCGCTCGTCTTTCTTGCAGTTCTAAATCGTCGTCATCGCGGGATTTCATTAAATTTCAACTTCCCTCTCCCGCCATTTACCTTTACCCTCTTTGGCTGGTCAGTCTACCTCTCGTCGAGCTTCGCCCCCTCATTACCTTTTTCCTCGTGCCTGCCTCGGCATCGGCTCTTTTGTTCTCCACTTACGCGCATCCCGGTTTTCTTTTCCCTCTCTGGCGCTGCTCTTGTTGTATTATTTTCCTTTGCGCTTTCGCGCATCTGGAGCCTTGCCTTCAATTGGCGTGTGGCTCTTTGGCGGTCCTCGTCTTCTCTCCCTTCATCACGTCGCCATGTTTCTCGTCCGATCTTTATATCTATGCATTTTTATATTCCTATCGTAGGTTTTTTTTTTTCCTCTTTGCCTTTTTCTCTGTTTACTTGTTATTTTTCCTTCTTATTTATCGTTATTGTTTATTCTTTTTGGGGATCCATGTTGAAGGGTTCCTTTGTTGGCTTGCATTCATATCATATGTGCATTTATGCGTATGCGTGGTTTGTTTTGTCATCGCCTTGTTGCGTTCGTTGGCATGCGGGCGCTTCCTTCGATTAGATCGCCATTGGCGGCGTCCCTTTCTTTTCATTGTTTTGTTCTCTAATGTCCTTCCTTTTTAGGGTCATTGCCATCCGGCCCGAGCTTCCTTAGATTCGTCATCGTGGCGGCGTGCTTCTCTTTTCATTGTTTTTCTATAATGTCCTTTCCTTTTTCAGGTCATTGAGCTGATGTCGTCCGTCCCGTAGCGCCAAGCTCTTCTTCTTCAGCCGTTTTTCTCTCCCGGCTGCTTCGCTTTGCGGTTCTAAATCGTCAGCGTGTAGCTTCCTTTCGCTTGAACCATACTCTTGGATCTTGGTTTTTTTCTCCCCTGGCGCTTGCCTTCATTCGCATGCCGTCAACGTCGCCAATTTTGATTTCTCTGGGTTCCTATCATCTCCCTCGATACTCGGTCCGTGACCTCTTTTTTTGTTCCTCTCCTTTCTCTGCGTCCTTTATCCTATCCGGCCCGGCTCGGGGGTGGTGGCAGGAGTGTCTTCTTGCTATCGGCTTAAGCTGGAGGTTTCAGCGATGACTAGGCTTATAGTTGAGGAAGTCCTTTGGTAGTCGGCCCGTTTTTGTGTCTCATGAGTCCCTTCCGGAATCCCATCGATCCGAGCCAGCCGGATCGCCATTGGGAAGGGGCGGGCATATTAGGCCTTTTACTGTTTGAAACCGGTTATCGGCGTCTTCACCAGCGATTCTTCTTCTCCTCGCGTGGCTTCCCTCCCTTCCCGCCCTGGCGGCGGTGGCGCATGGAGTCTTTTCATTTGGATTTTTGTTGTTCATGCCTCTTTGTTGTTCTCTCCACCAGGAGTGTTGCTATTCTTATGTTTTTGTTCCATCAGCCCCCTGTTGCATATTTTTGTTGTTCTCCACCTCTGGGTGATCTTTATTTTCACCTCGAGGGTGATGCATATTTTACATAGTGGTTCTCCACCCATTTGGGTGATGCTTTATCTTTGTTTATTTCCATCGGGGTGATGCATATTTTTACATAATGGTTCTCCACCCATTTGGGTGATGCTATCTTTTTTTATGTTCTTTTTTTTCCTCTGTTTTTATTTCCGGACTTTCTTGGTGCGCTTTGTTTCGTTTGTTTTTCTCGACCATTTCACGGGTGTTCTTTTGGGAGCTTTGTTGGTATTGCTTGCGAGGATTCTCGCCGTTTTCCACGTCTGGCGGGGTCCCGTTCTATTTCGTTAAGCCATTACCCTCTCCTTCCGTTCTCCATGGATACATTCGGGGGCTTTTAGCCGGTCGTGCTCTATTTTGCGTTCGCCATCAACTCGTTTCTCTCCGTTCTCCAGGCAACACATTCAAGGTTGTTGGCGACTATTTCTCATTAGGGTTTTCCTCGAAAACCCGAAAGGGCGGGGTTTTTTATCCCGATGAGAAGTTGTCGCCATTACCCTTTTATTTTGCCTTGGCACATTTTCTTTTTAGGGGGTAGTCCGATATTGTTCCTATGGTCGGCTATCCCCTCTCTCTCTCTCCTTAGTTTTTCACCCATTGTATACTGCTGCTGCGATGAATGACAAGCCTATCGGCCGGTTTTGTGTCTCTCGCGAGTCCCTTCCCAGAAATTAAATGTGTAAGATCAGACAGAGGAGGAGAGTACTTGTCAAAGGCATTCAATAAGTATTGTGCTAAAAAGGGGATTAAAAGACAAACAACATGCAAGTCATACGCCACAACAAAATGGCGTGGCCGAAAGAAAGAGTAGGACTATTTTGAATGCGGTCAGGGCAATGCTTAAACAAAGTGGCTTACTGAATTTCCTATGGGAAGAGGCTGTGAGAACTTCTGTTTATATTCAAAACTTGCTGCCAAATGCAAGCATTAATGGTAGTATACCAGAAGTATTGTGGTCTGGAAACAAACGAGTTTATGATCACCTTAAAGTATGGCTGCCTTGCATATGCACATATTCCTAGTGAACTAAGAGTAAAATTAGACGAGAGGGCTTGGATCTCCTATCTAGTAGGATATCATCAGCAATCGAAGGGTTACATGTTATACTTGCCTGAGAAGAAAAAAGTGATTGTCAATAGAGACGTCATATTTGATGAGAGTCAAGTATACAGGACAAAAACCATAAACCCCGAAGAAGTTCCTGCTGAAGAACAGAAGGTGGTTGAACAAACAAGAGACATACCAAGCACAGGAAACCAGCCAAATGAAGGTCCGATTGAGGACATTCTTGACTCAGATTATGAAAGCGAGAATAAAGAAGCTTTAAATATCAGAAATCAGCATGAGCATGTTGAGGACTCTATAGATGCTGAAGCCCAAGATGAAAGCTCTATGCATGTAGAAGAACCAAGCATTGTGGTACAACAAAGGCAAGGGAAACAAAGAAGGTCGGAAGCTCAGAGACTTACAGAAGAGGCCAAAGTTAGTCTAGAAAGCTATGGCAGACAAAGTGGCAAAAGTCTAAGGTTAGCCAAAATAAAGGAAGCATAAGAGACTGAAGATATTGATGCGCTCATGGTAATAGAGCCTAATGTACCAAAGAAATTTGACGAGGCAATGAGGTCTGCAGATGCACATAAATGGAGACAGGCCATGGAAAATGAAATGCAGTCATTTGATAGAACAGAAACATATGAAGTTGTGGATCTACCAAACGGGAAGCATGTTGTGGGGAATAAGTGGATCTACAAGTTCAAAGTGGAAGCAGACGGCATAACTCCGAAGTATAAAGATAGGCTCGTAGCTCAAGGATTCTCGCAGAGAAGAGGTATTGATTATACTGATACTTTTTCTCCTATTGTTAAAATGACAAGTTTAAGAATGTTGTTGTCAATGGCAAATGCTTATGATCTGGAGCTGCATCATATGGATGTCAGCACGGCATTTCTCAATGCTGAATTAGAAGAAGACATTTTTATGAAGCAAGCGCCTGGGTTCAAGGAAGCAGCAAGGTGTGGAAACTAAAGAAAGCTGTGTACAGTCTTAAACAGGCACCCAAACAATGGTATAAGTGTATGGATTCATTTTTCAGAGCAGAAGGATTTGTTAAACTAGAGAATGATGGCAATATTTACTGTATGAAAAGAGGCGACAAGTATTGTATAATTGGCGCGTGTATGTTGATGACTGCATAATGGTTGCAAAGTCGGCAGACATACTTGACCATTGCAAGAAACTGCTAAGCTCCAGGTTTAAAATGACAGATCTTAGAGAATTACGTAAGTTCTTAGGTGTTGAAGTGTTTAGAAATAGAAGTAAAAAAATATTGTGGCTGAAACAGTCAAAAAATATTGAAGGCATGTTAGAATGGTTCAATATGCTGCAACATAGCCAGAACACCTCTAGTACCAGGCCATAAAATTTCAGCTGAAATGTCTCCTCAAACAGAAGAAGAATGCAAAGATATGGAGTGCACTCCGTATAGAGAGTTGATTGGTTCGTTACTGTATGTAGCCAACACCACGAGACCAGATATAAGCTTTAGAGTAAATTTATTGAGCAAATACTCTAATTGTCCAGGGAAAAAACATTGGACTGCTGCAAAGAGAGTATTAAGGTATCTTAAAGGCACTATTCAACATAGAATTGTCTATTGCAATGGAAATATGAGTTTGCAAGCTTATTGTAATGCTGACTGGGCTGGCGATCTGGATACAAGAAAATCAGTGTCTGGTTATATACTAGTACTACTCGGAGGTGCGCCTGTTTCATGGAGATATAAGAAACAAACCTCCACAACTCAATCCACTGCAGAAGCAAAATATGCTGCAGCATATCTTGCTGCTAAGGAAATAGTGTGGTGTAAGAGGTTATTAATGGAACTAGGAGTTATAGAAGGAGCCTACACTTTTATATTCAGACAGCATGAGCTGCATAGCATTATCCAGAAATTCTGTAATGCATGAGAGAAGTAAACATATTGAACTGAAAATGCATTATGTGAGAGAAGTAGTGGAAATAAAAAATATTCTAACTACACTACATATCCACAGATATGCAACTAGCAGATTTATTAACAAAGGCCTTACATGAAGGCAGATTTCATAAGCTGAAGGAACAGATAAACTGCTCAATACAGGGGGAACTAGATCTGTCATGAAGCATATAATCTGAAGAGGGAATTCTTGGAACTCATATTATATGCTCTAGCGATATTTATTATGACTATTATTTAGACTATTGCATGGAGGTGTTCAGATTGTGACATGTAGAAGAAAATGAGATTAGAAGTCTCGACTACTCGGTGACTGTAAAATATGGAAACAAACTAAGTGAGATGTGTTATCCACTTGTACAGACAGGTATTGATGGGAATCGAATTGTGGTGTAGTTGAATTGGATGCCAGATTGGATGCCGGACTGAACTGTTTTTATCTAATGTGATAATCGAAACAGTGAACAGTACCGGGTCTATTGTTGCTTGTCAATTGTTTTAAGTAAACGAAAGTACTTGTAAGAAATAAGCTGGTTTAAAAAACGTTGGTTGAAGTTTGGCACTTACAATTCGGTATATTTGAAAGTATATGAAGACTTGCTTGAAGGTTTCATAAAGTCATGCTTTGTTGTACCCACCTGGCTTGCTAGAGTAACTAAATATCAGTATGGGCGCATTTCAGAATCATATAGAAGCGCCAAGGTTTCTAGAGGCAGTGTTTCAGTTTGAGAGATAAAAAGACTATTTTCTTCTGCGTTTGTAAGATTACTGTATTTGTAGAGGTTGTGTTGCCAGTTGGCATCCATTTACATGCTCCAAGCCTATTTTGCCTCTGAACTCGCTCCAAGCACATTTTGCAGAGTTCCTGCCAAAGGCCGTTCTAAAGCCGGATTCCATCTATTGCTTTCAAGAACATGTTCTAATCTTCCTATGAACCTAACAATTTGTAGTCATCTTATATATAGGCATAAAACCGTATGCCCATTTGCAAGGGATCAACATATTATTGCATCTTACTTGTATTAATTTATAAGGCCAAGAGTGAAAGCTCTATATTCATCCATATGCTTTATAGCTGACGACCTCACTTCCAAGGGAACAGGCTTGTAGGATAACAAATGAAATACAAGATATAAGATAGATTGCAGCAACTTGTCTAGAGACCAGTATCACACGGGAGTTGGGCAACCAACAAGCTCATAGACAATGCATATAGGTTTGGTTCCAGCAAAAGAAAAATATATAGAGATCAAACACCCCTCTAATAACTCTATAAGTTGGGAAGTTATCTCCATGCATTACATCCATATCTTTGTTGTTTAAAAGAACACCATAGGACATCCCACCAGGAGTCACGGTCTGTAGAAAGGAAATACTCCATACAAGTTTATGTCGGATAGGATGATTGCCAAAAGCTCTTTGGATTTTGAGGTTGGATGGTAAGCTAACATAAGCAATATAGACAATTTAACAAATCTACCATGGATGCACCTACATGTTTATATGTTTTCTGTGCTACTATATGCCTTTTGGGATGTAGTTTTGACAACTATATGCATGTCAAGAGACTTGCAATTTGGTTCTAATATTAATGCAGGTTCAATCAAACAAATGCAAGCTAGATCTACATTGTGCTTTTCTAAACTACTTGAACATGGGAAGCATATATTTATGTGCCTTCATTATCAAAATTGAAGGTTGAAAGCACATTGTTGAAATTATTTGATGTTCACATTCCATTTCAAAAAGCAATTGCTAAAAGTTACTTAGTATAGATTCTAAGTTTTCAATATCGACTATGGAACCATTAGGTCTGAGAACGAAAATTTGACTTTTAATGACAACCGCATTCCAAAATAGGGAAAACGTATCTTTCTAGAAAAGTTGAGTGAGGCTGATTCTATTTGTGGAACCACAATGATTCAATAGACCATGTAGCTACACCTAGCTACAGTAATTTCAAAGGTTAATAGTTAATAATGCTATGGAATTTTGGCACCATTGCCCTCCTAGAGTAATTTTGTCTAGATAGTTGCTTTGTTGAATTGATCTAAACTTACATCATTTTGCTAGCAGTTTTCGGTGGAGCACAAATCCATGGTCAACCTTTGGTTTGCTCCTATTGCTATCTGTAGATGACAAGAAAAAAGCCAGAATAGGGGAATGGCATGATTACCAGTGGGTGTAAATCCTTAATTTGCCTTATCAAGGTAGTTCTTATAAAATATAAGGAGTGTTTTTTAATTAACCGATCATTTTGGCTGGCATTGTATATTAATGGATGTTTCATCAATTGACATTGTGTGTTACTGGGATCTTTCATCAAATTAGCTTCGTGGAAAGATTGTTTTCCTACTCCTTCCTTTTTGTAAATTTTTGATGATGGTTATCACTACCTCAAGCCATGTAAGAAATATTTGCGATGACACATCAGACCTGTTTGTGCAGTCCAGACTTTACCAATGAAAAGTAAATTAGATGCCTTCAGTATTTTAGTTAGATGAAACAGAATTATGGAATTTGTCCCGTTTGCAATGCTTCAGCTGTATGTACAATATTCAGCAAGCTTGCTATGGAGTTTCCTTGCCATGTCGATGTTGATCTCACAACTTCTGATGGAGAGAGTGTGACTAACAAAACTGTTGCTAAGTTTATTCATCGGGCTGGATGTTATTTAAGGTGAGATTTCTTTCGGCTCTATATAGATTTATGGTGGGTTACAATTGTGCCTCAAGCAGGGTAGCCCTTAAGGACGAAAGTTCGCCAAAAGGCTATTTTTTAAGGGTATCGAGAAATTTTGATGCTATGGTTTAGTAGGGCCCGTTATAGATGAAAAAAATAAAATTAGCCAACTTTTCTACAAACAAATCTCACTCCACTTGAAAATTCGCCACATCCACTAAGCGTCATAACTATGGATTCGCCTTATCCTCTACCCTCCTTCTCGAAGATTTCTTAAGGAATTGCCTAATATTCTAGGCTTTCTTCATAACATAATCTATTCTCCATATCCACCAGGTGAAAATTTAAGAGTTATTTTTGTAGCTATTGTGTTTCAAATACTTCTAAGGATGCACTGGAGAGCATTTTTTTACAGACCTCCCTTTTAATAGATTTGTTTTATCTACAAGGATAAGCCACGTTCTCATTTGCAAAGGTTAAGTTGTGGTATTGCATCATGCAACTATAGTTATAAAGTAGTTGTGTCCTTGATTAAATATGGATGTCGGTGAAAAAAATTTCACCACAGAAATTGCACTAGGAAAATAAGGACACTTTAATCTTGGCAAAATAATATTGGCCCTGATTCGCCTAGATTTCTATAAAAAATATTCATGTCTAGAAAACATTTGCCAGCATAACTAATCTTGCAACTCTATTATTCGCCCGACCTTCTAAATTATGCTTAGTCAAATTTGGGCTTAAGGGCAACCCTGCTCAAGTCTTATGGACTAACCAGGGAAAGCCAAAAGGCTCTTAATAATGGATGTGCGTCTTTTTGTTCATCTAGCCATATCCTTATGATGTCAACGAGATATGTATTTATGTACAATGGAGGACCTTTGTTGCAAAATTCATTTCTGCAGTTGTGAATGTGCAAGACTTTTTCGAGGTTCTTCCTGCAATTGCATGAGGGTTCTTTCCATTTGCCTTCTTTCCATGATAAAAAATGGTTAAATTTCCTCCTGTTTGTCTCTGTTTTTCACCTTGGATGGATTTTTCAAAGCTCTTTTGAGGCCATATCCTTCCATGGGCAGTGCTGACTGTTTTTTAGTACAGAGATAGGCTTTAGACAGAACTGAACAGAAATGATATGGAATGATTGCACACAGAAGCTATTTCAATTCTATATGTCTTATGCTACTCTAGATATCACACAGATATTAAGATTAAGCCAATGTTATTTCAATGTGAGCTTATATGTTTGTGCTACTCTAGATTTCACATAGATACTAAGATTAAGCCAACATTGCTTCAAAGCCAAGGTATTCTGAAATTTAGCAATTTATTGTGATTTCAAAACCTTAAAGCTGGGTGCAGTTTTGTAATAACAAAGTAACAAAATTTCCCAATTCTTATACAAAAGGCACCTATATTTAAGAACTGTGAATTGTGTACATTGACAAAATCATGTTTTAGCCCTCTTGTAGCAGATAATGGAGCAGCATGGTAATTTTGTCGTTCTTTTACCTTTCTGTAGGAAGGCTATGGTTTTGAGTGGAGACCCGGATATTACAGAGTTAGGGCCAGATATTACCATGCTTCAATATTTGCAACAAAGAGGGGCCGACAACAGGTGATCCAGCTTGGGCAGTGTATGGGCACTTGTTTCATTTCCCACCATTTGCCTCACTGGTATTTGTATCAAACACGTTGTAATTATGCTCTCCAATTGGCATGATCGTATTAAAATTCCAATATGGAGGGATCATCTAAAAGTGATTGATGCTTCAGGGACATTTCTTACTTCTGGAAGTACTCTGTAATTTTTTGAGTGTATAATATGAAGTAAATCACGTTCTTCAAAAAAAAAAATTTATGCTCTCCCATTGCAGCCATATATGCCAATGACTTTGGTTGCTCAACTTGGCATGAGTGATTGTATTATGGCGGCATAGGAATAGATATATGGGGACACGTACATAATACTAGACAGGCCATTGTCTTCTATTATTGTTTGGTGGAGACTTGCAGAATCTATCCGTGCAGAAGAAGCGGTCATTAATCTACGTTTATGATCTTTCTCCAGAATATAACAGTCACTTGTTGGAGATGACTTGTGTTTTAATCTACCCAAGAATTTCCTTATGTTGATAAATAAGTATTTTCAAAAGAACTTATTCAACCGCATTTTGCAGGGACGCTATTTCAAGTTCTTATGTGTCAATAGAGTGTACGATAAACGTAATGCAACATTATGGAGTGACCAACTTTATGGTGTTGAGGTGAGTTACTAATCTTCTATAGGTATCCTAATTTTGCTAAAGTAAATTATACTGTAGAGATGATATGGTGATATGCATATCTGCTAAATGTAGTATCTGCCACATATAAATTGGGAATCTAACTTGCATATACAAAGTTGTTATGTAAATCAATCAACACTGCTAAATGCAGTATCTGCCACATTTATTAAACTAGAATCTAACTTGCATATACAAAGCTATTATGTAAATCAATCAACCATCAAAGATGGAGCCCAGATCATATGGGCGGCAGAACCATATAAAGTAAAGTTTCCTTAGAAGAACTAAAGGCTATATGCTTTCTGTGCTCATAAACCTAAACTCTCTAACGAGGTGCCAGAGTTTTATCATCATGGGCTTGCAAATAGGTACAAAGACTTGTGCCATAGGCCCAATTTCCAATCTTTCATCAGGTCCTTTACAAATTGTCTAAAGTTCTGGATAGTCCGTTCAACAACTCTGTACATATGACTAAAAACAGCTTGTATTAATACAACACAAAGCAGCGAAGAATATATTTCCAGTGTTCATTTTAACAGATAGCACTCTATGAGAGCCTCCTATCCAGTCCCCATCGTACAACTAGTGGTGATGAGGCAGATTTTTTCTATGTACCTGTTTTAGGTGCATGTGCAATTGCATGTGTATATAAGTTCATAACTAAATGCTATCCTTTCTGGAATCAATCAGAAGGTCGTAGTCATATATGGGCAAGGCATTATCTCTATGTCCCCATAGAGACCTTGAACTTATTGGATTGTAAGCACTAGGCCATCTTATCCATTGAGTAAAATGCACATTGCATGTAGATATGTCATATGTATTAACAATAGGAATATGAGTATGAACACTCTCATAACCTATATGGCTTTGAATTGCCAAAGCTTGCAACGGCTTTGAAGCAGTCAAATGATTAGCTCGTAAGCTCTAAACCTGTACCTTAACATGTTAATCTTCATTTGATCGTTATACTTGTGCAGTGGCCTCACTTCACTATTTTCAGATTTGTTATGGATTATGAGAATGCATGTACCATCCTTGCACAACTCAAGGTTTTTTCCGCTTTCGTCCCTTAGGGTGTCAACATTCCCAGTGCAAAAAGGTTACCTGTGTGATTTAGGTGCTATATTTGAAGAAGTTATTTAAATTCGACTGGATATAATATGCATGGAGTGATTGTGGTTAATGGAAAACATTGAAATGCCCAGCCCAACATTTAGAATGTATGAACATCATTTGTGGATGTCTTTTCTTTGTAGGGTCCCATAAATCAGTGCCAAGAAAACTATTGCATTAGAATATGGATCAATGTTTATTTAACCACTATATGCTTAAGATAGAAACTGTTCTTTAGGTTGGGATTATTTTTTTTTATGTTTCGTGCAGTTTGTGAACCTGAGCCTGTTCTTGCTGCCAGTGTGATTTGTCCAACAGTGCCTATATATATGGAAAGCCGATGGTGACTTAGGGCAAACTACTACATGGAGAGAACCAGGACAATGCAGAACCCTCTATGACAACATCAAAAACACCCAAAAGCAATGCTGCTGCAAAGGTTTGCCTTTCCATATCTTTGTAAATATTGGACCTTAAGAATAGAGCACCTGCATTATTCAGTGTTTATGTACAAAAATAACAAGATAAATATATAATGGAATTGAACCCATGCAGCTCGTGATATCTTATGGTGAGTTGCCATAGAGCTCTCATGCAGATGCATGGTGATTAACCATGCAGCTTGATGCCGAACTTGCCCTGGGCAGAGCATGAGCTTCTCCGTTTGGGAGTTCTGCATTTTCATCTAAAAAGAGAATCACAAATCACTCATGTTTAGGAGGTCATCATTTGTAAGAGTTGTTAAGCACTTCTCTATCACATTCATTACAATACATGTTTGCCGTGGTTTAGGGTTTCAATCCATCAATGGGATGTGAAATTAAGGGCTGACCATTTTTTTTGTTTGAGATGGCAATTAATTTGCCAAGCTCTTTCAAGCTTTAATTGAATTCTTATAAATGCTCTACTATGGATTATATGTTGGTGCAAGTACACTAAACATAGCATCTTGGCAATTCCAGATCTCACATGTGGTTGTTTATCTTCCTCAATGTCGCAATAGACAACTTAACAAATCTGCCATGGATGCACACGGGTGAAAGCATGTTGTAGTGGAACACCTTGGGTGTCCCCCCTGTCCCCCCTAAAAATGTGGTGGGAGATATCAAATTTGTGGTGCGATTTTAAATCCGGAGCACAGGTAAGAGAAAGAGAACTCCAGAACAAGAACGGGATCATAAAAGACGCCAAAAGGAAAAGACAAAGGGAAGCTAAAGAAGAATTAGAAAAAATTGCATCAGTAGAGGGAGGATCCACCAGAACGGCCTCTACTAGGCGTCGGATGGTATTAAAATTGTTATCTTCATTTCATAGCACCACTAAAGGCTTGTCTAACAGCGATAAGAAAGAGGTTTTACTAGATTTTCTGCAGGATGACACAATGGACAGCGTACTTGGCGAAGAGCTGAAAGATTTGCAAGCCAAGAGCATTGTGGTCAGCAACCTCAGGGCTTCCATTCAACTTGTGAAGAAGTCTAACAGCAATGACAGTTTAGCAGCCAAGAGTAGTTGCCTTGCTATGGCCGTAAGAGGAAGCATTAATACCGAAAGTGCTAATCCTGTCAGTGCTCGGGGTTTTGGCAAACTGCTGGGTGTTCATCCTAGGAATCTTACCAAAGCAAAATTGAAGAGGGAAGAGATAGATTGCAAAGGGGGCAAATGGGTTTTGTACAAAAGAGTTAGAAGAGCGGATGCAATTCCCAATACGTCATAGAACTTGTGCAGCAATTTTGGGCCGAAATGTAGGGTCTCTCAAATGCAAAGGATGTTAAGTTGAGGAAGATTGGAGCGAAATGTAAGAGAGGATCATGCCACTCACTATCTGGAAGAATCACGGGTTATTTCATTTCTTCATCTTCACCACATTTTTTCATTGTTAATGTGGTATGTGGTTAGTGATTGCTTGTGATATGTGGTTCTTTGTGGTTAGTGATTGCTTGTGGTGTGTGGTGCCTATTAATCTTTGTGATATATGATATGTCTTTGCCTAGTGTGGTGAGGCGTGGTGTGAAATAAATCTTTGTCAATATATGCTTTGTGGTGCCTAGTGTAGTGAATAACATGATGTAAAATACATGTTGTAATATATGCTATGTGGTCCCTAGTGTGGTGAATAAGATGGTGTGGTGCCTAGTGTGGTACCCGGTGTGGTGCCCTAGTGTGGTGCCTAGTGTGGTGAAAAATATGGTGTAAAATAAATCTTTGTAATATATTCTATGTGGTGCCTAGTGTGGTGAATAACGAGGTGTAAGATGAATGTCCATAATATATGCTATGTGGTGCCTAGTGTGGTGAAAAATATGGTGTACAATAAATTATGTAATATATGCTTTGTGGTGCCTAGTGTGGTGAATAAGGAGGTGTAAGATGAATATACGTAATATATGCTATGTGGTGCCTAGTGTGGTGGAAAATGTAGTGTGCAATAAATATCTTCGATCACCATGTTATCTTCCTTGCGGTTGCAATTGTTCAGAAATTCAAGACGGAACATCCTAGTGTTATGATCAAACAGAGGATGTTTGAAAAGCTGAAACCATGGTTTGTTGTAAAATTAAAGGACTTCAATAGTTTGCTCTTTGTATATACCATGTTAGAATGAGATGCTAATAGATGGCTTCAATAGTATGAGAACTAAGCACCCAAAAAGTGCATTTGCAAATCGACTTTCTTGGTCGGTCGATATATATGGTGAATCTTGTATGGCCTGAATACAAAATAAGTAGCACAAGAAGTGCGTGGCAAGGAATTTTATGTGAGAAAATTAGCTTCCAACCTTACCATAAGAGGGAATGCATTCAGGTGAGTGTAAAGAGTGTGGGATTAAGAAGTTCCCTACCGCCCACATGAACAATCTAGTGATAGTGGCATGGTGAAGTGGGAATACCTAGACTATGAAAAAAGTATTCGAGAGATGGCAGCAAAGAAGTTTAAGCTCGTTCACCAACACAATGAAACCGCAAGTGTTCAGTGAACAAAATGTTGAGAAGCTTCCAAAATTTCCTTTACACAACTTAGGATATAAGTGGCGGGCAAGGCCAATTACAAAGAACTCCTTGATAACTTGCACGGAGATGCTTACCTATCCGTGGTTGACTTAGCAGAGAATTATACTTTTAAGGAGGCGAGAATGAAGTTCAGTCCATCTTATTTGGGTCAACAACGTGATAACTATATTTGTTCAAATAACCTATCGGGGTTGATCCTGTATGAACACCATTGAGAAGGAAACACACTACTATGTGTGCCGGATGATAGGGAACATGACACACTTTTTGTTCAACATTGTTTTATGAAACATTTTGAGTACTTAAAGCAGAAAAGGCAATGTCCCCAAACGGCACTATGTATTTTCAGATGGTCTTTGCATCACAATTCAAAGCGTATAAAGACGGATCATTTTATTTTGTTGGAAGGTACGGTTGTGATACGAGGTCAACATGATGTGGAACTTCTTTGGATCAAACTATGGAAAAAAGGTGAACATGATGGGAAGCGTGAGAATTGAAAAGATGGATACGAGGTCTACAGCTTAAACATCCTGACATTAAACTAGATAATGCCCATGATGTGGTGAAAATTGCAGAGAAACAATTTCAATGTGGTACATCTGAGTGGACTGAAAATGGAAGAAAAGTTCGGAGATACTTCTGGGAAATAAAACACGAGGGATATCAATGTGGGGAAAAAGGCTTGGGGGTGCAGAGACAATTCCGAAACCGGGCAAATTCACGGAAAGTCCATGGATTCCAAATTCGGGAAATCCAACACAGCTACATACCAGAAAGCTATCATGTTTTTGCAGCAATTGTTTGGATGGAAAATGGGACATGTGTGAGAACAAATTGTATGTAGATGAATGGAACCTTGTAGTCGTTGAACCATCCTCCAATGTTCATGCGGATGTGGAAGAGACCCGCAAGTCTACCAAGCCACTATACTCAACCTTGGCAAATGTACTTGCAGAAGCACTTAGAGAAGGAGACACCTTTGGAGTTGCTGCACCTAAAGGGAATGAGGAGGATTCTGTATTTTGGATGTTGCTATGCACCAAGCCAAAATTTGAAGTTGAAAATGACTTCAAGCAGAACGGAAACTTGTTTATGAGAGGTGAAACCGTTGTGGAGGGCATTTACTATAGAAAGAAGCCTCGGTCAAAGGTGATGTATGAGTTGTTGACAAACGAGCCAAAGTCACTTGTATTCTCTACTCAAATTTGTGCTATTCGAGTTCCCATGCAGCAGATCAAGAAAGGTGCTCGAACTGTTTACAGGCTAGACCAGGCAGATGAGGAAAAGATTCTAGAAAACTTGCCCGAGGTTTTATCTGATGAAGATAGCATGTCTGATGAAGAATAGTTGAACACATTCTTACAGGTTAGGAAATGATTCAGAAATTTTGAATATATGTTGTTGTGTCTTGCTTTGTTTGGGAATAATATAATAAACTCAATTCCATGCTCAATTGTTTTTTTTTTTTTTTTTTTTTTGAGTGAATGGGGTTTTTTTCATTAATTATAGAAAAAGGTACAACATAGTGAGTGAGCCTTTATAGGTAGGCTACTCATGATAAAGCATGCAAATAAATACAAATGAAGTAGGTGCTGTTGAAAGCACATAGCAATGTTTTATAATAACAGTAGTAGTTGTGATATGTGTTATGCTGCAACAGAGTGAGCGGACCAATTCTGAGAAAAGATCTAGATGTTAATAAGATCACGAAGTTATATGCGTGATCTGTTTCTTGTAAAAAAAGGGAGAGGTGCAAGTCAATGTTGTGGAAGAGGGGTGATTTGTGTGGAAATGGTAGGTGTTTAGGAATTCATGGTGAGCTCGGAAATTAGGCTGAAGTATAAGAGTGTTGCCATTTCCCCAGTTTAGCTCAGTAATCAGCCTGTCTGCATTGGTAGTGGACATCAAAATTATCAAAGTGCCATATGCATCTGCCAGGCATCTGTGATGATAATAGCATTCCCTGTAGTACTCAAACTGCTGATCTGTCATTCTTCTGTTGTTGCTTTCCATGAACCACCATATTTGATGCATAAGATATGTGCCTCTGCAGAAATTCTATAGCCCATTCTAGTTCATCATCGGGGGGATATCAATTATATCGCCCCTAACGCGTGCTGTCCACATGTCATGAGTGTATTGAATATCGTGTACCAATCTCTTACAGGAACAATCTATATTCTGCAGGTTCCACTGAAGTTCCAATGTCTCTGCTAAGGTTCCTCATGTAATCTCTGAATAGCTGTATGTTTGTGGGGACTCTGGATTGTTGGTATTCAAAATCTGAGGCAAATTGCTCGTCCGAGATGCTCGGCCCAGCTGGTCTTGGAAATAGAGGAACTGGTACACCATTAGCATCCAATCTTGGCAGAGTTTGAGATCCTCTTTGATCCAGAGAGAGTGTATCCCAGTTTGGAGCAAAGTAGCTGAAGTGGTTCATATCTTTTGACAGAGCATCCCTTTGAGCAGCAGGAAGGAGCATGAAATTGTGAAGGAGCGAAAGAGAATTTGAATTTAGGGCTGACGGGCCATGTAAAAGTTTTTTTTTTTTTGGAAAATTCGCCATAAATTTCACCACACGTGTCACCACATGTTTCACCACATGTCTCACTACGTGTTTCACTTTCTGTCTCTTCCCAGGGCGAGAGATCATACGAGCGGCTTTTCCACTGAAATGCTTTCCTTTTCCTTAATTCTCTCGGTCCCATCAATTCCTCTCATCATCCTTTGGCTGACAGCCGTACCTCGGGCAAAAATCATTATGGGATGGCAAAAATTAATGACCTCGGGCAACCCAAAAGGCCCGAGAGGTGCCATTCTTCTTGCTCCCGGCCGAAGTTTCTGTTTTCTGATTCTGTTTTCTGATTTACAAGAGCTACTTCAGCAGACATGGCCAACTTCACCTCTTGGATCCTGCAAAGCGATGGCACTCGAGGAATGGGACAATGTCACCGAGAGAAGAAGAGCCCATGATACCTAGGGGCGTCTTTGTCGATTTTCACCCATGCACAATGGATGGACATTCTCGTGCAACAGAAATTTCTCTATTCATGGGATGAGAATATGACCACGAAATGTTGAAAACTTCGCACGGGGAGGATGAATTGTACACCAAACCTCGGATCTCTCAACTTTCTCTGCTTCGCCTGAAATTTTTACACACCGGCATCTTTGGCCTATTCCTCCTACTATTGACGGGATGCAAAGGTTGAAACCTTTTGGGCAAAAGTATGCTAGTGGGTATCAAAAACGCTGCCTCAAGACTTAGATCAGCACCTCGGATGTACTATTCTATCATAGTATTCCACTTGTTATTAGTTGGAGTTGTTACATATTTCTATTGATTACCTAATTACCATGTGCTAGTACCCGGTAACACCTTAAACAAGCCGCCATATGGGGTGCTATATGAGTCTTTGTCGAGATGTGTCCGGGGCCTTTTGCTTTTGATACCCACAAGCATACTTTTGCCCTTTTTACGCTTAATGGCTACCAAGCCTTTCGCTTAGACAGGTTACGCTTTTGTTATGATAGGTTGTTTCTGAGAGGAACAATTCCTTCACTTCGAGGGGATATGTTCTATCATCACAAGGGCTTGCAGGATGCACATGGAGAAGCTGCTATTCTGTTTGGTAACACTGCACCATTATGGTTTTTTGCTTTCCCTCCAGAATGGGATGATATAGGCTGGCAAGCTGACCCGGTGGCCATTGATCTGGTGGTCATACAAGATGACGAGGAGGAGCTGGACCCAGATCTCTTTTTGATAGACGCACAGGAATGAAAGCAAGTGTATATAAAAAATTTTGTTGCTCATGTAATCTGAAATGTTTAATAGAAATCACGGCTTATGTCTGAAATGTAACCTTATGTAATCATTTTATATGTTTAATATAAATCTTCACTCTTCAATCTCTCACTGTTTAATTGACAGGGTGAAAGTGACACACAGAAAAATTACATTAAGGATGAACAGAATGGGACAGAGAATCATTGGAAATCTGTCACATCAAATGCAAGGTCAATCATTCAAAAGGTGGCTGTGCAGGAACCATTGGGGGGAAACCATAAATCTAGTTTTGCATGCAGACATTGGCTTATCCCAGTCCAGCTATGGTGGAAGAAAATAGAATGAGAACACGAGCACAAACAATTTCGCCAGTTCAAATGCAGTCGCATCTGGTAGGACCTATACTGGAGCAAATAAATCAGGAACAAAAGCTGCCAGGACTTCAAGCTTCATCTGTAAGAAAAGTTCAGAAAGTTAAAAAGCTCTATGGGAAAGAAAGCAAAAAATGATATTGCATGCGACTTACTCTCTAGCCAATTTTGAAATTCAAAAAAAAATTCTTCTTCTTCTGGGTCCAGGTCTTCTTCTTCACTGGTTGTCTCAGATTTGCTCCAGACCTCATTTTCTGAATCATACTGCTGCTCCTCGGAAGAATCCACGTCGGAGGAATCAGATTGAAGAATCCACCTCTTAAAGCTCGAAAGAGTATTGAACTTCTTTGGAATCGGAGTGTTATTATATTCTTTAGCGCGGGGCTTTCAATGTAATTGGTCTCGACAATTTCTTCAAGGTCTTCTTTGGGCTCATGCAAAGGAATTATCCAAGAACCTATGCCATAACTTCGCCCGAAGACGGCAAAGGTAAAGGAAATTGGGGATGGGGCACTTGGAAGGGCGGGGGGGGGGAAGCAGGCGGGGGGTGGGGGGCCGGGGGTGGCGGCCGGCGTGTTTGGGAGAATTGGACGATGCTTCTCCCTCACGACCATAGCCTATAAAGACTGGCGTGAAATTAATTTCGTAGGCTACGATTTTAGGATTTCGTACCATTAGTATCTTAATCGTAATGATTTGGTAGGATACGAATAATTACCTCGTAATGACCATAATTTTATTTTCTAAAAAAATATATATATATATATCTATCCTGAAATGGCCATTCTTTTTTGGACACCAATCATATTATGTTGGCTTGGCACTTGTTTAGTAATTTTAGTTATAATTAGCTAGTGTAAATTGATTGTTGACTTCAATTGTTGACTTACGCTTCACCAAACATGTTGGTCAATGAAACATGTAAAGGCTCAAGCATGCCAAGGTGGCTCAAATATGCCACCTAGGCTCCAACATGCCAAGGTGGCTCAAACATGCCACCTAGGCTCCAACATGCCACGTAAGCTCCAATATGCCACCTATGATTCACCACATGATTCACCACATGATTCACCAAATGCACCACATGATCCACCACATGCACCATTTGCATCACCAAACATGTTGGTCAATGAAAGTCAAACATGTAACAAAGGTCATGTAAAGGCTCAAGCATGCCAAGGTGGCTCAAATATGCCACCTAGGCTCCAACATGCCAAGGTGGCTCAAACATGCCACCTAGGCTCCAACATGCCACGTAAGCTCCAACATGCCACCTATGACTCACCACATGATTCACCACATGGTTCACCAAATGCACCACATGATTCACCACATGCACCATTTGCATCACCAAACATGTTGGTCAATGAAAGTCAAACATGTAACAAAGGTCATGTAAAGTTCAAGCATGCTAAGGTGGCTCAAATATGCCACCTAGGCTCCAACATGCCAAGGTGGCTCAAACATGCCACCTAGGCTCCAACATGCCACGTAAGCTCCAACATGCCACCTATGATTCACCACATGATTCACCACATGATTCACCAAATGCACCACATGATCCACCACATGCACCATTTGCATCACCAAACATGTTGGTCAATGAAAGTCAAACATGTAACAAAGGTCATGTAAAGGCTCAAGCATGCCAAGGTGGCTCAAATATGCCACCTAGGCTCAAACATGCCAAGGTGGCTCAAACATGCCACCTAGGCTCCAACATGCCAATGTAAGCTCCAACATGCCACCTATGACTCTCCACATGATTCACCACATGGTTCACCAAATGCACCACATGATTCACCACATGCACCATTTGCATCACCACATCTATCACGACATGTATCACCACATTGTCATGAATCTTTGAATACATCACCACATTGTCATGAATCTTTGAATACATCAATTTCTTCTGGAGATTTGAACTCCGCAGTGTTGCTGCATTGTCGGTCAGCGGAAAAAAGTCTATTGTATACAATAGTATACAACAATGTACATTAGAGTGTCAATGAAAGAATAGGTTACAAGAATAACCTCTTTGGTTACAATAATACAAACATGTGATTACAAGTAAAGATCTATTGATCTGTCAACCTCAGCTTCATTACTAGAGCAAGCGTGCGTCACAACATCAATCATCATTGCGGCGTGTCCAACAATTTCGCCACTAGAAATTGGTACACCCCGCAACAAACATATCAGGCCTCACATTGGATGAGTAATACCTTCAAATTCTGAACTCACCTTGCATTGGGATAGTATGTCCAAGTCTCGCATTACTTTGCAGCCACAACTTTCTTTACAAAGACACATATAGCAGGACCCACGACCAGCAATCAGACTGAGTGGGGGAACTTGTAATTTTCTTGTGGCGCAGCTTTATGGTGCTTGGGAATTTTGTGTTTGCATCCTCAACAAAACTCATGACAGGCTCGAGCCCTTGTACATTTCTTTAGGCTGTCAAAATGGTACACACCGGTGACATTTAAGCGGGTGACCTCCAAGACCTACAATGACATACACTCATTTGTCGGTCTTTGTTGATAACATCTTTGGCGAGAATGGTACATTCGAAATTGCAAGTTCGAGGGGTTCCAGATTTGTCCTTTGAAGCAAGCTCGTTCGATGAAGAATGTGTAAATGGCGGATCCATGAAATGGAACCTCTGTTCCATGTCATGCTTGATGCAGAATTGGTGCATACACCTACCTTCCAAAGTCCAAGGTGCCGTAAAACAAGATGATTTAAGAAACAAATGTAAGACTTCAAATGCGAAGTTGTTTTATATTAAAGTACTAACCTCATGAAGAAATGGACTATCCCATCCGGGAACCAATCCCTACTTTTCTCCAATATTCTGATTGCCTCTTGATCAAGCACAAAGAGGCTCCTGCTACATCCTTTAAACACTTCAAGTGGCAAGTGTTCTGGTGGATGTGCGCTCTTAACACCGGCTGCAGTCCTCGTCTTTGTTGGTGTAAGTTACATTCAGCAAATGGAAGATCATTGAAAACCTTGAGGAACATTGAAATAGCCAAGAAATGAACAATTGAAGTAAAACTTTGTTTATATTAAAAAGTCAAGAGAGGTTACATCATACATAATAATACTATTTCTAGGCTTTAGTTCTATGTTTTTTCATCATATTAATACAAATTTGACTCTGATTGTCAAACATATTCAGCATTTTGTTGCTTTTCGACATAACTTTTGCACATTCCTTGCCCAAAGAACCCCGAGAAGCCAAACCTTTAGATCATTCATGAGGAAATTGCCATCTACTCTGCCGGGGCTCCATTTGTTTGAATGGATCATGGTGTTTAGCGCATTGAGGTACCCTTTGTATCTCTTTGTTATC
Organism: Isoetes taiwanensis; assembly: GCA_021234155.1. NCBI lineage: Eukaryota > Viridiplantae > Streptophyta > Lycopodiopsida > Isoetales > Isoetaceae > Isoetes > Isoetes taiwanensis. The sequence continues at coordinate 5,432,622 of JAJEKV010000070.1, read as the reverse complement.
AATGAGAAGCCACGTTCTCTTTTGTGAAACACGGAAATTGGTCGTAGACCTTTTCGAAGTGCTTCAAAAAAAATTGGCTTTTTTATTAAATAAATTTGTGTTGGTATACGATCCGACTCCATATGAACTTGAATTTGTCCTTGTGTTTCATCAATGCTCCCCTTTAACTATGACTCTCAAGTTTTGAGCCCGCGGGCTGGACCAAAGTGCTATATAAAAATTCGACCGCACCAATCTATGACTTTCGCCCACCGTCTAGTTACTACCACTTGGTTACGGTAAGTGTGATCAACTTAACATCATCTTCTTTTGGCAGTGGGTATGGACTCACTCTTGTCATAGCTTCTACCCGGAACTCCATTGTAGTAAAAAACAAGCGAGGATTGGGCTTAACCTTGTAGTCTTACGCATGGGCAGAGTTAGTGCGAGGGCTTCCCACTTCCCGGCATTTTCTTGGTGCGGGCTGGAAACTTACCTTCGGCATCTCTTCGTGCGAGGGCTGGGAAACTTGAGAATGTCTTGAGGTGTCTTTTGCTTGGAATTCTGCTCTTACTTTTTCTCTCGAGACACTTCGTTTGCAAAAATTTAATGATTCGGTAACTATATGGGTCAAATTAAAAGAAGAAAGGCACAAAAGGTTGGAAGTTACCTTGTGACTTACATTCACCGAACGATTTGTTCAGATCATAACCTGATGCATCTGCTGATTTGGAAGATTGGTGTGGAGCATGACTTAATGCATCTGCTGGACCGGCAGATTATTGTCGATTGGAGCACCTCTTTGGAGCTTGACTTGATGCACCTCTTTTGATTTGTTATCTAACGATTTGTGCGAGTTCCTATAACTTTGATGCATCTTCTTGATTTGCCCGAAGTTTCTATCTCACAGGTCTAATGCTTTCGAAGGGTGTGAGTGTCTTGTCCCCTAGCCTAACCACATTGTACCTCTATATCTACAAAGTAGGGATGAAGAAGTAAACTACATATCCCAATTGCATCAAACAAGACTTGGTTACCTTTGAGGGTAGAAAATAATTCCATTTTTGGTGTGCTATATGGACTCACAAAGTCATTGCCACCAGTATGAACAGTTAGACCTGAATTAGTAAATGGCACCATGCTACGCAAACACGGAATTGAATGACAATTGATTGTAACTATGCTTTGGTTTTTTTTTTTTAACTACGCTCGGACTTTTTTACTCTCTTTACGATGTTCTTGTTTTTATATATCTAAAGTGTCCCCCTAAAATGAGCGGCGATCTCATCCCGAGGAGCACTTTAGATACAAAAGAGGGAGAAGCAAAAGAGACTAAGCCACGAGGATGGAAGAGACTAAGCCGGGATGAAAGATTGCTATCTTGTTTTATGTCAGGCTTACTCCCTTTTAGGGAAGTTTCTTGATGTATCTAATTCGCCACCTAAAATGAGTGGCGACCTCATCCTAGGGGCAAATTAGATACATCAAAACGTTACAAACGAAAGAGACTAAGCGAGGGTGAAAGATTGGGAAGTCCACTAATCCTAATTGGCATCTGTCCCTTACATCAAAGGCCCTTAGCATGTAAACTAAGCTACCTATAAGTGCTCACTGTAAGTGCCGGTAGCTTGAAGTTGCTTTTGATCCTCCCTACTCACACCTAAGGCTTGTACCCATGTGTAGAAAATTCATGACAACAATTCTCAATGCAGCGGTGATTACAAATCCTGCAAAGTGAGCATAAATTTGTCAATGAGAATACAATTATACTAAGCACTTCAAAATTTTTGTTATGAAGTACCTCAAGAGGTCGAGAAGAGACATGGAAGATGGTATTGGTGCCCCATTTCACAATCAAAGTTGGTAGTGGTTTCCCCATCCAGCTGGAGGATCTTGCCACAGAATGGGCTGACCACTACCATAATCTTCACCTTTATCAAAGGTGCGGAAGTAGTGGATCAAGACAAATAAAGGAAGGCGGTCCTTGCAAGGCGAAACCTCTCTAACCTTGGTTCCAAAGACTTTCAATCTTTGTTGTGTCTACTTCCGATGACCCGTGATTAAGCTCCTCGATTTTTGTGCGCTCAAGTTCGTAATAGTTCCTTGACTCGATCGGCCTGCATATCTTGGCATATGGCAGAATCTTAATTTGGTTTATCCTTAATCATTCCTTCCCATTTTTAAAATCTTTATTCATCTTCTGGCCTGCTTTGAACCTTCATTTGTAGCACCCGCAGCTTTGATCACAAGTTTGCAACCTTGCCTTATTAACTGAATCACTTCTGATCTTGTAGAGTTGATCCATTCTCCGTTATCTGTTGAATTCAACTGAAAAGTAATCCAAGGTTAGTACCACATGACACAACGTGCACCACTTTACACACCACAAATTCCATCATGACAAACTTTGCACCACAAATGGCATCATATTCACCACATGTGGTGTGGCATGTGGCATTGGTGCCACATGCCACACCACATATGGCACCACATGATGCACCCAAGGCACCACATATGGCAATCCATTACTTCGCACCACAAATGGCGTCAAAGACACCACATGTGGTGCAAAATGTGGATCCATAGTGGTGCCACATTAGACACCACATGTGGCACCACAATGTACCTGAAGGCACCACATCCAAGCAGGCATCCACCACCCCATATGTGGCGGATAGCGTGGTGCAATATTTAGCGCAGCGATTGCACCACATATGTATGGACAATCCACCATTCACAAGTATCACCATATCTAACATCACATATGACACTAAGTATAGAAACATATAGAAGCCAATTCACTATTCGGGATAAGGTACCACGTTTGGTACTATATGTGACACTACATATGCTACAAACTACATTATTAACATATAATTGGCACCATATGATGGTATCTGTAACACATTTGGAGCTACATACTCATGAACTGAAATTATCCACCACAACTCGAAACTAGCAAAGACAAATTTCCTACACATAACTTACAACACACCCAAATGAAGAAGTAAGTGGTGTACCTGATTGTTCAAGCTTGCTAGACCTTCTTTGGAAAATAACAATTCAATATTAAATTGCATCATATGGTGGTTCCATAAGAAGAGGGTTGAAAAGTACCTATTATTTTCCCCGAGATTCTTCTTCTGACTTTGAGGAGGCTTGAATTGTGGCCTAGTCATTTCAAGAGAGGAAGCATCATCTGTGGCATGTTGCTCGCTTCCTCACTATTTGAAATGCTTGCATTCTTCCTCTTACGTTGGGACGGAGAGGCTTGAGACTCTTTTTTCTCATAACTTGTTGCGTAAACTCAGCGGTTTATTTCTTTTCCTTTTTGTGTGAAGGTAATACATAGCAGCCATAGTCCGCGGGAGGCCATGCCTCCCCGGGCACACTTCCTGCCTGTGGATTTTTTTGTAAAGGCACATATATTCATTATACCTCTCCTTGCTCGATTCTTCAACTTTGCATGATGAAACAAAATAATATTCTAAACAACAGAGAATCATGGGCATCCCCGAATCTACAATGCAACCCACGTAAGTGGATTTTTCCTAATACTTTCGGGTCCCCAAACAGACTCGATTTCTTCTTGTGTGGCGTAATGCTTTTCTTGCCCGTACATTTTCCTTTGTAGGTGTATCCCGCGGGCATTCAAGTCCGGTATGATCGAGCCATTTTCGCGGATCGATCTTCTTGCCTTTAAATCGAAATGGTCTTGCCGGATTAAGGGAGCGTGATCAGAGTTTTGAGGGAAAATGATGGGTGTACATTCTTTGAATAAAGCCTGAATAAGACCGAAAAGGACAAAAAATTTTGAATAAGTAATCATGTGTATTTTTTAAAAAATAACTGCCTCTCCCACTACAAATTCGGTAGTTCCCACCACACTTAGCACCCAAAAATGTGGTGCTAAAATGCACGTTTTTGTTCCACTACAACATGCTTTCACCCGCACCTACATATTTATATGTTGTCTGTGCTACTATATGCCTTTAGGGATGGAGTTTTGATAACTATGCATATGAAGAGACTTGTAGTTTAGTTCTAATGTCAATGCAGGTTCAATCAAACAAATGCACCAGATCTACATTGTGCTTTTCTGAACTACTCGAACATGCAAGCATCTTTATATGCCTTCATTATCAAAATTGAAGGTTGAAAGCACATTGTCGAAATTATTTGATGTTCACATTTCATTTCAAAAAAGCAATTGCTGAAACTTACTTAGTATAGTTTCTAAGTTTTCAATGAGGATGAAAATTTGACTTCTAACTTTATGATAACCGCATTCCAAAATAGGGAAAACATATCTTTCTAGAAAAGTTCAGTGAGGCCGATTCTATTTGGGAACCCAACGATTTAATAGACCACTTAGCTACACCTAGATACAGTAGTTTCAAAGGTTAATAGTAAATAATGCTATGGAATTCTGGCACCATTGCCCTCCTATAGTGATTTTGCTAGATAGTTGCTTTGTTGAACTGATCTAGATTTACATCATTTTGCTAGTGATTTTTGGTGGAGCACAAATCCATGGTCAATCCTTGGTCGGGTCTCTTGAGCAAATACAAACAAATGGTTTGGCATCGCAATCTGCATTTGAATAAAGAAACCCACGCTTGAATAAAGAACCAAAAATGAAGGAGATGGGAGAGTTGTATAGAAAGCTGTTGGTGTCTATATGCAAGATGACAAGACCATAGGTGCCATTAATCGTTATACATATATGTCGCACGTTCCAAAAGACTTATTTTTGTATGAAATTTGAAAACCTTTCAAACTCAAACAACGCATAAACACACACATACACAAAAAAAAAAAATACAAATATAAATTATGTATTCAATTCACAAATGAATGCTATACAGTGAATGTTCCAAAGGATCCCAACAATGCTCGGCAATTTTTCTAGTAGTATAGAATAGAATACTATCCGGATTAAAACCCCCTCTCCTTGCCCCGAAGGGTTAGTTGGGGGAAAAACTGTGACAGGAATAGGTTTGCTATCAAACTGCACAAATGCAAACACAATTATATATACATCATGGGGAAGATATATATGAAAACATATCAGGTAAGTGCCCGAGGACCGAGCTGATCTCGGCGATCCATGATCTCTTGGAGGTATGATCCCAATCTTCGTACCGAGCTCGTGATGAGCAGCTCATGCAGGGGCTGGCCGAGGCGGATCAGGTCAGCATAGTGTATCCGCATATTATCATATGTCGGACAACTCTAAAGAATATGACATTTGTCTTCCACTGCTCCAACCTGGCAGCGTTGGCAAAGCCTCTCCTGACGCGACTCTCCAATCCATCTCCCCGTCTCAATCCAGAGATGATGCGCACCTGTGTAGATAAAGGCAATGGATCTACGCTTTTTCATGGGTAAATGAGTGTGCAGATAGCATTGCGGGCCCCATCTCAACATGGGATTTAGTGGCATTGATAATGTGTTGTCTTGGCTTGACCTGTTCAAGGGTGCTGGAATCCCATAGCTTGCTGACGAAGCATGTGTCAAGGTACTGTCTGAGAGTGTGGTGATCTGCCTCCTGCACGTTCCAGCTGGCCAGCCATTGAGCTCTCTTTTCCCGCCAGCAGACTTTTAGGCGTTGAGGCCCCATTGCCACATCATAAGCGAGGTTAGGGAGACGAGTATCGTCTATGAAGACCACCTTCTGGAAGTAGACGATGTGTCTGTCAAGGGTCCCCCTTTGAATAGGCAAGAAACCTGTTTCCTGCAACAGTATCTAGTATGGGACTGTGGACTTCACCCCCAGGGCCCATGCCAAGAAAGCTTTCACCCATTCCAAATCTTGCAATTTGCTATGCAAAGTAATCAAACGTGTTTTTGACTAGTTCTTAAAGTTATGTCATTATCAACAAAATATATGAATCACCTGGTGGATCACCTAAGTGCCCCTCGTGTCCACTGCAGACTTCCCACCGAAAACCCCTCTGCTTGGTTTTCTAGCACATCCCTAAATTGGAACTTGATCGATATACTAGCCGTGTGGGCGAGGCATAACATCCCGGTGCTACTATTGGCACCCTAACTATACATTCAAAACCAAACGTATATCGAGTTAGATATATTGCGTATATCAAATATACAGCGTATATCGAGTTCGATATACGACGTATATCTAGTTAGATATACAGCGTATATCGAACTCGATATGCGATTTTTTTTTTTTTTTGGAAAATTCTGTATATAAGCTTCATTTTTATACAATTATACGGCATATATACCATATATTGAACTCGATATATGCCATATACGTATATCACACTCGATATACACTATATACGTATAAAAATTTATATATGAGTTTTTATTTTTGCAGCCCATGGCCTTTGCCACATTACAAATGACGTATATCGAGTTAGATATACGTCCTTTTTTTGGCACCATGCCACTGACGTATATTTAGCGCGATATACAACATGTATATCGAACTCGATATACATATCACTTCTATATAATATCAATAGCTCGTGTGTGAGACGCATCGACTCGTCCACGCTTTGGTGATCTTCCTTCTGTTCTTTTGCTCATGTGTCTGATTTTTCATCTGTAAGCTTTTATTTTATTTCTTTTTAACGCGTACTTTTGTTACAGATAGTCTTCCTCCTGTTCCTGTAGCTATCGAAGAACGACGGTATCAATTCTATTCATTTTGTATTAAACGTATGTCACTATTTTGATTTTGTGCCATAAGTACGTATGAATAGAATAATATTCTTGTAACTATATTAGGGCAAGAATTATTTATTGTATATTTGATATTGTACTAGGGATTGTAGATGGAGACCAACTATGATTCGGAGGCTAGTGGTAGTGATGATGATTTTTCAAATATCGCTGATGAGTTCTCTAGTGACATAGAGGGTTTTTCTGAAGAAGGGGAGCTCTTAACCGATGAAGAGCTTGACATTGGGGACGATGTATCTAGGTCCTCAACCTTACGGGAGGATTCTGTGGGTGTGAGTGGAATAGGAAGCCAACATCCTCCTAGAATCCATCGAGAGTTATTGATAGAGTGTGCAACAAGATATCCTGACCCTATTGCATAATTAGATAGTAGAATAGTTAAGGGATATGGATTTACGTCTAAAACATATCAGCTTATGAGACATTGCATAATGCATCATAGTAATCCCTTGTCTTCTGACATTGATAGATGTGATCCAAACTTTCCTTCCACTCCTCAAAGGAAAAATAGGCCCCCAACCCAAATTGCTGATCGAAAGGTCGAGCGTTGGAATACATATATGTCTAAACTTCATACAGACCCTGCAGTAGGGTCCTATTTGTATAGGCTCGACCATGGACCACAACGTAGGATTCCATGGTTAGAGATGTGGGACACTATTGTGGCCCGTCATCACTTGGAAGAATCTACACATGTCTCATATTATAAAACCATTGAAACACTAGAGGCAGAGTGGGAGGTAGGACTTCTATTTCATGGCATTCCAAGACAATACATTCGTGATTGCCTCACAGCATGCCAATGTGGAGCTAGAATGAGACTAGCTGATGAGCACTTTGATCACAAGGTTGAAATAAGTATTGATCAATTAGAAGAGCAGGTCATCCAGTTGCAAACACAGTATAGAGTGCGATTAGTCCATGCGCACTCTAGGGTACGAACACAAACTTAGGAGACTGTCGATGATTATGCATGTCATCGTTGGAGGCATCCTCGTCATCGTGCAGTTAGAACAGACAGGCAAGTGCGGAGATCCCATAGACGTCGTTGTACATTTCGAATACGTACTGTACAACCAATAGATCCTGCATCCATTGATCAGAGAGCATTTGTGTTGGTACGCTCTCAACATTCAGGACACGACTCCTTCAGTTGTGCTGAAGATTGGTCTATGCCAGTATATCCACAATTGCTCCAGGAGGCTGCTAGTTTATTAACATCAGTTTCCAAGGCCAAGACGGTTTGGGATTTTGTGAGGCAACGTGGACCGACCATGAAGCATGATGCCTCACGCATCGATCGAGTTATTTACCGGTTTGTCATGTCACAGGAGGATGTATGGCGACTCGGTTACCAACATCGTATCCAGGGTGCGTATTTGATAATTCATTACTCCATATTCATCTTGTTTTTAAATCTTGTGGAGCTCTTGTATGCGTTGAATATTGAGTGGTTGCATGTAGTGAGCAAGTGGTGTTGTCCATGACTACACAATCTTGTTCTACAACCAGATACCATGTATGGATGAAGACTAGATTCTGTGAATGTCCTTCCCATCATGCTATATGCAAGCACATAATAGCTGGGGACTACTATCTGGCCCAATATGAGTCCAGAATATATCAACTGTTGTTTCCAAATTGGCACTGTCACCCACGACCACCTCCACGTCCTGCACCACCTCGAAATGACTTGGCCACACTTGAGGTGTTGTTGCAGGAATGGACTACCCTGCTACATGCCGAGCTACAAGAACGAGAAGATGAACTAAGGGTCATTCACACACATGTATATGATAATGTGTCTGAGGGCATCACCCGCATTCGACGGCAAATACGATACTTTTTGGATGCAGCTGCTCCTCGTCAACAAGTATTTAAAGGCTCATTTTCCACCATGCAACAGGGGGCGCGTGCAGGTCCTTTTCCATATCGAACACCAACCTCTGTAGCTAGGGAACACCCACCTGATCCTCGAAGGGAGCGATCCAGACGGCATTAAGGATTGCGAATGTATTGTCTTAATTCTGTAGAGATATGTCCTTGTGGCACAGAATATCTAATCTTGTTATGCATGCAGCTATGGCAGATGGAGCATCATCACATCCTAAACAAGAGCACCATGAGTCACCCTTGCCTCCTTTGACATTGGGTTTGGAAGAGGTTGAGTGCATCCAGTGGTTGGAGGAGTACGACAGGCTGCATGAGATTGCGGATGGGTGTTCTTGTGATAAGGTGGCCATGCTTACTATCGATGGGATGAGGCAACGCAAGCGGGCCATGGACGAGCTTCGCAACAAACTGGAGAGCCTGCCTCTAGATGCAGACAAGGCTGAGGTGGTGTCCTTGCATGCAGACTATGCAGAAGCCGTTCGTGACTTCCATGAGTATGTGAGGAGCGAGAGGATGTTATTGATTGTTTCTTAGCCCCACCCTTACCTGGTTTTTCTTCCATGTCACCACGTTCTGAGTAACCTTGCCTGATTGTGCTCCTATTGACAATATTGACAGCTTGCAAGAGATTGTTCATATGGTTGAAATTAATTGGACACAAGAAAACCACCATAATATATTACAATGACATAAATGTACAAACTCTAGATGCTACTGATGCTGGCCCATCTCTCTAACTCTACGATGATACCAGTACACTCTGGAATACAAAAGAGCCAACATAATTGGCCACTGAGTCCTCTCAGAGCGGACGTCCTCCTCTATGTACCAACTTCTCCCAACCTGCACAAGTATAAGAGTTAAAAATTGGTTGAACACTTATAGCATGTACAAAAGCATAGTAGATAGTAGATTCACATGTGTATGTGGAACCTCGGGCCGTAAAAGAGTCCTAACGACCAGCCGAATGCTCAAAGCTGCGGGAACACCGCAACTCGACTGATCCTGCTACTGTGGAACTGTGAGTGAGCTGATGGTTGCTCTACGGATCCAGTCTCTCCAATGACTAGTGGCACTCAAAGTAGCAAATATGTGGCCACCTAACCTATAGAATATATAATTAAAACTAGATGTAATACACTTCATTAATTACTATTTGAGGAAAATACACAAGCTTACTGATGTAGTGTGTTCTCCTGCACCCTAAACCCGCTAGTCAATGGAAGAGAATCAAGGTAGAACCATCCAAGGTGTGAGTCTGGAATGCCAAGTGCCTGCCTGACCTGGTCATCTCGTATGTGAAGAAGAACGACCCAGTGAGAGCTGCAAAAAACAAGATACGTGTTGCGAGTGAGAAATGGCAAAAACAAATTGTAATGTACAAATAAAATCATACTTACTGTACGATGATAGGCTATATGATGGCTCGAAGCCCTTCCCAATCTGGTGTGGTGCTTTGTATATAAGGTTGAACCCGCTGCACTGCACTATCATGATCGGGAAGCATGGCCAACGATCATAGATAACAGGATCTATGATAAGTACTCTACGTCTCTCTGGTACGGAAAACGTATGCCTAAGGACTCTGAAAAACCATAATCAAAAGGTTACCTATACATGATAAGTAATAAAAACAATAAATAAAACGCATGTCAAGTGTAACTTACCCTAGCTCGACACGTACAATCTCATCTTCCCACTCCATCGCATATGCAACTACGGCTCGGCCGCCAACTCGATCGCGACGAGGAGGTCTCCCACGTGGACGTCTAGCTCGTGTCTGCTCCTGGTGGGAGGGGAGCTCACATCGATCTAGTAGGTGATGGTCAACCCTAATGGGCAGTGCTGGAAACTCGTGCAATCTCACATGCACATACACACCATCCCTGTCCACTAAACGCCTGAGCTCCGTGATGATGTCAACCCTATAGTCCCTGGCAAAGATAAACACCTCCTCAAAGAATGCAAGCTGCAGCTCAAGCTCAGGTGGCATCACAATATCAAGGGGATACTGCACATCCCTCCTCTGCTCATCTGCCCATCCACGGAGTGGCTGTGCCAACAAACATGCCCAGATATCATGCCTCCCATACTCGCCCTCCCAAAACAGGAAGTAACCTCTGGCCCGGTCTCTAATCCATGCGTCTCGCCCAGGTACATCCTCATGTGGTGGAAGTGGTGTGATAAGTACTGAAGCCCCTGGTCCCATCTCAGTGTGCAAGATGTCACTAAAGACCTGATGACCCCTCTGCACAAGATCTGAGTCTATCGGAAGGCATCGTATCCCCTCTCTAAGTGTCTCTAGTGGAGGAGGTGTCTGCAGGAACATATCACGTGGAATGTCCTCTCTCTGCCATCATGGTGTACTGTCTCTATGCATCTCTGCACTGGGATCCACCCCACTACTGCTCCAACTCTCTAAATGATCCAATGATCTCCTCCTCCGTGCATCTGCTTGTCTCAACCTCTCTGCCTCTATCTCCTTATCACGTAAGCACCTCTCTACCTCCTCCTGTCTCAACCTCTCTGTCTCCTCTGCTGCATCTCGTGTCATCCTCTCTATCTCCTCCTGTGCCGACTGTCTCATCCTCGCTATCATCTCCGCCTCCTCTACTGCCTGTTGTCTCACCCTCACCCTCTCACTCAATATACGCTAATCTTACATTTAATATTCACATAATGAAATCAAAATACGAATATAGTGAGTATATCGCACTCAATATACGCTTTCCAAAAACAAAACCAATCTCCTTGAATTTTAGATCCTAATTTTAAATCCCACCTCTCTTAAACGATCACATCAATTGAATTTTAGATCCTAAACGATCACATCAAAAGCATGAACATAAACAGTTGTAGAGCTCATACAAACGAGATGTAAAAGTAAGAAACCTTTGAGGAATTTGATCACGAATACTCTTACTAACACAGTGCTTCTTCCATGATCGTCGGTATGAATCTTTCCGAAATTCTCTCCAAAAAGCGCAGAAATCGCTCAGAAAAAACAGGAAAAGAAAAAAAAAAAAAAAAAAATTGATATACAGTAGTATATCGAGTTAGTTAGATATACTATAGTATATCGATATACTATAGTATATCTAACTCGATATACTCATCAGTATATCAATTTTCTGCTTTTTATCGCCATTTTTTAAGATCCTTGGGATATCATTATATTGAACTTCGATATACGCCATATATCGAACTCGATATACGCATGGTTTCGAATGTTTGGTTAGGATTTTTTACCCGATAACGTCCCTCATGTCGCTGCTGCCCGTTTACCATTGGCTCCACCCTAGTTCACCCTAGTTCATCCCCAACAAGACTTGAACTTATCGATGTACTAGGCCTAGGCCGAGGCCCACACCCCCGGCCGCGCCGTGGGGGGGCTTAATAGAACATTCTCTTAATTCATTTGTAACGTGGCAAATTATTAGTCCAACTTCCAGGCAGTCCAACTTCCAGGCAGGAGGTTTTAGGTAGGATGCATTGGAAGAAAGCAAACATGGCTGTGTTGAAGCATCCAACAGAGATGGGAAATTGCGTAAAAGGTGGGCAGTCAGTTTTGTCTCAAATGCACTGGAATGTTTAGAGAATGCATCGAATTTGGTTGCCGAAAACTGCATCTTAGCATCTATTATTCAAATAATGCTTGCTGATTTTCATTGCAATGTGCACGAATGTCCTCTCTTGCCCTCTTAGCTTTCCTAATGGAAACACAGTTTATGTTTCTGCTACAAAATCTTGCGAAAGAACTGTATATGGGATTTCCCAAACAAAGTATAACCTCGCAAACTTCACTGAATCTACACATTTGGGTGCAAGGCATCCACAAACCTTTGGCTCCTTGTTTGATACTTGTGTTCTTCTCTTGCAAGATTGTGCAAAAACACAGTCAATGGGGAAAGGGAAACTCGTCCATGCTCACATTATGAAACGGAAGCTGAAGCCCTTTATTTTCCTTTGGAATACCCTTATCCACATGTACGTTAAATGTGGTGGCATTTGCAATGCCTATCAAGTCTTTGTTCTGATGCCTTTTAGAAATCTATTCACATGGAACGTTATGATCACAGGACATGCTCAAAATGGAGAAGGAAAGGCAGTGATTACATTGTTCTATCGAATGCAAGCTGAGAATATGGTGCCTGATGGAGTAACCTTTGTAGGCATTTTGAGTGCTTGTGCTCATATGCTAGCTTTAGAAAGGGGAAAATTTTTTCATGCCTGTGTGTTAATTCATGCATGCGAATCAAATATCCGTGTTGGGAATACTCTTATCAACATGTATGCAAAATGTCAGAGCATAGAAAATGCATGGCATATGTTTGCTCAAATGCCCAAACGGAATATAGCTTCATGGAATTCAATTATTGCTGGATTTGTTCACTGCAAAAACGAAAGTAAGGAAGCCTTTAAGCTTCTAGAACAAATGCAATATGATTTGAAGCCAGATAAAATTACGTTTCTGACCGTTATAGGATCATGCATCCATTGTGCTTTTTGGGAAGAAGGAAAGCGTGTTCATTCTCAAGCATTAAACACTGAGTGGGATTCTGATGTATTTCTTGCTGGTTGCCTTGTTGACATGTATGCAAAGTCTGGAAGCCTAGACAATGCTTGTGAAATATTTGATAGAATGAACACGCAAAACCTTGTCTCTTGGAATGCACTGATTTCAGGATATGTTCAGCATGCATATAACAACGAGGCCCTCAAAATTTTCCAGCATATGTTAGATGAGTCCATAAAATTTGATACTCGCACTTTTTCTGGTGCACTGGCTGCGTGTGCCGGATTAGGGGCCCTGGCACAGGGAAGGCAGATCCACAAGACTATGTTGGAAAGTGGTTGTGAAATAGACATGGTTATATGTGCTACACTTATTGATATGTATTGTAAATGTGGGTGCATTAAAGATGCCCACCAGATCTTCGACAGCATGGCTGTACGTGATGCAGTTACATGGAATGTAATGATTGCTGGATGTGCATGGCACGGAGATGGAAAAGAGGTGGTTAGTCTTGCTTATCAAATGCAACATGAAGGCCTGAAGCCAGATGCAGTCACATTTCTTTCAATTCTTGCTGCCTGCAGCCACGCATGTTTAGTGGATGAAGCCCATTTATTTCTTGATTCAATGGGACACGTTTATGGCATTGTTGTCACAGAGGAACATTATGTCTGTATGGTTGATCTTTTTGGGCGCACAGGCTATCTAGAAGAGGCAGGTGACTTTATAACATGCATGCCTTTAGAATTTTCCACCACTTCATTGATGTCCCTTCTTGGTTCATGTATAAAGTACTATGAAGTTATGTAAGATTTTCTCTCTGTCTTGATGTACTATAAAAGCGCTTCAGCCACACAATTAAATCCCCGTCCTATGTATTTCAGAGGTTGCTCCTCTCCTTCCAAAGGTAATAAGAAATCTCTGCAGTGCTGTCGCAGAAAGGCAGGGAAAAGCATGTAATCTGGGCTGATGATTGGGTTGTCATTCCCGGTTGTTTGCAGAAGTATATGCTATGATATCAGCATCATTCCTAATGAATGCCAACCTTTTTGGTTACAAAATGCCAACCAGCCAATTTGCTGTTGCTAACCTGCGTTGGGAAGCAAATTTCCCTCCAAAACGTCCCTGGCATATTGAAGAGAAAGTTTATTGAATATCAACACTGTAAAAATCTGCTTTATAAAACCACAATGAAGCTGAATGGGGAAGATTTATGTGCATTTTTCTATTTAAAATTAGTTTTTTCGTTCTTCTGCTTCTGTTGCGAGAGCACTGGCAACAAAACAAAGAACATTTACTGGCTACAATGTGATACTATTTACAGTGAAATAGACTTGAAACCATGGTCAAATACTATCTATTTCGACACACACTTGCTTTATATCATGCTAATGTGCTTCATAGTGTTGATTTTGCAGTTGAAATGAGTCTGTGGTCCAATGAATGCAATTGCTTGGATGGACAAGATGTGCATGATGATTTATTATCTAAAACTCATAAACATAGGTTGAACTATTTAAAGAGTAGCTCGTTTTTTACCAAGGGCAACGGTTGATTGTGTACATTTGGTTTCTTTCTTAGATTCTAGTATGTTATCAGGCATCTTTTGCTAAAGGAAATGCTCTTGTCGAGTTCCTTATTGTTAACTGAACCTAGATGCAGCTTTTGCCTGTATTATGACATTTTCCCTCAACATAGTTATATTGGAATTTAACCATGTTTGCTGAATGCAGACCTTGTAATTTCAACACACGTAGACAAGAATAGCTCCTGGAGAGGCAATCATGACTTCTGTCATGTACCAGCACCATTTATGGGAGGAGATGAACGATAGTGTGGCTCCTCGGCCCAACCAGCATATCTAGAAAAAGGATCTATTATGGCTGCCAACCAGTTAGAAACTCTCAAACTCTCAGGCAGCAGATAAGTCTGGGTGTAACAATCTCTCAGCAGCAGCGTGTGGAGATGCATAAAGTGAGCATGTCTTATCGGCCAACTTTATCTGGTTAGTCTCTTCACGATAAATTCCATTGTGTACTTCATAATGTTAAATATCTGAGACATGGGAAATTAATAAACTTATTACATGTTGTAGTACATTTCTTTTAAGGACTGGCACAAGGAAGTTTGCAAATGAGCGTCTCATTCAGGTCAAAGATGACATCCTGCACATGCGCCAATTTATCTGTCTGTGAACCGCGGAGATAGACATAAAAATGGGCAGCATTCTCATCCAGCTAAGGTTTGGTTGCTCATAGTAGGACAGCAAACAATCTACCAGACTAGTTGTGGCATACTATGCTGATAAGTGCAGATGTTCGAAATGTCAAAATAACACCCCATCAGAAGGAGCCTTTTGTAAGGTTTGCTTCTGAATCCTTTGGTTAGATAGAAGCGTGAATTTTATTGAGACTCGCATGGTTTGGAATTCAGCTTGTGTATTTTAAATTACTTCATTGATGTGTGTTTCAGATTGGAATATGCCAGACGGAATGGATCAGCAAACTGAAGCTAATATTCCACAGCTCACAGAGACAAAGCTTAAACTCGTCCTATCAAGAACAACTAGCTGGCAGCTTTAGAGAGGGACTATATGCATTCTTCTCATTAATTTTAAAGCTGGTTCCTGTTACTGGGATGCAATGGGCAAACGCCACCGCAAGGAAAAGAATATGTTAAGGTTTACAGCGGTGTGTTCTATTTTCCTGTCTTATTTTTTTCTTTTTTGGGTTGCTCGAAGGGCAAACCCTAGGGATGGAGGGGTGAAAATAGGATATGCCAATGTATATTCCAATGGGAAGGTGGAGATTTCGAGAGAAAGATCAATGGAGGGCTGCGATTGAATATGGAGGAGCAAGCACCTAAAAGCCTTATAGACTCCCAAGCATTGTCAGTTCGTTGGAGACATGCATGCAGCAGTCGGATTGAACATGTTCGTTTTGTTTGGATTGGGCTTATCTGCAGATGGATTCTTCTTGTATAGCATTTTCCTCAGTTTGTGGCTTCATGTCCATAAGCAAATCCAGAGTTTGTGTAAGACGACAGAAATAGGCCTAGGTAATTGCAGAGATAGGAGAGTGTGTGTTGTGAGATTATTAAGCAATTGGAACAACTCCCCTGCCAATACCGTCAAAGTGGACATGGCACAAATGTAGAATTGCATGGTAACTATTTCCAAACGAGTGCATCAGAATAAATGAACACAAGTTTTTGAAGCGTTTGATCATTTGGAGATGTATCTCTCTGTATTTGTGTTTTAGAATTCTCAATGTCACGAAAGTAATGTGCCTTGTATAATTCCTTGCAATGTACACGACTATAGACCAGTGTATCAGGTATTCCATCCGTATAAACATCTAGTGTTGTTGCATATAAAAATATCAAGATCATTTAGAGTTATATTCTTAGAGTTATATTCTTTGTATTTGTGTTCTAGTTCATGAGGTATAAGTTGCATTGCAGATGTACACCTCCCTTATTTGACGAAATTTTGTCTTATCCATAGATGAGATTTGTGCATTTTCCTCATTATAGTTGCTTGAAGCATTGAGATGCACAACAGCATTAGAACCACCAAGATTCATTTTCAAATAATAATGATATGAGGGACCGACATTGACCTGACTGATACCATGGCATGTTATTGTCTTAACGAAATTTCGACGAGCCTTGTCTTTAACATTTGTAGGGACATCCATAAGAGCTGCAAGAAATGATCAACAACAACTTCCGTCGAGGCCAAGGATATGTTTGTGTTGCTACCACAAGCCTTGTGCTTAACGTGCACGGAATCCACTTTTAGCATTTAGAAAAGTTACATAGGTTCTGTCTCCTTAAGACCTACATACCTTGAATAGCATCTTCGAGCAGGGACAAGGATATATTTTTCTATACAACATTTACATGTACATGATTTGACTGTTGATATCCAAAAAAATTGCATAATGTGACCATCATCTGCCTCGATGTCCTCCATCTTCATCTCAAATCTATAACTCATCATGAATAACATCTTCTCTGCTTTAAGAAATGTGCATTCTTAGTTTTAATTGCATTTTGGAGAATCATGTAATAATAAAAATGCAACGTGCAGATACAATAACTAATTGATAAAAAAAAGGTACTAAATCTCCTACCATTAGCATGATGTTCGGTAATGTTATCCAAAGGTATGTATTAATCTGCCAAAGTCGATATTAGATCTAGCTTTTGGTGAATACATTATCATCCCTCATATTTTTGTAAGGATATTGACATTAAGCTCTAAGTGCTGAGAGAAGAAAAGAAATAGAGTTGAATGTGACAAAATATAACTCTTACTGGTTATAAGCACACATATGTGCTTATATGGCAGCATATGTATTTATTTATAGGACTATGGTTTAAATGTCTTCGCATATGCTTACGTATGGCTATAGCTCTACTTGCCACGCAGCCAGGACCGATTGGTCGAGCCAAATATAACGTGGAATTTTGTCGAAGTTTTTTTTTTTTTTCTTTTGAAGAACTGTGTCATCAATATATTAAAAGAATGGTAATGTTACAAAGCAAGTGAGGAGGAAGGAGAACTGCCCCAAAGAGACAGCGATACTTCGACACTCCACAACAAACTCATAGAAAAACTGCAACTCTACTGCTGTACAAACCGACCATCACCATCTACAACACCCAAGAAGTCCCGCCAAATGGCAAACTTCCGCTCTACTAATCCCAGGAACACCAGAAAGCTTTGAAATAGCTGGTAGCATGTGTTTTTTCATTAGGGCGTATTTGGAGTTTCAGATACAAGCTATTTCAAAGCTTTCTGGTGTTCCCGGGATTAGTAGAGCGGAAGTTTGCCATTTGGCGGGACTTCCTGGGTGTTGTAGATGGTGATGGTCAGTTTGTACAGCAGTAGAGTTGCAGTTTTTCTGTGAGTTTGTTGTGGAGTGTCGAGGTATCGCTGTCTCTTTGGGGCAGTTCTCTTTCCTCCTCACTTGCTTTGTAACATTACCATTCTTTTAATATATTGATGACACAGTTCTTCCAAAAAAAAAAAAACACATGCTACGTGATCAATGGTAAATTGGGAACTTGTGTATAATGCATTCTTAACAGTTTTATTATATCTAGCTTGCAATACATAATGCATGATATAGTATAAGCACATACTTTTAATGTTTGTTTGATCATGTGGTATACGCTTGGTCATTATAATTGCATGAGAAGTCCTCTATTTAAGTACATTGATTCGTGTTTCATTCATATGTTTCCTCATTATAAGCATTTCAACATGAGGTGATTGCCTCTACACATTGCCATTTATTAATAACTGTGACATAAAATGCATGCTACTCCACAAATTTGTGACCACTGTCGTATACATAGATATAAGTGATGATAACGATTATGGAGCAAATGCACATGAGGGGGGAAGTGGGGTTCGAGGGGGCAAATGACTTCTTTTCTGCCTCTAACCCCCGTTTCCTCCTCAAGTTCATTTACTCTCTGAGGCGAGCCAAATGATGCATCATCTTTGTGGAGCCCTATGTAAAGCCTATGTTATTACAAGCATATACTAGAAACGCGTGCCCGGCGATGCCGGGCATGGTTGTGGACTTGGGGAATAGATGGATGTATTAGGTCTTGTAAATGCAATTGTCTTTGTAGATTATGCTAAATGGAAAGTTTTTATGGCTTAGGAATGCCGAGAAATACCCTTGGGTGCATGGTAGGAATAATAGAATGCATGTTCTAAAATAGATTGGGTAATGGAATGCATAGACTTTAGGGTATTGAATAGGTATTTGGGGCGAGTATATGGGATGTAAAGTTAGATTTATATGTTAATGCAAGGCTTACTACAACTTTGTATTTTCATAAAAAGGAGAGAGCTTATTTTTCATTACGTGTAGTCATGCTGATCGATGTAGCGCATCCAATTTCGCTAAAAAATATGTATGCAATGTCAAGACGTGGATATCTATCATTGCATTCTTCATCATGATGACGATGATATTTAACCCTAATGTCGCTGCTTTTTATTCCTTCAAACCTTAATTCTAGACCAATGGGTATTAGTGGATGTGTCTTGATTTGATAGATCTTAAATATTCCATTGATTTATTTAGATGATGATAGTAAACCCTACAACCAAATTTCATAAATGCCAAGGCGTTGAAAATGAAATTTAGAAATCTTTCACCCTAGTTAATCAAAATCTGAAATGTGGAAGCCTTAATCAATAAATAGGCCAGATGGCATGAAACCCCGGTTCTTGATTGATTCCTGAATTTGATTAACAAATATGAAGCCAAACAATGATAGAATAAAGAGAATAGCATGCAAAAGCCCCAGTCATGGCGAAAAGCCCCCATCATCTGTTTGTATTTGCAGATGCAGGCCACACTTAATGATAACCTTAACTATAATCAACAACATTTTACATGTTTACATCTAAGATACATGAGCTAAGCATCGTTGGTGGAAGGCAGCCTCATCGCAATAAAAACAAATAATAAAACAGGGGGATTAGGATTCTAAAACTTCCTATACACCTTCTTATGATGATAAGAAGGTGCAAGTCCATTGCACCTTCTTATGATGATAAAGCCATTGCTGCCATCCTGGCCACCTGCAGGAAACCTTTACCAGATCTGCATAACACAAATGTTCAACCTTTATGTAAGCAGTAGGCACTGCAAAGCATCAAAACGTTGCAGCTACATTGGAAAACTCTGCTAAGATAAATGCATTGGGAAACTCTGTTTAACGAAACCATTAGGAAACTCTGCCAACCAAATTAAACAGAAACTTACTGCAAAAACTCAATGGTGTCACCTTCTGCCTTCTGCAGCTCGACCATAAAAGAAAAATGGCCCAACTTCGAACACCTGAATTCAAATTAAGCATGCAGTTTTAAGATATCCAATCAAATTTAGCAATTTTTAAGATACCCAATCAAGTTTACATTGACATACAAAATGTAATACCTCTGTACAGATCGAAAGATGGCACCTCCTACCAGTTTTTGCCCCTAGCAACCTCATCTAAAAACCATACACATAAGTCAATATGTGTTAAAAATAACCTGAGTCATAAATAAGCCCATTCCTCACCTTAGAATTTGCTTTTGAGTACTAAAACCAAGGGGTTTGCAGTTTCTTCAATCTTTCATATTATTTCTTTGGTCATGCATCTAATGTAAAATGGGTTTCCAGCTTAGATCTTCCCTATAATCACCACAAATGGAATTCATCTTTATTGATAAGCTACTATAAAACTTGCATAAAGAGACTTGTTGCTTACCTGTTGCTTTTCGAATAGACCAGAGAGATCTAGCCTTGAAAACATTGAAATAAGCTCAAAAGTGTTTACAGTATTGACAATTCTCCTCCTTGTCCAGCATTGCCATGTGCTGAAATACATGCAATTCATGTCAATAAACTTGATTGTTGATATTTTTAAATGCTTGACTGGCTACAACCAAGCATAAAATAACAATAGTTCCTCTGAAATCAAAATTAATACACTCATTAATGGCTCTCCAACATGCAAGATGTTGTCGTATGAGGTCCAATTTCATCATTCTCCCGCCTGAATGAGAATATGAAAAATAAAATAAATAAGAAAGATGTTTCACTTAAAAGCCAAACCATATGTACTCATTGTCCATACAAAAATAGAAGAAAAGAAACACATACTTGAATTATCATGCGTAGAAACCAGTATGTGTGCCCATTTTACTCAATACCATGGGCTGAAGGAAGAAAAGTCGCATCCGGATAGAACAAATATATACCGCAAAATGAATATTTGAACAATCATCCAAAGCTCACGAGATGTAAACGGAGAGTATGAAGGGAACAATTATGAAATGTTGATCGCACTTTAAAAACACGGGAAAAATATAAAATATCATAACAAAATCACCACATGCACAATGAAGCAGGCCCAAAACTAAGAGAATCTGGAACATTGAAGCGAGGTTTAAATGCAAAGATATTAATCTCCAGTGGTTACCTAAAGAAAGCTTTGCTTGAAGCGGTTGTTCGCGGCTTCAAAACCCTATGTCGGACATCAAAAGACTTTTGCCACTCACCGCAACAAACTCAGCTCAAAATCAAATGCATTTCGGCAAAACAAAATGGAAAAGAGGAACATTTACACCGCTTCTAGAACGAAAGACAAAGAATCATGACCAATTGCGAAAAATCTTTGGAAACCCTGAGACCAAATTGCATCATATTTGAAGGATGTGCGCCTGAAGCTGCCACGTTATTTTTCTGCGGCATGGTTGCAGAAAACAACCCATTGAGGCATCTGTCCGTTCCTATCTGGGCTTTAACGCCTGCAAGCAAATAACCAACAGAGAAATCAGCTTAAAAGCCTTCTTTTATACACCAAACGAAAAAACACATCCGACAGCTTGCAGAGAGGGCCTAAAAAGGACGGGAGACAAGAAATGCAAAAAGCACTGAACAAGAAATGCTATCTACTATTCTGCAGGAGTTTTCAAATCTGGCATCTTCGATATTGATTAAACAAGAACCCACAAACGCAAGAAATATCGGGCATCTTTTTTCTGCAGGAGTAACGGTCTTTTCTGCAAGAGCTTCGATAGCGCTTACACAAGAACTCACAAAAACAAGAAACATCCGGCATCTTTTTCTGGACAAAAAAAAAATAGAGCAGTAATGGCGATCCAGTCTAGTCTGGGGGGGCGGCGCCGCCTGGGGTGTTTTGAATCAAAACAAGAACCCACAAAAACAAGAACTTACAGAAGAATAGGGAAAAAACTTACAGAAAAAACTTGTCTTTACAGCAAATCAGGATTCCTATACTTGGTCTGCCAGATTCGACCACAACAGCCTATTCCTCCAAGTTCGACCAATTATTTGCTTGCTCACAAAACCTCTGCGCTAGATCTTCACAGTCGACTTCCAATCTGCCAGCAGTTCTTCACGGCCAGATTTCCTTGTGCAGGGAGCATTCTTCCACGCCATGGCATGTAGCCCATGATAGTTATGGAGCAGTTTGAAAAATGCATGAATCGAAGGACAAAAATGAGAAAGGGCGCAAAAAACAGACTTGAATAGAAGGACAAAATTGGGGAAGAACTCAAAAAACAGACTTGCAGACTTGAACAAACTCTGCACTTAGAAACGTGTACTACTTTGAAACGAGAGTTATCATACCTCATTCACATGTTGAATATTGTATTACAAGGCCAAACAAAACTTACAAGGTAAGCATTTGCAAATATCCAACATGCACTTGCGCAAATTTTCAAGCTAGAACAATGAAGAAACAATATATTCCGTGCAAGCATATAATGTGCAAGGGTATTAAGACGAGATAATTGATTTAACATTCAAGGGGGGCTAAGCAAGCCATAGGACAAAAAGTACATTTTTACATATCACAATAAAATTATCTTTTAGATAGCCTCTCTTTTGTCTATGCTTTACAAGAGCTCTTTCAAATATGTAGTCACTCCACAAATTGTTGAAGGATAATCAAAGAAAATAGATAAGGTTGAACTCCAGTTCAAGTAGAAAAACAGTGCCCTAAGATTGCTATATTTTGGACAATGGAGGATCACATGTACTTCATCTTCTATTTCTATAAACCGCAGTTGCTCTTTCCTTAGGATGCTCTACCTTTTTCCTTCCGTCATGCTGCCTAACATAACACATCTTTGAAAAGCCTGATGTCGAAATTCTTTATAGTGGTCCCTGCTAGTGAATCCATGTTTACCAAGATCCAAAATTGTCTATCAACATCATTCAATTTGTAGTTACAGATGATGTCCTGCAATCAATCCTTTGAAACATATTAGCTTGCTATGATTTTTCCATATGGTTCATTAAATACACGTGTGCCAAGTTTTTCTCCATTTACATCAACTGTCATTTCAAATTCCTTTCGTTATTCGTTAATGCCACTATAAGCAAAAAAAAACAAGGTGTTGCGCACGAGGGGTTGCCCTCTGGGGGCCCGAGAGTGTGTTTTCATGGGTTCTATTTCGTCGTTTTCTGGTGGGTTTTGTTTGTTTTATATGGAGCCGTGTAATTCAGGGTGCATATAGACATCATCCTGCAGCAAAGGAACGATCATCTAATATTAACCTTTCAGCAAAGATGTATGTTGACGTACAACTTTGCTGGAAATTATAGATGACTATATGCAGCTTGTAGTCTTTACAAGCCCTAATTACATATTGAGAACATGATCATCCTTTTGGAGTGGCCGCTTCGTATTGAAGATCTAACTTTTATGCTACCTCACTGTTTATAGAATTTCTACTAGAGTTACCAGAAACTGTTGCACTAAGATCTCAAACATTGCAAAGAAAAAACAAGGGCCTCTGTGATATCAATACACTTTCGATGTAAACATGAATGAGAAGATGAGATGGAATATATTATTGTTGAGAGTATTCCAGTTGTAAATCTTCTGTGCCAGGCTATTTGCAAGACTATAGTTGTGGATCTCCACCAATCGAGGGGCGATGAGTGAGCCACGACCCTCGCCGCCAAACTTTGCAAATTGGTACTCCATAGGCATTATTTGAAAGGTAGCATATCAATCATATACTTTTTCAACAATTCCTGAAAAACAATTGGAGAGAAAGGAGAACCAACCCAGGAGTATAGATTGGGAAGCTCCTCAGGTGCCACATCCATTATATCTGTAGATTATAAGATGCGCTTACCCTGTGCAATAACCATTAAGCTTGGGATCGTACCTTGGGATCGTACCATTGTTTAAATTGAAATAATATGTTGTAGCAAGACAAATCGGGACAAAAAGTGAGTAGCATGTCTTGTTGCAGTTTAAGAATAGCTAAGTTAGTGATGAATTTGCATGAGCCACAATCATAAATACATATAGAGTCATTTTACACAATTTATTTACAACATAAATATAGGCATCATCCCATGAGTGACTTGACACTAACATGAAAACGGATTGGAATAACATAAAAAAGTCTCAGAGTTTAGCTCTATTGCAAAAATGAACTAGTAGTGGGCTTATGATACTTTAGAAGTTAGATAGTTTAGCCAATGTCATACCAGCCTAATATATGGCATAACAAATTGCAAAACATGACAATAATCAGCCATATAGCGTATAATCAATTATGTATGTTCGATACAATGCAAATTCATATATAATATAACTCTATTTCCAATATCATTTCCATTGTTAGTGTCGTATAAATAGTAGACAGCATATAGGATTTCTAGAGAAGAGACGTCACACAATATTGAACAAATTGTTGTTGTTTATCATAAGTGAGAATGATAGGAACAGTAGCTTGAATATACTTCAACTTCCAGCCTCAATTGTTTTGCTTTTTCACCTGTCATATATGTCTGACAAACAAAAGAAATGCATCCAATCATGCTGCTGCTAAGCCATCATAGACATGTGCAAAAAAAAAAAAGATAAAGCAATGCATGTAAGCTTATGATAAGGCCTTTTACTTGGAAGGCCTGATCCAATAAAGCTAACAATCAGGCATGCTAACTTTAAAAAAAAAACTTACAATTTATTAAAGAGTTGTAGCAATCAGAAATTGCAAACAATGGAGCACAACAAATGCCTTTTGCAAGTGATTTGAACAACTATAGGTTATGGTACTTTTACAAGTGATTTGAACTACTATGGGCTATGATACAGGTATATGTACAGGCCTAGATAGAAATAAATGGGTCTAATTTGCAAGCTTCTATATAGTGTATATGAGATTTGCCCATAAATGAGAGGAGCCAATCTTCAGAATCAAAATTATAACTACAGTTTGCAAGACTGTGTTATGCTTTTTGAACCATAGTGCTGCAACTTATTTTGAAAATGCAATAACTTTGTTGTGCCATCTAAGACGCAGCAAAAGAGCACATAGACATGATACCAATTTATCTAAAATTTAGAATGATTCACATGCAGTTTTCCTTTGCAAGTCTCAAAGTGACGGAGATAGCAAGTAAAACTTGGTCTATATTTCCATATGCCCAAAAGTTTGCAGTCCTTGGGAAAGCCAAGTCTATACTCTAACGGCGGCTAGAAAAGCAACAATTTCTTAAAAACAAAGAAGTGATTGTCTACTATAAAATGAACTTCCAAAGCATTCTTACCTTCATTGAATGATCTATGACGCTGACACACTCTGAGGATGTCAAGCACATGGCCATATATCTGCTATACCATCAAAGAAAAACCTAAAGATGGAGTAAAAATGGATGTACCAGTTATAAGAAGGCGATTCTTCAGCTTCCTAAATTCATACCTCCAGATCAGCCAGTAGCTTTGGTTACAAAAAGTTTCCACTAAGGTTCTCTGCTGCACCAAAATACAACTTTAGAAATTGCAACATGGAAAGTCTTTATATGCAAGGAATTTTTTATTTGGCTATGCCAGCTAGGAGCACCAAATATTAAAACGTGCAAAATGGTAATTATTGACTCTATTCCAAGTGTTAAACAGTCAGCAAGTATTATTTGGATTGTGCAAATGTCTCTTCTATTTCATGGGTTAACTACATTTGCCCTTGCGTTGCGCTATGCAAAAGAAATAAACGCAAACTAAAACATCAAGGCAGCAATAGCAGGGAAGATCAAGAAGCTTAACTGCGTATCTATTAGTTTGAGCTGTGACAATGGCAAAAATCAGAATGGGGAAGAAAAAGCAAGCATTCTCAGAAGCAGAGATTCATAGACCGTACATCTCAAAAACATTCATATGGAAGAAAAATTGTTTACTATTTACAAAATGATTAAAAGTCATCTTACATATTTCAAGATTTTGGGTCTTGAATGCAAGATTTCAGACAGTGATCCTTTCTAAACATGTAGAACAGCCATGGATACATAAAATATAAAAGAAAGGGCAAGCTGGGAAGGTGAAAATAAGAGAGAACAGAAAAGCTAAGGATGAAATGCATTAGCCACAGCAAATCCGGCCATTTTAACTTGCTATGATTAGCTTGTTAGGAGAAATACCTGTGAAGCGCTAGAAATAGAAATGAGGAGGCCACTGCCACGCCATTCCATCCTTCACGCAGTGGGACTGATTCAGAAGTTTTTTTTACTTCAAGCCAGATGCGCAGAGCAGAGACCTGAAGATTTTCAGGCGCTAAGAATTACAGGGAAGTAGAGAAAAACTTCCCGGATCAAAGGAATCTGTGCAAAAGTGAAAAATGACGGCAACCAAGTGAATTGCATTTCGATTTTCTTTTCTTCTGATATATCAACACTCCATGCAACCATGTTGAAAGTGCCGCTCGCCCGTTGTCATTTCCTCAAATGAAGAAATGGTAGAACTGCAAAATCCGCCTTAAAATCCTAAAATCTAAAATCCAGTTGCTTGCTTGCTTGCTGGCTCTATTTTCCCCTTTGTCCATTTCTCTTTGCATCCTCCGATGTTCTCTTCGAAACGGCAAGCGCAGCTCGATATGATGATCGAATCTGTACTAATGTGGGTCGATTTCATCATAGATACATTTAGGGTATGTGCCGGAAAGGAAAAAAAGTTAAGAACCAAATCTGATCTTCAAGAATGACCACTGAGATCTTCAGGACCTTCCAGGATCTCTGAAAACGCCACAAACTCTGGCTCTGACTCCATTTTTAG
The DNA here is from genome assembly GCA_021234155.1 of Isoetes taiwanensis. Lineage (NCBI taxonomy): Eukaryota > Viridiplantae > Streptophyta > Lycopodiopsida > Isoetales > Isoetaceae > Isoetes > Isoetes taiwanensis. The sequence continues at coordinate 5,405,903 of JAJEKV010000070.1, read as the reverse complement.
GGCTCAGAGCTACGCTCGAACCTATCCGCAAAATCATCTCTGGTAAATATCTCTGTTTCTTGCTTATCAGAATAGCCGCCCTGTGAAGATAGAATAAGAAGCCACCTGCTCTCATTCTTATGCCCCTGGACCCTAAGACGGAGTGGAGGTCGAATATATATATGTTCCATTCCTCCAAGGCGGTGCATGCCGTAATATGGATCAAAGACCAAGAAAGCCGTGGTTGATCTGTTGTTCACCATGGCATCATAGCGCAGAGAATAGTGGCTTCCAGCCTCTTTTAAAGTGCTTTGCTCTCAGATTCAGGCCCTTTTTCCATGGCATAGGTGTCGTATATTTTGCTTAATGTGATTGGGCCACATAAGAAAATAAGACAGCCTAGCTTTTCCACTGCCCTTTTTAAGACGTGTCTTATATTGCTGCCGTACAACTTCATAGTCTTATTTTACTCCGGGGGAAACCCCCCGCCACAAAATAAGGTGTCGATTTCTATCCAATCGTGGGGCTTCTTCTCCGGTTTCTAAGGATGTCCTAAAAAAAAAAGCAGGGATGGGAAGCGGATGGGATGCTGATGGCCTTCGGCTGCAATGGAATGGACAAGAATCAAATGTTTGTGGAATCGATTGGGCTGGATCAAATGTCTGTGGAATCGATTGAGAGGAAACGCCAACAAGCAGGTCCATCCCTGCCACTTCCGCTTTTATTCCTGTTGTTCCTGTTTAGACAGAGCTCGTGCTTCTTTGAATCCATCATCTGCAGCACCGTCTGGCAAATCCAAGTCTCTGTCTTCTGCCAAATCAATCCTGTCGAATCCAAGTCCTAATTTGACAAAACAAAATCGAACTTCATGTAGCTTGTTCTATGTCTCTCTTGTCTGCTGCACCTGCTTCAAACGACAAGAAACCCTAGAACGCTTCTAACCCTAGAACACTGATCTGCTGAGGCCAAAATTGAAGCAGAGCTTGTCAAAAAAGGAAGAGCAGGCCAGACGCAGAGTCCTAGAACAGGGAGAGTATAGGCCTTTACATTGCAGGTTTAGACAGAGCAGGTCTTTGTATGCCTTATCCCAGGTGCAGGGTCTTTCTTGAGAAATTGATTATAAAGCGAAATCTTTCTGCACGGAATTCACAGAACTGTATTCATGGAAGCATTCTTTAGATCTGTCTGCAGCAAATGAAAAAGCCCAAAATTTGATCAGACAGTGCTGATTCTTGCTTGCCAGATATGTTGCCTCATCTGCACAGCTATCACGCATCAAGAATAAGAATTGTGAAATTACAACTTGAGTGAAATAGATTGTGCCTCTCTGTGACAAATATGCAAGAAAACCACGGAGAGATTGAGTAGTGGAAAAGCAAATTTATGAGACATGTCTTATATTATAAGACACCTCTTATAATGAAGCCATGGAAAATCATTTTTTATAAGACATGTCACAAGAATGACGTGGCACCTAAAATGCTGTCTTATAGTTATAAGACAGCCATATTTTAAGGCAACCGTGGAAAAAGGGCCTCAGTAGAAACCGGTTACCCAGTTTGCACAGCCTCCGCCCAACGACACTCGCGACCTGGCATTTACAGGCAACAAGAGGTTTTTAGCAGTCACCAGCATATCTTAGGTATATTCTAGCATATACCTAGGATATGCTAAAAACCCACATAAACGAGGGTTTGCCCCCCTAGGGGCAACCCCAAAAAAAAAAAAGCCCTCTTAACCCATAAAGAAAAAACCCTCCAACAAAAATCCCCCCAAGAATGAGATGATATTGAATATTAAACTTTGGTACTAAAAATTGGTATAATTTACTTGATATAGCCACTGGCATAGTAATAAGCATCATTGCATTCTCCCATCTCTGATTCATCCACATAGGTCTTATATTTAGAATGTTGTTTTCAACTAACATCTAAAGATTTACTACGGAATGAGAAAAAACAGGTTTTGGCATGACAACTGTTAAAACTATTGAAAACAATATGAAAATTGTTAAACATAGATAGCCTTATCTTAACATATATAATTGTTGGAGGACGATTCTTTGTGCGCAACACTTCTATGCAAATTTTTTTGACACGTCGCATAAAAGGAAAGGGCCTACCACTGCCTCCGGATGCAATCTCGTGAAGCGCCCAGCAACATTAAGCTCTTCAGTTTGTTGGAGTAAGATGCCGCATTAGAACAGCTTTTTAGTTTTGAAGCGAATTGACTTAAGAGAAGTTGGGCCAAGTTTTTGCTGGCTATGGCGTCCTTAAAGAATGCCGTGGCGTCAAAACGGCCGCCCATAAGGGCATAGCCGATCGGGCTTGCCCTAAAAGCAGCTAGATTTTATGCCGCCGAGCCCCTGCTCTCGAGCATTCCATGGCGGCATCTTGTCAAGAATCCGGCCGATTCCATCTTCCGGTTCTCATTTTGTAGGTTTTGAAGAGAGGGTTGGCTCCGCAGGAGAACCTTGCGCCTTACGGGGTGCTTGGTACTGTTGAAATAGGGCGGGGAGAAACCCATCAGGTAACTCTTCGGATAAAACCCTCGTGGATAAGCCTCAAAATTGACTAAATGGGTTTGATGCACATTTTTAGATGGGTTTTGTGTGCTTCAATAGTTGAGCTATGGATGTTTCAGAGGTACATTGGAAGCAATTCACCTAAATGGGTTGTGATTTGGGAATGATTTGAAGCTTTCTAAGCCCGATCATGGCTAAATTCTCAAAAGTAGAAATGCATTTAATGATGTGTTTTGTTGATAAGAGTCCAGAGTAATAAAAAGGATTTGAATAAAAGTTTAGATCTACTTGGTGTATTTCTCGCAGAGAAAGCAAAGATGGGCAGGAAAGAATGGTATTTCTAGACGCTTTGGGATCGGAAATATCCGATCGAATATGGACCTAACTCATTTACTCAATCATTTTAGCTTTGTTTTTAAGCTTCCTCGCATATTTTCTCAGATTTTCTCGTGATTTGTGTATAGACTTGAGGTAGATCTATGCATTGTCTGGTTTATCTAGCTTTCCGCCGTTAGTCTAAATGATATTCTCACGCAGAACTAGGAAAACTAAACCCGGCTTTCACTCTCTTATTTGTCCTTCAAAGATCCAGCTATGCAACTGTCTCTAGGACTAGCAATAAGGCCAACATTGGCTTTTGAATTTCGTGGAAGAGGGATCCCCTGTTGTAAAATTGATGGCACATGAAATTTCACCAAACGCTTATAAAACTTCATGTTTGAAGGCATCGACTTCGCCATACGATCTTGGAGTAGGCTAAAATCAAATCTTTTTCTCGCTTGGTCGCGGTGATGAAGCAGAGCCAAGCCCCATAGTTTAATCCCCCTTTTTTTATCTATTCCTAGGCTTTGTTTTCCCGAGGTTTAGGCAACCAATCGACAGTCAAAAGATGGTTTTCAGATAAGAGAACGCGCGTTTACCCCGATTCTGCCAGGGGAAAACCATGCCGAAGCGCCGGAGGCGGTTTTTTGACCCCCCGGAATGCGTGGTAAACGCCAAGCATTCTATTAACGGACGAATTTAGGTTTCGCTCGCAAGTTGTCAACGCCCCATTGGTCCAAAAAAACAGAGCGAAAACACGTAATGTTAACTAAAAGCGTAATGAAAAGCGGAATGTTAGCAAAAAAGAACGCGGATTAAATTGCGCCCAAAGAGAAATAGTGCCACGTGGCGATCGCGGATAGGCGGATTGAGCGTAATGAAACCTAAATTGCGCTTTACGCCTTACTATAAGGATTACACATCTATGTTAACTAACGCATTACGATCTCATAAATTTATCAAGATCACGAGGGGTTCTTTCAAGTAATCCAAAAGAATTTGCTTATGCATCCGATGGTCGAGATGTCCGTGATCCACTTTAATTGGCATTAATATGGAGTGAACGTGGTAGAGCGATTTAAAAGAATCCATGGGAAAACAACTTATAAGCAAACAAGAATTTGAGAGATGATGATGATGCGGCATGGAGCCAAATTTGTCGCATAAGGTATTTTGGAGGTAAGAACACGGCATTTCTAGTGTAAACAATTTTGAGGACCACGTCATGTCAATATTTTCTCGCACATGGGCCGCGGTCTCATGCAAACAATTTAGTAACCTCTACCTCAGACATTATTTGAAGCAATATCATTAACACCAAATGGGTGTGGACAAAAGCTATGGTTAGAATGTGCTATAGTATTATATTTTGGATGTTTCTAACCATACACGATGTCGATGCACTAAGAACACTAACAAATGTAAGTTTGTCCGAATAATGCCATTATTTTGCATTTCATTGGAAAGCTTAAGACACGATTCGTAATGTTCATTTCAATGCATCCGCCAAGCACCATTCAAGAAGCCACATCCTGTGATGGCAACCCGTCAAACGAATCCCTTATGCTACCAACCTTTAGCATATATGCACTAAATGTAAATGTATCTAGAACGCATTTGATAAAGACTTCCATATTTACCTTGCAATTTCCATGTCGAGAACATCCCGCATTCATCTCGTTATGCAGCCACATTATCCTTTCAAACACAAAATGTGCATCATTGACAATCCGCACTTGGCGTTACATAATAATTTTTTGGAAACTAATTGGCTCCATTTCACATTTACTTCTAATTTCGTATGCATGAAATCCATTTCCTCCGATAAATTTTCAAACAATTAGGATCACTACTGCAATGCAATTTTAAATTTTAAGTCTCTCATTTCGTTCTGACTATTGATACCTCTCTTGCATAGGTGTAATTCCGATTGCCGGTCCATAGGATACGTATCTAAAGTTACAAATTTTAATTTCTTAATTTTCCATTTTCTCCATTAATGGCCGTGAATGCATGCGAGGTTTCTTATACTCTTGATGACCAACCAATGTCGAATATATATCATTTTTTCAACGACTGAATCCATATGTCTATACGCCATCTCCTTAAGACGTCCCTAAGGAGAGTATAGGGAAAACTTACTATGTTTGGGGTTTTGGTTTTGGAACTAGGTATAGGATGTAGTTGCATACTATCGGTATTCTGGATTTAGGATTGGTGTTTTGCATCCCTATATCCTTGGTCGACTTCTTCATAGGTCAGGTCTGCCATGTTAAAATGGCAACTTGTTAGGTGCAAACTTTTATCTTCTCTACATACCGCATCGATGCCATTGATTGGCGAGCGTTCTAGGGAATCTAAAAGGATTAGTGGCTGCTTGCTTCTTGAGGTAATATTTTTCTGCATCGCATGCTTTTCTTCTGCTGTGGGGGGAATTAGAGATCAGATCTTGGGTATTCCCTGACCAGCTACTGACCATACGCCCCTGGAAACCTTCACTTGAACGCTTGGAGATTAGGAATATTGTCATTATTCCAAATGAGGTAGGTATCCATGCTTTGTTGCTTCTCCTTCCTGCATCTTCATTATTGTCTTTTTTTTTCCCTTATAGGACAACTATAACATTCTCCTTTGCCTCCTTTTGGGACTCTGATACAGAAGAGTTCTTAGTACAAAGATATGCCATCTCCTATGCTCCTTCTCTGTTTGTATTCGGTCAATGTCAACAAAGGGAAGAAGAGCTAATTCTACAACCACAGCTCTTATTGTGGGATTAGATGCTCACTTTTACATTTTACTTGAGACATATATGCATATTGCATTGTTGTGCCTTACAAATAAGTGCATCTGATCTTTGTGTCTTAAAAATCATTTCAATGCAATGAACTTAGATATGCAAGCTTGCAATAGAGATATGCAAGCTTTCAATATGAATGCTAGACGTCATAATTAGTGTATCCATGGCAAAGAAAGAACTCTATTTTGAAGCTCTATTGTGTATGTTCCATTTGCAGAGGCAACTGGCATCTGTTCATTCAACTTCTTTTCTGACGGTTGAGACATGCCTATGTCATATTTGTATTAGAGCATGAACATAATAGGCATGAGTATGGCATTAGTGGCCATGATTTCCACGACCTTAAATATGCAATGTAAACCTAAATTTGCAATATTGTTACCCTCCTAGGATCTATTCCTTATGCTTTTTAAGATTTTTTCAGTAATTCAATTTCAAAATATTTGATCAATAATAATGGACAAAATTGCACGTAAAATGTGAGCATAGTGTAAAAATTTTTGCTCAAACTTGAGATCCTCTGTTCATATTTTAGGACCACACAGGTCGATTTCTTTTGTTATGTACCCACTGGGCATATTTAAGCGGATGCAACATTGAAGTCCATGCCATTATCAAAGACTTCTCTATTTGCAAACTTAGTATCAAACCTTTTTGGCTAAAGATGTGCAGACGAATCCCAAGGTTCAACTCCTGCATGTTCTTTCCCCTCTCAAGGATGTCCAGAATTGAGATATGTTCGACTTAGCACAAAACTTCTTTTGCATCGGGTTGGAGAAGAGAAATGTTCGCGGCGGCCGCAAGGCCGCCGCGATAAATTTCTTGTAGATTGTAATGGTTGTATTATTTGTTGTTCGTGATGGATTATTTGTTTCAAACATACATTATTTGATTGGATTTTTTGTTAATTCTGCTATTGTTGTGTAGGAACTACCTTTTGTACACAAAAGCATAGTACTATAAATCAACTACGTACAACTAAGCAACGTGCCAAAAATCAACAATGCATGCTATGTGGGAAAATTGAGTCATGCAAGAATCTTAAGAGTTGAAAGTCAATCATATATTCTTTGCACTTTCTTTTCTTACCGAGATATTTATGAGACATTTGCTACAAAGATAGAGGTCTAGATGCAAAAACTTATTTTATCCATTATAAAAGACCTTTTATTGTATGAATATCATATTTTATATGTCATCGGTTATTGGCAAGATTTGTTAATTCGAGTTTCTGACTTGCATCCTGATAGATACTTGGTCAGAATCCTATGAATGAAAGGGGAACCACAGTAATGTGCGACATCAACCTACACTTAACAATATATGCTTCCTAATTGCCATCTAAATACTAGTATCTACACGCAATGCCAACTACTTAATAATGAACAACTAATGCACGCCAGGAACTTACACTTAGCAACATGTCCTTGCTAATTGCCATCCGACTACTAATATCCACAAGCAACGCCAACTATGTAACACTAAGCGACTCAAGTCTGTGCATAATTCAAGTAAACACACAACTATTTAAGCGTGGCATATAAACAAATGTGTCCATAATGAGTTCTTGGCATATCCATAGACATGTGAAACATAACCATAAACAATTGTAAGTTATTGGATGACCTTTCTATGGGATAACCTTTTAGACGTATGGGATAATACATAGAGTGGCATGCTAGGAAATGTTGCAAACAAAGAAATGTAACTACTATACACATGACATTTGTAAAGTGCATTATTAATGATAATCATGTGAGTTGGATTTTGTGTATAATAGTGAATTTAGTGGTGTTTGTAGCACCTTCAAAGAGGTTATCTAAATTATTTCTGCATGGCTATGAAATTGTATAGATGTTTCTTTAAAAATTCATCTTATCTTATCTTATCTTTAATGCTTTACAAAATGTAGGAAGCGCATTCCCCTCTCAATATTGCAAACATTGGTCCTGTATATATGGCTTATTTTCAATGGAATATCCACTCTAAACTTAGGCCAAATGGAAGATCCTCAATTAGAAGATTCTTGCTACGCCCTCCAATGCCTATAGTTGCAGTGGAAATGTCAAATTGTTGTAGATGAAATACATGTGGTGAGAATGCATATTTTGTGCTCCATTATTCCTCCTACAATCCTCAAATGCATATTTTTATGCTGCAAGATATATGTTGCGTATATGATCCACTTTGGTTTAAATAAATCTGCATTCCATTAGTTTGTGTGAAATGTAATGGTTTTGTATTATGGTTATTATTTGTAGTTTATGGTTTGTATTATTACGCTACATAATATTAACTATACAATCATTTGATATCTGTATAATGTAATGGTTTGTGTTCAAGGCATCAAAGGGGCCAATTTTTTTATAGGCATAACACAAACCATTACATTGCACACTTACAAATTAAATCCCCCCTTACACTACAAAAAAGTTGCCCTGTTACGACGTCTATTACGACGTCCAGACGTCGTTTGAACGTCGATGAACGACGCCAAAAAGTCGATGAACGACGCCTATAACGGCGCCTTGCGCCGCTTTTTTCGGCGACGCTGCCGCTATACGCTATCGCTTGGCGTCGTCTTAAAGCGGACGGCGTGGCGATGGTTCAACGACGCCATCGCACGCATGCCACGCCGGGCCGGCGGCCGCGGGCGTCGGCTGAAGCAGGAGTTCGACGCGGGTGGCACGTGTTTGACGCCGCGTTTAACGCGTTACGATGCGTGGCGGCGGCCGGCCGGGCGTTGGCGTTACCTAAGCGTTGGCGACGTGGCAGCCACGTAAGCAATGTCGTTTAACGACGTTGCTTACGTGTATTAAAAAAAAAATGTTTTTAATTTTTTTTTTTTTTTTTTTTTTTTTTTTTATTGTCCAAAGATGCAAAAGTTAATGAAGTGGAATAAGTACATGTTCAATGGATTTTGATGTGTAGACGTCCTTCATTTTAAAGTTCCCTTCATTTTAAGGTTCAGAAAAAATGGTAAGATAACATTGTTCAACTAATGTGAGCTATACAGGCATGCGCTTTGACCACTAACTATGGAAGCATGGGCATATGTTGAAGGCAAATTACTTGTTGACATGGACAAAATGGTAAGGATGAACATTGCTCAACTTCTTTAGTGTGAGTAAATGACTAGAGTAACTTTATGGGGTGCCCATAAACTCTAGAAACGTAAATGCTATTTGGAGAGTTTGCTTTTGAAAGAACTTAGGTGGGAAAAATTATATTTTATGAAAAGGGCCTTTTCAAGATTATCATATTGACCTTTATGTACTTTGTTTATAAAGTTGAAGGCATGTTTGCCACTTGTCCACCTAGCAAGTTTGGCTTGCATGCACAATTTTATGATGTTTGTGGTTTATAGAGCTACGAATACCATGCCATGCTTTTTAAGGGATGAATATTATCCTCTGGTTAATGGAAAGTAATATCAGCATGCCCTTCTAATTCTATTATTTGCCCTAACATCTGTGGCATTAAATTTTCGTGGCCTAGTTTGCCCTAACATGTTTTGCTTTGCAATTTTTGCTATGAAGCGTAGCAGTGGCCGATCTGTAATTCGATATGATGCTACACTATCCAATTTGATTCTAGCAGGAGTTACCGTTGCCTAAGGCTTAAGAACCTGGTGAGCCGCCAAAGGCATGCAAGCGCACTATTTATGAGCCAAAGCGGACTATGTAGCCGATTATGTGAAGATACTTTTGATGTTGCATTCCGGTACATGGCTTCAACTTTCTTCCGATCCGTAGGCAAGGGCTAGTATTAGCCAGGATTTTGGCTATGGCGAGAAAGAAGACCTTAAGCCCGCAAACATCTCTTAAGCAATTTTTGGTAATTCTATGGCAATCGAACAATCCAAAGATGATGGCTACTGAAAATTATGTGGATCAATCTAATGTCAAGAATGTGGCGCATTAAGCTAGAATCTTCCCCAAATTCGAGCATTGCTGGAGTTTTCCCTCAAACCCGAAAGCACAACAAAGTTACATTTCTGTTTTATAATAATTTTGGATTCTATGCATTGAAGTTGTATTTGAATCATTTTATTTTTACATGGAACAAATGACCGTCTTAATAGCTAATGTAGCAGATCCATTTGGCATGAAGTCTAGCTCTTATAAGCATAATTTGGATGTCTTCTATGTAATAAATAAATTGGTATAGTTGTACATCTAAAGCATAGGCTGAGATAGGCAGCTCTGTAAGATAGCATTATGCACATTCAAGATGTGTGTCTTATGATTATGCTTTATGCATTACTGCTGTTCAAGCTAGATGCGTAAATGCTCTAAAATGACTTAAATAGTCTTGTATCTTTGATGTAGACAAGATTGTTTATCTCTGTGTGCCTCAATAAAAGGGGCAATAGGTTCGCCTCCTATATTTGCTTAGTGATACTACCAGATTCAATGCGCATATTAATTTAAGGTCGCTTTCTTAAGCGTGATATATGGTTGGGCATAATATGGGAATTAGACATGCCGATAATTTAATAATCCTATATGCGCATGTCTCCACAATTGTTTTGCCCATTTCGGGGACTTTTACAAAGTGAAGGGTGGTAAACCCAAGAAGTTCACGACTTACCAATTAGTAGCTTAGGCTTTTACCCATTCTTTGGCTGGCGTCCTCCTGGGTTCTCTGCAGTGTAGAACTTCTTGCTCTTTGTTTTGAAGTTGTGAGAAATACAATATTTTATTTGTCTACATGACATGGAAGCTAAGGACTATTCAAGATCAACTTTCAACATGGCTTCAACATCGATATCACTTTGAACGTATACTTTTTATTCTCAAATGGCAATATCGGTTTGTGGTCTTGGGTATAAAGACCAAGAAATGATTAGTGTACTTCTTTTCAACGTATTTAATGGAATTAAATTTTGATATTTTGTAAACGTGATTAAGGCTTAGGTTAGTTGACACCTGGTCTAACCTAAAGGGCGCTAATTGTATCGAAAATGGTCTTTGCATGAAGTCCATTGAATGATAAAAAGTCCGTAAAACGGATTTAAAAGGTTTTTTTCTTCACCCAGCTTCTAGTTTTACTAGAGACCTTAATCATGGTTACTATTGTATTTTGGTGTAAACATTGACTTACTAATGGCTTTTACATAATCGTATTGATACTCATTGGATATTTATAAGGCATCTTTGAAAATGATGATTACGATACAAATAACCGATTCATAAACTAATTCACCACCGTTCATATGATACAGAAAAGGGAGTCTCTTTCATTGAAAATAGAAAAGAAAAATGCCAAGCCGACATTTGTAGCTTGAGAAACAAAAAGTCACAAGTCACGGGGAGCACAATTTGCCATATGGCTACATCTTTTACTTGCATTTGCCAAAAACAGATTTACAAAGGAAAACATCACTAAACTAGTGATGCTGGACATTGAGCATCAAACAATTTTCCGGATTTCTATGCAATGAGGCTTATACAAGCAAAGCACTCAAAGAAATCTTTGTAAGTATAATCTATTTTGAATATGGAGTAGAATAAAGTCAGCATGGGGAGGGGGTTTTGTTACAACAAGGCCCTGCTCTCCTTGTTGTAACTCATGAATTATAGATATGTTGTCTATAATGGAAAAAGGTCCCCCAAACTGCGGTTGGAGGAAGGATTTTTTTTATTATTGTCCAAAGATGCAAAAGTTAATGAAGCTGGAATAAGTACATGTTCAATGGATTTTGATGTGTAGACGTCCTTCATTTTAAAGTTCCCTTCATTTTAAGGTTCAGAAAATGGTAAGATAACATTGTTCAACTAATGTGAGCTATACATGCATGCGCTTTGACCACTAACTATGGAAGCATGGGCATATGTTGAAGGCAAATTACTTGTTGACATGGACAAAATGGTAAGGATGAACATTGCTCAACTTCTTTAGTGTGAGTAAATGACTAGAGTAACTTTATGGGGTGCCCATAAACTCTAGAAACGTAAATGCTATTTGGAGAGTTTGCTTTTGAAAGAACTTAGGTGGGAAAAATTATATTTTATGAAAAGGGCCTTTTCAAGATTATCATATTGACCTTTATGTACTTTGTTTATAAAGTTGAAGGCATGTTTGCCACTTGTCCACCTAGCAAGTTTGGCTTGCATGCACAATTTTTATGATGTTTGTGGTTTATAGAGCTACGAATACCATGCCATGCTTTTAAGGGATGAATATTATCCTCGGTTAATGGAAAGTAATATCAAGCATGCCCTTCTAATTCTATTATTTGCCCTAACATCGTGGCATTAAATTTTCGCGGGCCTAGTTTGCCCTAACATGTTTTGCTTTGCAATTTTTGCTATGAAGCGTAGCAAATGGCGATCGTAATTCGATATGATGCTACACTATCCAATTTGATTCTAGCGGAGTTACCGTTGCCTAAGGCTTAAGAGCACACCTGAATCGCCAAAGGCATGCAAGCGACTATTTATGAGCCAAAGCGGACTATGTAGCCGATTATGTGAAGATACTTTTGATGTTGCATTCCGTTAGACATGGCTTCAACTTTCTTCGGATGCGTAGGCAAGGGCTAGTATTCGCCAGGATTTTGGCTATGGCAGAAAGAAGACCTTAAGCCTGCAAACATCTCTTAAGCAATTTTTGGTAATTCTATGGCACTGGAACAATCCAGTATGATGGCTACGAAAATTATGTGGATCAATCTAATGTCAAGAATGTGGCGCATTAAGCTAGAATCTTCCCCAAATTCGAGCATTAAGCTGGAGTTTTCCCTCAAATTCGAGCACAACAGGTTACATTTCCTGTTTATAATAATTTTGGATTCTATGCATTGAAGTTGTATTTGAATCATTTTATTTTTACATGGAACAAATGACCGTCTTAATAGCTAATGTAGCAGATCCATTTGGCATGAAGTCTAGCTCTTATAAGCATAATTTGGATGTCTTCTATGTAATAAATAACCAGTGGTATAGTTGTACATCTAAAGCATAGGCTGAGATAGGCAGCTCTGTAAGATAGCATTATGCACATTCAAGATGTGTGTCTTATGATTATGCTTTATGCATTACTGCTGTTCAAGCTAGATGCGTAAATGCTCTAAAATGACTTAAACAGTCTTGTATCTTTGATGTAGACAATATTGTTTATCTCTGTGTGCCTCAATAAGCAGGCAATAGGTTCGCTCCTATATTTGCTTAGTGATACTACCAGATTCAACTGCATATTAATTTAAGGCTGCTTTCTAACTGTGATATATGGTTGGCAGCATAATATGGGAATTAGACATGCTGATAATTTAATAATCCTATGTCTGCATGTCTCCACAATTGTTTTGCCCATTTCAGGGGACTTTTTACAAAGTGAAGGGTGGTAAACCCAAGAAGTTCACAGCTTACCTGTTAGTAGCTTAGGCTTTTACCCATTCTTTGGCTAACTGTCCTCTGGTTCTACTGCAGGTAACCGAACTTCTTGCTCTTTGTTTTGAAGTTGTGAGAAATACAATATTTTATTTGTCTACATGACATGGAAGCTAAGGACTATTCAAGATCAACTTTCAACATGGCTTCAACATCAGATATCACTTTGAACGTATACTTTTTTATTCTCAAATGGCAATACAGTTTGTGGTCTTGGGTATAAAGACCAAGAAATGATTAGTGTACTTCTTTTCAACGTATTTAATGGAATTAAATTTTTGATATTTTGTAACCAGATTAAGGCTTAGGTTAGTTGACACCTGGTCTAACCTAAGGCTGCCAATTGTATCTGAAAATGGTCTTTGCATGAAGTCCATTGAATGATAAAAGTCTGTGTAAACGGATTTAAAGGTTTTTTTTTTTTTTTTTTTTTTTTTTTGTAAATTGAAAAACATAATAATAATACATTTATTATGTATGAAGTTAATACATTTAATTTAAAGACTATAAAATGAATTTAACCAATAAAGAAATATAAGATTTTAACGTCATTAAATGATGTCGCTTAAATATATTAAAAAAATACAAAAATAAATGAAGCCCCAATTTTTTTAGCTAAATATATTAATCAATAAATTAAGCTAAATACATTAATCAATACATTAAGCATATTGAAAATTAAATGCTTACCTGGTACAAGGTGGCAAAGTTGTTTTGCACAAACAACGCATTTGCTAGGAGTGTACATGCAAAACAATAAATTCAATGATTAGTAAAATATTAGTATAAATAAACAACTTAAAGGAAAAAAAAAAAAAAATGGAAAATCAATGGGGAGGGTGGTTTCAATGGCGCCCCTTCTTGGATAACAATTTAACCTAAATAAAGCATTAGTATTTTATTAGCGTATTGAAAAAATTAAATCCTTACGGAAGAGGTGCCAACTTGTTTTGCAAAGAACAACACATTTTGCTAGGAGTGTACATGCAAAACAAAAAAATTCAATGATTAGAAAGAAATAGTATAAAACAACTAACAAGGAAAAATTTTGGAAAGAAGAAGGGTCTCACATCTTTTAACGACGTCTTCTTAGATAAAATTAGAAGAAGAATGGAAGAATTCAAGAAGAAAAGGCTAAGAAGAAGAGGAGGAACCCAAAATGGGGAGGAAGAATAATGACCAAGAAGATGAAGCGCAAGAGGAGGATTAAGAGTAAGAATTTGAATAAGAGGAGGAAGAAGTAGTATAGGGAGGAGGAAGAATCAAGAAGAAGATGACAAAGGGAATGGAAGAATATGTATGGAAGAAGGATGCAAGAATGGAAGAAGAAGAATGAAGGTTGAAGGAAGAACAAGCAACAAATACAAAAAGCCCTAAATCTACCCAAAAACAAGTTTAGATTCAAAAAACGAGTTGGTTGATCCGTGCACATACCTTATGAAGCTTGTCTTACACTTAGAATAGACCCCAAAGAAGATCCGCACCGAAAATCGCCTCAAAAAACGCTCCTCCATAAGCTTTGCTTGCTCGAAAATAAGCGGCGGGATTGCCGCTTGTTTTCGATTTAAATCACAGGTCGTCGTTTAACGACGTCGTGACGTCGTTTAACGACGACACAAAACGTCGTTTAATGATGTTTTTTTTACGACGATTAAAAAAAAAAAAAATTTTTTTTATTTTTTATTTTTTATAGTATAGAATGCATGTACACTTGATACATGGGTTTATTTAACTAATGTATCTTTTGAAAGTTGACATGTATGTTGGCGATGACTTAGGAAGCTAGCTGACAAAAAATCAGAATTTAAGTCCCATTACTATGCATTTATTCATTTAATTTATGAATGTCTTGCATCGCAAAAGCGGGCCTTGACTTCTAACCGCCACAACAGGAGGAGTACAGGTCCAAACTCCATTCCGTCGGTTCCCCTTGCTTGGCGTTCTCAACTGCATGTGATCGGCCACGCCCCAAGTGCAAAAGACCAAAACTTCGGCACCCAAAACGCGAAACCCCGCTAGAACACGGCAACTCATAGGGTTTACGTTTTGGAGGCTCTATGCTTGTCGATTTGACTAGGACCCTTGTAGGTGTCTTGACGTAAAGGGGGTGTTGATGCCGCAGCAGGGACCCTAAAACCACCCGAAGCAGCTTGCCCCAAAAAGTCCTCTCCCGAAGGCCTGGCGCGCGGACGGGCAACTTCCCTCCCGGAACCGTGATCTGTCTCTCGCCAATGGACTGAACGTCGACATTGCCCTAGGGACCAAGTTTTGTGGCCGAAAGCTCACCCCCCTTCGAAGAAGCCAAACTATCTCATGTGCAACACACTCGTAGTCAATTGGCCTAAGAGGTGGGCTGGCGAATACCGCAAATGTAGGGCGTAAGTGTTTCTTTCTTTTGCAAAACTGACCGTATAACTTGGTCCCTAGGGTAATTTTGGCATTGGGACGATGTGGTGAAGTCGGATCGGCATTTTGGAGCCTCCGCAATGTCGGAACGACAAAAACACTTGGTTTCTGGCTAATGTCGCGGGGGCGCCAAGCGGTTTGATATGTTCTCCTGAGGCCGGATGTTGGATTTTTGGACCTTCGGACCAGGTTCCCGGAACAAAGGATTCAACTATGGGATCTGAAAACCGAGATCCGGGAGTATGGTCTTTAGCGTCGCCCCGTGGGCTTATTTGCCAGAAAGGTCGCTCGGGGAAGCTTTTGGGGGCTCGCCTGGGGTTCGGACTCTCCCCTCTAATGAGGAGGCCTTGCAAGGTCCTGGCCTTGTTTGACTTGGGCAAGTGTGCCGGCTTCGTTTGCCCAACAACAAAGCCGCCTCGCCCGTTCTAGTGCAAACTATTTGATCTAAACCTTATCCAAAATTTTTGAAAGTTGGCTGTGTATGTTGGCAAAGACTTAGGAAGCTAGCTGACAAAAATCAGAATTTAAGTCCGCATTACTATGCATTAATTACGAATTCTGAATGTCTTGCTCGCAAAGCGGGCCTTGACTTCCATTTCGCCACAACGGAGGAGTACGGTCCAAACTCCATTCGCCGGTTCCCTTGCTTTCGTTCTCAGCGCATGTGATCGGTTACGCCCCAAGTGCAAAACACCAAAACTCGGCACCCAAAACGCAAACCCCGCCAGAACACGGCAACTCACCAGGGTTTACGTTTGGACCTTCTATCCTTGTCGATTTTGACTAGGACCAAAGGGGCCGTGTCTTGAGGTAGAGGGGGGGTGTTGGCGCCCGAGCACGGACCCTAAAAAACCACGGGGAGGCGGCTTGCCCCAAAATTCCTCTCCGGAAGGCCACGGGCGACGGACGGGCAACTTCCCTGACTTGAACCGTGATGCTCGGTCTCCGCCAATGGACTGGTTAGGCAAACGTCGACATTGCCCTAGGGACCAAGTTTTTGGCAAGAAACCCACCCCTTCTCGAAAAAGTGCCAACCTATCTCATGTGCAACACACTTTCGTAGTCAATTGGCCTAGGGGTGGTCTGGCGAATCTTCCGCAATGTAGAGCTTAAGTGTTTTTCTTTCTTTTGCAAAATGACCGCGGTAACTTGGTACCTAGGGTAATTTTGGCATTCCTGGACGATGTGGCTAAGTCGGATCGGCATTTGAGCCTTCGCGAATGTCCGAAGCGACAAAACACTTTGGTTTCTACGATGTCGCCGTAGGGCGAGCGTGGGTTTGATATGTTCTCCGGACGGATGTTGGATTTTTTGGACCTTCTGGGACCAGGTTCACGGAACAAAGGATTCAACTGGCCGGATCGGAAAACCGGAGATCCGAGTGTGGTCTTTAGCGTCGCCTTACGGAAGGCTGCGAGGAAAGGCCTCGGGGAAGCTTTTTGGGGCTCGCCTCCGGGGTTGGACTCTCCCCCTAATGAGGAGGCCTTGCAAGGTCCCGCCTTGTTTGACTTGGGCAAGTGTGCGGCTCGCTGCCCAACAACAGTTTGCCCGGCCCGTTCTAGTGCAAACTATTTGATCTAAACCATATCAAAATTTTTGAAAGTTGGCTCAGTATGTTGGCAAAGACTTAGGAAGCTAGCTGACAAAAATCAGAATTTAAGTCCGTACTATGCATTAATTACGAATTTACGAATGTCTTGCTACAAAAGCGGGCCTTGACTTCCGATCGCCACAACGGAGGAGTACAGTCCAAACTCCATTCCGTCAGTTCCCCTTGCTTCTCGTTCTCAACGCATGTGATCGCCACGTCCCAAGTGCAAAAGACCAAAACTTGGCACCCAAAACGCAAAACCACCGCTAGAACACGGCAACTCATAGGGTTTACGTTTGGGAGGCTCTATCCTTGTCGATTTGCTAGGACCTTTGCGCCGTGTCTTGGCGTAGGGGGTGTTGACGCCTCGGAGCACGGACCCTAAAAACCCCGGAAGCAGCTTGCCCCAAAATTCCTCTCCCGAAGGCCCCGGCGCGGCCGGGCCGCAACTTCCCCTCAGGAACAAGGATGTCTCGCCAATGGACTCGGAACGTCGACATTGCCCTAGGGACCAAGTTTTGTGGCCGAAACCCACCCTTCTCGAAAAGTGCCAAACTATCTCATGTGCAACACACTCGTGGTCAATTGGCCTAGGAGGTGGGCTGCTTTGAATCGCAATGTAGGGCGTAAGTGTTTCTTTCTTTTGCAAAATTGACCATGTAACTTGGTACCTAGGGTAATTTTGGCATTCGGACGATGTGGCTACAAGTCGGATCGGCATTTGAGCTCTTCGCAATGTCCGAGCGACAAAACACTTTGGTTTCTGTTTGCCGCCCATGAGGGGGGCTTAGCGGTTTGATATGTTCTGGGGGACGGATGTTGGATTTTTTGGACCTTCTGACCAGGTTCCTGGAACAAAGGATTCAAGCGGTCGGATACGAAACCGAGATCCGGGAGTGTGGTCTTTAGCGTCGCCCCCGGGCGCTGCGAAAAAAAGGCGCCTCGGGAAGCTTTTGGGGCTTCCCTCACGGGGTTCGGACTCTCCCCTCTAATGAGGAGGCCTTGCAAGGTCCCTTTTGGCCTTGTTTGACTTGGGCAAGTGTGTGCTTCGGCTGCCCAAACAACAGCTGCCCGGCCCGTTCTAGTGCAAACTATTTGATCTAAACCATATCCAAAATTTTTGAAAGTTGGTTTCAGTATGTTGGCAAAGACTTAGGAAGCTAGTGACAAAAATCAGAATTTAAGTCCGTACTATGCATTAATTACGAATTTATTTAATGTCTTACCCCCTTAAAAGCGGGCCTTGACTTCGACCGCCACAACGGGAGGAGTACATGTCCAAACTCCATTCCACAAGTTCCCCTTGCTTCTCGTTCTCAACTCGCATGTGATCGGCCACGCCCCAAGTGCAAAAAGACCAAAACTTCGGCACCCAAAGCGAAACTTGGGCTAGAACACGGCAACTCATAGGGTTTATGTTTTTGGAGGCTCTATGTTTGTCGATTTGACTAGGACCTTTCAAAGTGTCTTGACGTGAGGGGGGGTGTTGGACTTGAGCCACGGACCAAAAAACCACCCTGGCATAGCTTGCCCCAAAAGTCCTCTCCCCGAAGGCCCGGCGATGGCGGGCAACTTCCCTTCTCCGGGAACCGTGATCTCGTCTCGCCAATGGACTCAGTAACGTCGACATTGCCCTAGGGACCAAGTTTTTGTGTAAGCCCACCCCTTCTCGAAGAAGCGCCAAACTATCTCATGTGCAACACACTTCGTAATCAATTGGCCTAAGAGGTGGTCATTGAATAATCGCAATGTAGGGCGTAAGTGTTTCTTTCTTTTGCAAAACTGACCGGTGTAACTTGGTCCCTAGGGTAATTTTGGCATTAGGACGATGTGGTGAAGTCGGATCGGCATTTTGGAGCCTCCGCAAAGCGAAAATTTTAGTGGCCCGTGGCCATTTGGCCACAAATTACGTGGGTTCGGGGAAAAATGCGGCCGGAAGCTTGAGTAGGATGCCTTACCTACCGGACTACCTGTGATTCGCCATTTCGTGGCACTTTTATTGCCTATTATGACATTAGAATGGCCAATTAGATGTTTGTTAATTGGGTGGTATCGACTTTGGGGGCCAATTTAGTTCTAAGGGAGAACTAGATATGCTTATGGAATGGCCATTTAGTTCACTTGGCCTTAAGTTCTCCAAATCTTAACTCATTAAGAGGCCTCATAAATTCGTCACTTATGGGGGGGCAAACATTACTAGAAATTTTTATTCCTAAATATATCTACCAACTAAGAATAATCCCGCTCTTTTGGAAAATCTAACGTCGAGGTACTTTTCAATCCTCTTTACGAAGACTCCGGCATCCGATTTCCAATTCTCCCACCAGCAATCTGTTATTGAAATACATGGGGTATGAATTCAAATTCGTACAACATGTAACTTAAACACAATGACTTCTTTATGTTTGGGCAACTAGCTCTATATTTAATAAGAATCTAGCTAAAATCGCCATTTGAGCTACACATTATTAGATGTTTGGTTCAAAATTGCCAATTGGGTTGCGACCACATTAGAAAAAAATAGGAAAAATGGCCAGTTCAGGCTACATTTTTTGGGTCATATTTTACAAGGAATGGCCAATTCATTATACTTATACAAAATTACAGGTCCCTTAAAATTTTCCCTGCTCCGCAATGTCGGAAGGACAAAACACTTTGGTTTCTACACTGTCGCCCGCAGGACGCTTCGCGGTTTGATATGTTCTCCCGGACGGATGTTGGATTTTTTGGACCTTCGGACGTGTTCCTTGAACAAAGGATTCAACGGCCGGACACGGAACCGAGATCCGGGAGTGTGGTCTTTAGCGTCCCGGCCGAGCGCTGCCAGGAAAGACTGCCTCGGGAAGCTTTTTGGGGCTCGACTCCTGGGGTTCGCACTCTCCCCTCTAATGAGGAGGCCTTGCAAGGTCCTGGCCTTGTTTGACTTGGGCAAGTGTAAAAGCTCGGCTGCCAACAACAAAGTCGCCTGCACCGTTCTAATGCAAACTATTTGATCTAAACCTTATCCAAAATTTTTGAAAGTTGTCCTATATGTTGGCGATGACTTAGGAAGCTCATGACAAAAAATCAGAATTTAAGTCCATACTATGCATTAATTAATTTACTGAATGTCTTGCTATCGCAAAAGCGGGCCTTGACTTCCGACCGCCACAACGGGAGGAGTACAGGTCCAAACTCCATTCCTCGGGTTCCCCTTGCTTCTCGTTCTCAATCGCATGTGATCGGGCCACGCCCCAAGTGCAAAAGACCAAAACTCTAAGACCCAAAACGCAAACCCTGCTAGAACCTGGCAACTCATAGGGTTTATGTTTTGGAGGCTCTATGCTTGTCAGATTTGACTAGGACCTTGCGCCGTGTCTTGACGTAGAGGGAGGTGTTGACGCTTGAGCACGGACCCTAAAACCACCCGAGGCGCTTGCCCCAAAAGTCCCTTCCCCATGGCCTCGGGCGATGGATTCGCAACTTCTCCCAACCGGTGATCATCTCTCGCCAATGGACTCCGGAACGCCGACATTGCCCTAGGGACCAAGTTTTGTGGCCAGAAGCCCACCCCTTCTCGAAGAAGCGCCAAACTATCTCATGTGCAACACACTCGTAGTCAATTGGCCTAAGAGGTGGCTGTTGAATACTGCAATGTAGGGCGTAAGTGTTTCTTTCTTTTGCAAAACTGACCGTGTAACTTGGTCCCTAGGGTAATTTTGGCATTCCGGACGATGTGGTGAAGTCGGATCGGCATTTTGGAGCCTCCGCAACAGCGAAAATTTTAGTGGCCCCGGCGGGCCATTTGGCCACAAATTACAGGTTCAGGAAAAATGCGACGGCCGGCTTGAGTAGGATGCCTTACCTACGGACTACCTGCAGATTCGCCATTTCGTGGCACTTTATTGCCTATTATGACATTAGAATGGCCAATTAGATGTTTGTTAATTGGAGTGGTATCGACTTTGGGGCCAATTTAGTTCTAAGGGAGAACTAGATATGCTTATGGAATGGCCATTTAGTCCACTTGGCCTTAAGTTCTCCAAATCTTAACTCATTAAGAGGCCTCATAAATTCGTCACTTATGGGGGGGCAAACATTACTAGAAATTTTTATTCCTAAATATATCTACCAACTAAGAATAATCCCGCTCTTTTGGAAAATCTAACGTCGAGGTACTTTTCAATCCTCTTTACGAAGACTCCGGCATCCGATTTCCAATTCTCCCACCAGCAATCTGTTATTGAAATACATGGGGTATGAATTCAAATTCGTACAACATGTAACTTAAACACAACGACTTCTTTATGTTTGGGCAACTAGCTCTATATTTAATAAGAATCTAGCTAAAAATCGCCATTTGAGCTACACATTATTAGATGTTTGGTTCAAAAATTGCCAATTGGGTTGCAGCCACATTAGAAAAAAAATAGGAAAAATGGCCAGTTCAGGCTACATTTTTGGGGTCATATTTTACAAGGAATGGCCAATTCATTATACTTATACAAAATTACAGGTCCCTTAAAATTTTCCCTGCTCCGCAATGTCGGAAGGACAAAACACTTTGGTTTCTACACTGTCGCCCGCAGGACGCTTCGCGGTTTGATATGTTCTCCCGGACGGATGTTGGATTTTTTTGGACCTTCTCGGACCAGGTTCCTTGAACAAAGGATTCAACGGTCGGATACGGGAACCGAGATCCGGGAGTGTGGTCTTTAGCGTACGTCCCCGGGCGCTGAGCCGCCAGAAAGGCTGCCTGGAAGCTTTTTGGGGCTCGCCTCCCGGGTTCGCACTCTCCCCTCTAATGAGGAGGCCTTGCAAGGTCCTCGCCTTGTTTGACTTGGGCAAGTGTGTGCTCTCTACCGCCCAACAACAGTCGCCTGCACCGTTTCTAATGCAAACTATTTGATCTAAACCTTATCCAAAATTTTTGAAAGTTGTCCTATATGTTGGCGATGACTTAGGAAGCTTCCGACAAAAATCAGAATTTAAGTCCGCACTATGCATTAATTACGAATTTATTTAATGTCTTGCTACACGCAAAAGTGGGCCTTGACTTCTAAACCGCCACAATGGGAGGAGTACAGGTCCAAACTCCATTCCGTCATTCTCCTTGCTTCGCGTTCTCAACCGCATGACGGGCCACGCCCCAAGTGCAAAAGACCAAAACTTGGCACCCAAAACGCAAACCCCGCTAGAACCTCGGCAACTCATAGGGTTTACGTTTGAGGCTCTATCCTTGTCGGTCGACTAGGACCCTTGCCGTGTCTTGGCGGGGGGGTGTTGGCACGCGAGCATGGACCCTAAAACCACCCGAGGGAGGCGGCTTGCCCCAAAATTCCTCTCGAAGGCCCCAGCAGCGGACGGGCAACTTCCCCTCTCCCGCCGTGATCTCTCGCCAATGGACTCGAGCGTCGACATTGCCCTAGGGGACCAAGTTTTGGGCGAAACCCACCCCTTCTCGAAAAAAAAGCAAACTATCTCATGTGCAACACTTTCGTAGTCAATTGGCCTAGGAGGTGGTTTTGAATCTTTTGCAATGTAGGCGTAAGTGTTTCTTTTCTTTTACCAAAACCCGGCGCGTGTAACTTGGTACCTAGGGTAATTTTGGCATTCCGGACGATATCTGGCGAATTCGGATCGGCATTCGGAAACGCCGCAATGTCCGACGACAAAACACTTTGGTTTCTTGGTTTCTCGCCGCGGGGCGCTTCCGCGGTTTGATATGTTCTCCCGGACGGATGTTGGATTTTTGGACCTTCTGGACCAGGTTCCTAGAACAAAGGATTCAACGGTCGGATAACGGAAACCGAGATCCGGGGAGTGTGGTCTTTAGCGCATCGCCCCCGGAGCCGGGCGCTTTGCCGAGAAAGGCCTCGGGAAGCTTTTTGGGGCTCGCCTCACAGGGTTCGGACTCTCCCTCTAATGAGGAGGCCTTGCAAGGTCCTGGCCTTGTTTGACTTGGGCAAGTGTGCGGCTCACGGCCGCCTAACAACAGCTACGCCGGCCCGTTCTAGTGCAAACTATTTGATCTAAACCATATCCAAAATTTTGAAAGTTGGCTGTATGTTGGCAAAGACTTAGGAAGCTAAGACAAAAAAAAAAATCAGAATTTAAGTCCGTACTATGCATTAATTACGAATTTATTTAATGTCTTGGTAATACGCAAAAGCGGGCCTTGACTTCCGGACCGCCACAACGGGAGGAGCACTGGTCCAAACTCCATTCCGTCGGTTCCCCTTGCTTTCGTTCTCAAATTGCATGTGATCGCCACGTCCCAAGTGCAAAGACCAAAACTTCGGCACCCAAAGCGCAAAACCCGCTAGAACACGGCAACTCATAGGGTTTACGTTTTGGAGGCTCTGCTTGTCGATTTGACTAGGACCTGCCGTGTCTTGGCCGTGGGGGGTGTTGGCCTTGAGCACGGACCTAAAACCACCCGGGCGGCTTGCCCCAAAAGTCCTCTCCCGAAGGCCTGGCGATGGGCGGAGCGCTTCCCTTCTCGAGGAACCGTGATCTGTCTCGCCAATGGACTCGGGCGTCGACATTGCCCTAGGGACCAAGTTTTGTGGCCGGAAGCCCACCCTTCTCGAAGAAGCGCCAAACTATCTCATGTGCAAACACACTCGTAGTCAATTGGCCTAAGAGGTGGGCTGTTGAATCTTGCAATGTAGGGCGTAAGTGTTTCTTTCTTTTACCAAAACCCAGGTGTAACTTGGTCCCTAGGGTAATTTTGGCATTCCGGACGATGTGGTGAAGTCGGATCGGCATTTTGGAGCCTCCGCAATGCCGGAAGGACAAAACACTTTGGTTTCTACACCGCCGCCGCGCAGACGGGCGCGGTTTGATATGTTCTCCGGACCCGGATGTTGGATTTTTGGACCTTCTCGGACCAGGTTCCTTGAACAAAGGATTCAACGGTGGACACGGAACCGAGATCCGGGAGTGTGGTCTTTTAGCGTCGTCCCCGGATTTTGCCGTGAAAGGCTGCCTCGGGAAGCTTTTTGGGGCTCGCCTTCCAGGGTTCGCCTCTCCCCTCTAATGAGGAGGCCTTGCAAGGTCCTGGCCTTGTTTGACTTGGGCAAGTGTGCCAGCTCGGTACGCCCAACAATAGGTCGCCTGCACCGTTCTAATGCAAACTATTTGATCTAAACCTTATCCAAAATTTTTTTGAAAGTTGTCCTATATGTTGGCGATGACTTAGGAAGCTCACGACAAAAAAATCAGAATTTAAGTCCGTACTATGCATTAATTAATTAACGAATGTAATGTCTCTCTTTTGCAAAAGTGGGCCTTGACTTCTAACCGCGCCAATGGAGGGAGTACAGTCCAAACT
Source organism: Isoetes taiwanensis (assembly GCA_021234155.1). Lineage (NCBI taxonomy): Eukaryota > Viridiplantae > Streptophyta > Lycopodiopsida > Isoetales > Isoetaceae > Isoetes > Isoetes taiwanensis. The sequence continues at coordinate 5,381,576 of JAJEKV010000070.1, read as the reverse complement.
CCATTCGTCCGGTTCTCCTTGCTTGGCGTTCTCAACTGCATGTGATCGGCCACGCCCCAAGTGCAAAAGACCAAAACTTGGCACCCAAAACGCGAAACCCCGCTAGAACCGGCAACTCATAGGGTTTACGTTTGGAGAGGCTCTATCCTTGTCGATTCGACTAGGACCTTTGTGCCGTGTCTTGGCGTAGAGGGGGTTGTTGACTTGAAGCACGGACCCTAAAAACCACCCGGAAGCAGCTTGCCCCAAAAGTCCTCTCCCGAAGGCCCTGGCGACGGACGTGCAACTTTCCCTCTCCGGAACCGTGATTCGGCTCTGCCAATGGACTCAGAACGTCGACATTGCCCTAGGGACCAAGTTTTGTGGCCAGAAGCCCCCCTTCTCGAAGAAGCGCCAAACTATCTTATGTCCAACACACTCGTAGTCAATTGGCCTAGGAGGTGGCTGTTGAATACTGCAATGTAGGGCGTAAGTGTGTCGTTTTTTTGCAAAACTGACCGTGTAACTTAGTCCATAGGGTAATTTTGGCATTCCAAACGATAAGCGACGTCAGTATTAATTTTTTTTTTTTTTTTTTTTACCCAAAAAAAAAAAAAAAAAACCCCCAAGCCTGAAATATACAAGTCTAAGGCAAGATATCCAGACATTTAAGACTAGACATTCCACTTGGAATAAACAGTCTTTACAATTGCAACCCTAGATAGGATTTGGTGCAAAAAACCTACCCAAGCCTTGAGAAGGATCAGCAAAACTTAACATGAGAGAAGACAAGAATGTGATTTAAAAAGGAAATCTTAAGATTTAGGGCTTATGGAAGTAATATGTATGTGTAGAAAAGATTAAAGGGTTGATAGATTTAAAAACCTTAGAAAAGAAGTACTTAGAGTATAACCATAACTACTTTTCTATTACCATGAGTGTTGTGATATTAATTAGAAGGAATCAGTAAGATTTCACGGGTGGAAAAAAGATCTAAGGCAGTTAATGTCCATTTCAATAAGTATACCCTATAATATCATATCTGGTTTGTTTATGAGCAAGAGAACCTTTTAATGCCAACAATACAAACATCAATAACACCTGATATATTTAAAATTTAAATTTGAAACAGTAGTTTAGGATCCAAAATCAGAGATATACTAACAGATATGTCCAGATCTATAGTCATAAACATAATGAACTTGAAATATTAGATGGAATAAACCATGAGTAGCATGTTGTATCTATCGAACCAACGTTTGCAAAATATCACCAAAATAAGGTTTCAGCAGAAAAAGTTTTTGTCCATCATTTGTATGATGCTTTCACGGAAATAACAAGTTGTTACTCCACAAACCAAGATAACGCATGGAGGGTTCCCTGCACCACAAGACATTAGACAAGCATTAGAATGGTTGCCAATACCTGGGTAGCAGGTAAGCAATGGACCAAAACCGGCTTAACGCCGTTCACCACAATAACTCAGCATATATAATCTTATAGAAAGAAAGAAAGAGCAACAAATAGAAACCCAGGATCTCAAAAAGTGTGAGAAGAACCATGAAAAATACTAAGTTAAAAGGCATATATCAAGTAAAATGTACATAACATAACCTCAAATGTAGTGACAAAAGGGGCAGTAGAACTATCATTATATACTATATGACGGGGAAATTAGGATCTACGATAACCCAAGAGAAGGGTTCATAACTTAAAATGTATAGAACCAAAGGTACAAAAGATAGAACAAGAATCATAAACTGGCTATACATAGAAGATCATAAGTAGTTTAATAAGACATGGAGCTTTAAGGATCGATCTATCTAACAGGAGGTAGAAAAATCAGTAAAATAAGAAAGCAAAACCACTGAACTGATCTAGGAAGCTAAAACACAGACTTAAGAAATCCAAATAAATCAGTGAGAACAGCCAAAGCACGAAAAATATTGAAAGTACAATCAAGAACATAAGAAGAAGATAAATTTGGAGCGGGCTATCAGATAAATATATAGCATTAGAGAAGAAAAACTTTAGAGCACATAAACTACTTTAAACAAGACGGTCAATAAAGAGCAGGACATGATTAAAAGGTCAGAGAAAAAGATAAGCAGCCAATAAGAAGGTAGATCCTGAGAAGAATAAAATTACTGAACGAAAACTATTCTATAGAAAACTAGCTAACAGACTTAATATTTGTAAGAAAGAACAGGATATCATATTGTATAAGAAGTAAACCAATTCCATACGAAACCTGAATAGGATCGGTTGCCAGGCCACTAGTTCCAGGTTGAGCCGAAGTAGGGATCTTAGGATTGGGATCAGGACACTCTTGGCTATCAGGAATAACCACCAATTGAGCTACACCAGCAGGATCCACAGCAGTGGGGATAGAGGAATTCGTTCCCAATATTGAGCTGTCATTTCTTTCAAGCCCATGTATGCTTCTGGCCATTGTAGGTTTGTGGAAATCAAACAGATTTTTCCTTTTCTCAGCCATCTTCTTCTCTTCTTTCAATCTGTGAATGGTGGCTTTATTTAAGCCACCTTTCTTCCTTCCCATATATCTTTCCAAGCATACAGTTAGTGGCAGAACAGTCGAAACTTCTCTTGGAGCGGCTAAATCAGAGATAAGAATCTGTTTTAAATAAGAACTTAAGATATTCACCTTGCAGGTGTTGATCCATCCGGCCGATTCACAGCCTTTGCACTGCCAGCACATGCATGCCCACGCGTATATCCAGACATCTGCGGCTATTTCCTCTTCGAGTCTGTTGGACAACCCTAAGTTTCTAGGGTCGAATTTTGGCAAGGAAATTCCGTTCAAAAAAAATTTTTTTTTTAAGGGAAAAGGGTATAGATGAAAATGACGAAATTTATGTTATCTATTAATGAAATGGACCATGTTCAAAATTTTTTTTTGGGGTAAACAATTTTGATTAGTTAGAGCTGGACAATTATGCAACTACATTTTCTTTTTCTATTTGACAGTATATATATAAAAAAAGCCTTCCTCCTACCTCAGATTGGTAGGTCCCTACGAGTCCATTAAGACTAAAACTTTGCAACAGGGAGCAGGGCCCTGTTGCAACACATGGACCCTACTCAACCCATCTTAAGAATTGAAAATATTAACAATGTAAATGAAATTGGAACTTACAAGATTCTTTTGAGGATATTAGAAAGGTCCGCAATATCAAAGGGTAAGGGTGTGCTTATCAGATTGGTAGGTCCCTATGAGTCTTATAAGACTAAAACATTGCAATAGGGATAGCAGGGCCCTGTCGCACCACTTGCACCACAGGGACCCTACTCAACCCATTTTAAGAATTGAAAATACTAACAATAGAAATGAAATGGAAACTTACAAGATTCGTTTGAGGATATTACACAGATCCGCAATATCAAAGGGTAATCCTGGAAAATTATTGACTTTGAGTGTATGAAGCACAATCCTGATGATGTCTGTTCTTCGAAAACCATTGTTGCAGAATGCAGAAATTAAGTCCGAAATGTCCTCAGCAGCCATAAGACAATTTGAATGGGCATATATAAAGGGAAAGATCTGTGAAATGATGACCTTAGAGGCTTGGCCATAAGGCCTACAACCCGCAGCTTTGATGAACCTGTTAACTTTGAATTTTAGTTTCCTCCTTTTGTCATATCTGGAATACAGGTATAAGCCAATATTTGGATCTAAAACTTGGATGGTAATATTGAGAAAGTCAATCTTGGTCCCCAACTTAGAATCCCTTTCAGAAACGGTTTCATCTTTAATCCCAATGAGGTTCATATTATAAATGGTACAATCCGATTCTATGGAAAAGAACTCTTCAAGATCTCCACCATTGATCACACAAAGATCATCAATATATCTAAAGGAACATTGGAATCTTGAAATATCCTTAAATCTTTTTAGTTTGGCCAACCTAGAGATGAACTTAAGTTCAAACCAAGCAAGATATAGGTTACACCAAGCGGGACTGCTTGAAAATCCCATTGGAATACCTTTTCTTTGCCTCCAAATCTGGGAACCCATTTGAAGATAACAAATGCAAAAAAGCCTATTAATTTCTGAAAAATTCTCGTTTGGAAATAATTATACCTCGAGTTGTACCATCATTGATCTTTCTCCATTTTACCTTGTACGATCCAGCAACTTTATTAACCACTAACTGAGTGAGAGGAGCTTTGTGAGACATGTAGTCCCATACCAGATAAGCCACATCATTAATAACCTCCACAATTCCCTCCTCTCCCTCAAGGGGAATATTTTCATAGCATCTAGTGATGTCAATAGAGAATACATTGAAGATTTTGGAAGGAAGGTTTAGAACAAAGTCAAAAGCTGAGTTTATAAGCCAGCAAGGGTTGACTTTACTTTTTAACCACAATCTAATTTCATTGTGGTTCCAATGGCAAATAGCAGCCATATTTCCACAAAATTATTCAACATGGCGGTCAAAAACCCGAGATTTTCGTAAAAAATTGTACTATGGGCGTTAGATAGCCATCTATACTCACCTTTGTGGGCCTTAAATATACCCATGAGGTATGGCAGTCTGTTGCTAGCAGGTTCTTGCAATCCTGAGAAGCTAGCAATGTCATAGACACATTTAGCTTTTATCTCAAGAGCACTTAAAGAGATAGATTCAAAATCCGAACTGCCCAGTCTGATTAAAGCCATTTCCCTAATATGGAATTGGCAAATGAAGGATGCATTATTTCCAGCTTTGTCTATCTCTGAAATATACAGGTTTTTCAGCAACCAAATTATATTTTTCTTTACATTGTCATCATCCCATAAAAACCTTTTGGGATCTAAGCTGTTTTTGAAGCTAGTCATCTTGACTTTAGCCAGGTTCAGCAGTTTATCTTTCATGTTCTTAATCTCCAATTCCGACACTTGTAACAAGTTGTATTGATGTATAGAAAAGAACTGTTCAACTGTAGCACTGAAATCTACTAAGAACTTATCAATGGTGAGAGCACCATCTGGTATATGATTGAGTCCAAAAGACAAGGCCATCCTGAGTTTAGAGCAATGAACAATATCCAAATCCATGGTACGAATGTGTCCAATAACAGGATCAACAAACTTAGCTAAGCTTGGATTTTTACACGGACATTTCTTTGGGAAACCATCTGCAAATACCTCAAAAGGTTTGTACAATTTGTCTCTTAGTTGATCAATATATCTCCATCCGAACATAGTGTTTTCTAATAGATCATTGGCCAACTCAGGAATAAACTCCGAAAGTATCTCCTTGAAGATGCTTCTTATGTTAAATTTTTCCAAGGACTTACAAAAGAATGTACTGTGCACAACTTTACACCTGGATTTAGTTTTGACAGATATAAGGTGCTTTTTTCCGCTGAAGTCCTTGACCACAGACCTTGAGTTTTGAATATGATCCTAAAAAAAGTTTTTATAGGATTTTAGTGTTTATATAACTTTAAAAGCACGAAACAAGCTTAAAATCTAAAATCATCAGTGGGACCAGAGTCACACCGTTTAGGATATTGCGGATAGACAGTTAGACACAGCTATAAAGAGGTATAAAAAGGTATAAAAAGGTATAAAAGTTTTTTAGAGTATAGAAGTCACACCAAGGGAAAACTCTTTTCATAAAAACCCTTGGTGGACATAGAAATCATATGGTACAGAAGAGAAGCAGTAACAAGTAACATAAAGAATACATGCATGTAACGAAGATTTAAATCTCAAATACTAACCTTGTAATATCTGTATAGTTCAGCTTGGTAGCATCCTTCTGTTCCAAGGTGAGATCTCTGTTGCCACCTTTGGTTACCGAGTATTCGTCATTGGTAGTAGAATTATCAACCTGTTTGCTTTTTTTGTTTCCAGGAGTACTACTACTGCAACCAGATAGTCTAGGGTCCATAGTGACCCTGGGTGGTCGTTTTGGTGAGAAAACACCAGAAGATATATTGCTATTCATGCTTTCCTTCTTTTCAAAATGTGTTTTCTTCTTAGACATCTGTTCAATCCTGAAAGCTACCGGTCGCAGAGTCTTTTCTGCAATATCTGCCAACTTTGTATTGCCAAAAGCTGCTTTTAGATCACTGTTTGGTGCTTCTGCATATAAGAGTGTCATATTGATAAAGACTCTCCTGACTTCGAGGTAAGAAAGGTATGCCAGAACTGCCGGTTTAAGTACATTATGTAACAACTTGGTAAGCCCAACCATCTTTGCCATTGGAGAGGCATCAAGAAATAAAGAATCTAGGTTATTTAGTATGAACCAGACAGCTTGATCAATCCAAACAATTCCACTCCTGCAATCTGTTTTATCATTTTTCTTTATATTTTTCTCACACCCACAAGTAAGGAAGGGGCAGTGCGTCCTCCAGATCTTTTTTAAGAAGAATCCATCTCTTGTGTCATTAGAATAAGCCATATTACCTTTCTGGCTGACATGCAGAGCAGAGTTGAAAAGGCAAGGTTGGTCAAAAAAGTCAGATTTGAAAGGTAATGCAACTTCTGTTTTAGTGAAGTACTTGTCTAGTTTGGATGCTTTAACAGTGGCAGATCTAATTTCATCATCAGTGATGCCTGCCAGGGCTTTCCATGTGTCCACACAAATAGGGGCAATGGCTCCAAAATTCTGGCTCTTCCAAATTGCATGGCCCCAAGCAGCAGCAAAGCACTCAACGTTTTGCTCAGGTATAATGGGAAATTTTGAGGAGTTTTGCAATGTTAAAGTAGGAACTTCATCTTGATCTTCTATATTTTCACTATCAGAGTCATTACCTTTGTCTACTTCATTCTCGTCAAGAAGATCTTCATCAGAGAAGAGGCAGTTATTTACATCATTCTTCAAGAAAGAATCAGTGGCAGAATCAGGTTCAACATTATTATGAAGTGAAGACTTTATTTCATGTACCTTTTCTAGATGAGTAAGACCAACCAAAAACTTTTTTCCTAAATCATCTTCCTTGCAGGTTCTAGCAAAGAGAACAGCTTCCATTTCACCATATATCTTAGATATCAGGGTTTTACAAACCTCTAGTTTATAATTTGCATGCTTCATCTTTTGGAACGTAGCAAACCATCCATTAAATCCAAGATAACTCACAGGGGATCTGTTTTTGCCCAGCAGGTTTGTCTCCTTAATGGTGATGTACTCATGTATATCTCTGTTTTTGATGCATGCAATCAACGTTTGAACAGCGAAGTTTGGACTAGAAATCCCACATAGATGATACTTTAAGGCCATGAGCTCCTTTATCCATAAATTGTTCAGATCACAGTCACTTTTATCATCCTGTAAACACTGTAAAGAATACAACATGTTAGCTATTTATTTTGGTAGCACCACGACCCCAATCAAGGTTCTAAGTTAAACTTAGAAGTTGGAGTAACATTAAAAAACCCCCAAGCCTGAAATATACAAGTCTAAGACAAGATATCCAGACATTTAAGACTAGACATTCCACTTGGAATAAACAGTCTTTACAATTGCAACCCTAGATAGGATTTGGTGCAAAAAACCTACCCAAGCCTTGAGAAGGATCAGCAAAACTTAACATGAGAGAAGACAAGAATGTGATTTAAAAAGGAAATCTTAAGATTTAGGGCTTATGGAAGTAATATGTATGTGTAGAAAAGATTAAATGGTTGATAGATTTAAAAACCTTAGAAAAGAAGTACTTAGAGTATAACCATAACTACTTTTCTATTACCATGAGTGTTGTGATATTAATTAGAAGGAATCAGTAAGATTTCACGGGTGGAAAAAGATCTAAAGGCGCTTAATGTCCATTTCAATAAGTATACCCTATAATATCATATCTGGTTTGTTTATGAGCAAGAGAACCTTTTAATGCCAACAATACAAACATCAATAACACCTGATATATTTAAAATTTAAATTTGAAACAGTAGTTTAGGATCCAAAATCAGAGATATACTAACAGATATGTCCAGATCTATAGTCATAAACATAATGAACTTGAAATATTAGATGGAATAAACCATGAGTAGCATGTTGTATCTATCGAACCAACGTTTGCAAAATATCACCAAAATAAGGTTTCAGCAGAAAAAGTTTTTGTCCATCATTTGTATGATGCTTTCACGGAAATAACAAGTTGTTACTCCACAAACCAAGATAACGCATGGAGGGTTCAGTCCGGTTACCTGCACCACAAGACATTAGACAAGCATTAGAATGGTTGCCAATACCTGGGTAGCAGGTAAGCAATGGACCAAAACCGGCTTAACGCCGTTCACCACAATAACTCAGCATATATAATCTTATAGAAAGAAAGAAAGAGCAACAAATAGAAACCCAGGATCTCAAAAAGTGTGAGAAGAACCATGAAAAATACTAAGTTAAAAGGCATATATCAGAAGTAAAATCTGTACATAACATAACCTCAAATGTAGTGACAAAAAGGGGCAACTGAACTATCATTATATACTATATGACAGGAAATTAGGATCTACGATAACCCAAGAGAAGGGTTCATAACTTAAAGGCGGTATAGAACCAAAGGTACAGTATAGAACAAGAATCATAAACTGGCTATACATAGAAGATCATAAGTAGTTTAATAAGACATGGAGCTTTAAGGATCGATCTATCTAACAGAGGTAGAAAAAATCTGTAAAATAAGAAAGCAAAACCACTGAACTGATCTAGGAAGCTAAAACACAGACTTAAGAAATCCAAATAAATCAGTGAGAACAGCCAAAGCACGAAAAATATTGAAAGTACAATCAAGAACATAAGAAGAAGATAAATTTGGAGCGGGCTATCAGATAAATATATAGCATTAGAGAAGAAAAACTTTAGAGCACATAAACTACTTTAAACAAGACGGTCAATAAAGAGCAGGACATGATTAAAAGGTCAGAGAAAAAGATAAGCAGCCAATAAGAAGGTAGATCCTGAGAAGAATAAAATTACTGAACGAAAACTATTCTATAGAAAACTAGCTAACAGACTTAATATTTGTAAGAAAGAACAGGATATCATATTGTATAAGAAGTAAACCAATTCCATACGAAACCTGAATAGGATCGGTTGCGTGCCACCAGTTCGAGTTGAGGCAAGTAGGGATCTTAGGATTGGGATCAGGACACTCTTGGCTATCAGGAATAACCACCAATTGAGCTACACCAGCAGGATCCACAGCAGTGGGGATAGAGGAATTCGTTCCCAATATTGAGCTGTCATTTCTTTCAAGCCCATGTATGCTTCTGGCCATTGTAGGTTTGTGGAAATCAAACAGATTTTTCCTTTTCTCAGCCATCTTCTTCTCTTCTTTCAATCTGTGAATGGTGGCTTTATTTAAGCCACCTTTCTTCCTTCCCATATATCTTTCCAAGCATACAGTTAGTGGCAGAACAGTCGAAACTTCTCTTGGAGCGGCTAAATCAGAGATAAGAATCTGTTTTAAATAAGAACTTAAGATATTCACCTTGCAGGTGTTGATCCATCCGGCCGATTCACAGCCTTTGCACTGCCAGCACATGCATGCCCACGCGTATATCCAGACATCTGCGGCCATTTCCTCTTCGAGTCTGTTGGACAACCCTAAGTTTCTAGGGTCGAATTTTGGCAAGGAAATTCCGTTCAAAAAATTTTTTTTTTAAGGGAAAAGGGTATAGATGAAAATGACGAAATTTATGTTATCTATTAATGAAATGGACCATGTTCAAAAATTTTTTTTGGGGTAAACAATTTTGATTAGTTAGAGCTGGACAATTATGCAACTACATTTTCTTTTTCTATTTGACAGTATATATATAAAAAAAAATAAAAATAGTGACGTCGTTAAACGACGTTGCTTACGTGGCGCTCTGCTGACAATAGCGTGGCGCGGACGATGCCGGCCACGCTGGCAAAACTGCTGCCACGTCAGATATTCTAGGCGTCGTTTAACGACGTCATGTCGACGTGGCAGGACACTTTGGCGTGCCGGCTGGCATGTCGCAAGCCCGCGAATGGTCGCACGCCAGATTTTTTAGTCGTTCAACGGCGTCATGTCGGCGATGGCGAAACGGTGGCGTGTATACCTGGCATGTCGCCAAGCCACGCGGCCGGGTGTGCCACGTCCGATCCACGAGGCGACGTTAAACGGCGTTTTGTGCACGTGGCCACGACACGCGACGCTTGCCGGCTTGGCGTGATACCATGCCACGCGAGGCGGTCGACACGTCGCCACCGAAAGCGTCGTTGAACGACGTCGAAACGACGTTGTCGTCGTTGAACGACGATGTCGTCAATGTTCGACGACGACCCGTCGTTCTTCGACGTCGCGACGTCGTTGGACGTCGACTATCCCTTGTAGTGTTACACTCTCTTTGGTTTAGGTGCATATTCACAGAGGGGTCACTCCGGGCAATGAGAGCTATTCTTACACTCGAGCCTCCATACAATACACATATGAAATCAAAACCATTTAGTACAATACCTTAAATCTTATAGTATTTTTTAACCTCATTTTACAGTACACAAAAATTTGTACTAGAATACCCCACAAATGAGGATCGCTATGCATGGTTAAGATTGTGGAATAAATTGGTAATATGTTCGTCCGACAACTCTTGATACCCGGTGTCATTCCTTCCTCGTATGAATATGCACCCAAACCAAAGGGGGTTTAAGATAAAGATAAAGATAAAGATAAATATAAATATAAATTTTTTATCGTCCACGAGAACCCAGTCAGGTTATGGGACCCAAACAGAAAGGGGGGCATAAGTCCAAACCAAAACTGTGGGACAAATCCCCATCATCAGAACAGAAAGTGGGGACTAATCCGCATCACAAAATAAATAGACATTTAAGTTTCAATTTTTTACAATGAGAATCAGCTGGAGAAGACTAGATATCAAATGCCCAAGGATCAGATGGCCACTCATTTCGTATAAAAACTTGTCCTCCTCGATACACTGCCCACTTTTTTTTGCAAACGAGCCTCTCGGAATTTAGTTTATAAGTGTGCAATGCAATGGTTTGTGTTATACCATTGCAAATGATACCATTCTAGCAGAAAGCGTATTCTTTCCTTATTTTGCAGGTTGCCTGGACATGACGCAGAACTATGCTGAAAAAACTGACTCTTGTTATGCCAATCAAGTAGCAAATGATAATTTTTTTCCTGGTCCTTTCTTATGTTCAAAGACTGCTAGTTTATTTACATAACTTGCAAGAGAACATGTCTTATCACATGAGATAGAAACATCAGGATATCTAGCAAATTAAATTTAGATAAATAGTAATCTGCAAATACTTACATGTATTTTATGAGGGAAATAGATGATGAACATCATAGAGCATATGCGATGTCTTTGCATTTTTTTGTCATTTTGTGACTATTAGTAACTTATACAAAATGAAGGATGCAACCAGAACACACAAAGTAGCATCACATAAGTCTCACCTGATTCAAGAATACTCAACTTTGACACTTAAGAAATTCAATAGCCAGCTTGATAAATTCACACAACCTCTTGTCTTCGGTATAGTATTTTGTATGACAAACAGAGACTGATGCTCCAAAGGTAAAGAAAGTATGTAAAGAAAATTATCTTACTCTTCTTGTTCAAAGAAATGAAGATTGAAAAGTAAAAACGACTCTAGCTCTGCCGTAGCCATATGTTTGCCTTCTCTTCTACTCTCTCCAAGCTCTTCTATGTATCAAAAGGGCAGTGGAAGTGCATATACCATGCCTGAACAAAAACCACTTATCAACTAAAATCTGCCATTCGAAATAGAGGTAATCACACGGTTGTCAGTCCCTACTGCAACATGCTATAACCCAGTGCTCGGATTTAGGCTGGAGTTTAGAGGCAATCCCCCAGAGTTGAAATGACAAACCGTGGCCACTCCCTCAAAGTTGAAATGATAAATGGTGGCCTTTCCTTCCCATAATAACTTTGAGACCTAGCTGTAGCTGGAAAAAGCTTATAGTTGCAAAGTAGCTGTGACGATCCTTTTTTTGTGTGTAGCCTAAAAGGATGACAAGTAACGGACGATTTATCCCTTCTTGTCAAAGGTTGAAAAAAAATTCGCAGGTAGCGGATGATTTAACATGTCAAGCTAAAAAATCTCTTGGAAAAAAAGGGCATCATCATCACCACCATTCGATCTCCGTCGTTCATGGCCATTGGTTCTAGGGCTGGATCCAAATCCAAAACTTATAGAATAACATTATAATATAAGATGAACTTCTCGCATGTGGCATGCATGACCAACCCCTCTATTTGAAAGAGGTTTCTTGTCATGTGGCGTACGTGACCAGTCCCTCTATTTTGAGATATTTATTTTTCACATTGTGTTCTAGTGTTCTAGTGAGGTTTCTAGTAGGCGGCTTTAACTTCTTCTTTGTTCGTGGGTTTTTTTATAGGAGCGATCCAGCAAGCCTTACACTTGTCCCCAAGGCTTTATAACTAGGGGTTTTCCTCAAAAAATACTATCTATCTATCTATCCATCAAAAAACCTGAAAGAATGAGGATTTTTAATCTCGGTGATAAGCTTTCGACATGTATCATGATTTATTAGAATTTTATTTTTTGGGGTCCAAGTTGTATGATTGAATATTCGCTCTAGTTTTTCATTTTTGTGGGTAATTCGCAGATGTGCGCTACCTAGTATCAACCATTGTCGAAAGTTTGTTGAGATAAGTGAGAAGCCATCTATGGAGTTTTTGTTGTATTTTTGCAACTAGAATATTCATTTTGAAACTTACTTTGATAATTTAGATATATGCCTACTGTAAATTGCCCATAAAATTGTACATTATAACGGGTTAGAATTCAATAATGCTATGTTGATTTCGTCAATTGTTGGTTACCTCACCCATCACCGTTTTAATTGTAGTCTCAAGTTGGTATACAACTCCTAATACTTTTTATTGCCAAACACTCTTGTGTCTAAAGCTTAAAGCAAATCAAGCAAGTAATTAATTAATTAATAGCTAGCTAGAATGTATAGGGGAATGGAGGTTGGGACTCCATTCCCGGTTTTGCATGTGAGGTCCCGCGACCAGCGTTAGCCGGGAGCGGGTCACCTGCAAAACTGGGAATGGAGGACCAACCTCCATTCCCCTACAAAAATAGAAATGGGGGAGTCGTTTCAAGGGGCAAAAACAGAGTTTTACAAGATCAGCAAGATATAACAGAGTTTCTGAGAGAATTTTCAGCAAGATTTAAGCAAGATTTTGCAGGTGGGGAAGATTTCTGAGCAAGATTTTGGAGATTTTTTTAAAAGCAGAGTTTTTCAGCCGAGTCTCTACTTCTGGCTTGCTATCTTCCATGCCCTGCAGAGCAAACAACAATAGAAATAATAGAAAACACTAGGGTGCAAAGAACTGCGGGGCTCCAGAACTATTGAGCTCGCATCTGCTTGAAGAACTGATCGCAGAGCTCGAAGGAGAACTGCTCAAAGATCTTGCTTGCAAAGCTCGAAGAAGAACCGGTGCAAAGCTCGCATTTGCTCGAGAATCTTTTATCAGAGATCGAAGAACAACCCTAAAAAAAATATGCGGCAATAGAACCCTAAAAAATAACACGCTTGTTAGGTTACCTGCAGATGGATCCACACGGAACTTCCATAAAGCGTTGTAGGGAGGTGCCACATGGCATCATCGTGACAGGCGCCACCAAATTTAGATCGACCCATTTCTATTTTGTATATAGGGGAGGTTGGGGGCTCCCTTTCAACAGGCTTGGGGCGCTCAAGAGCGGCCCGGGAGGAGGGTCTCTTGTTGAAAGGGAGCCCCAACCCCCTTCCCTACAATATGGAATGTGGGGAGAACACATCTTGCGACCGGGCCGCTTCTTCAAATCGAAGTAGCCTGCTACTTCAAATCAACCCGCGCTCACTTGGGATCGGAAGAATCACCGCCATGACTTCCATTACGTGACATTGGAGTAGCACAGGTGTCAGCACTAGAATGATCTTCCGCTCAAATGAGCGACCCACATTCCATATTGATGCCATCCATCATAATTGTAAAAATAATTTACAATTAACTTTAGCTAGAAAGATGATCTTCATCACTAATTATAGGAATAGTATAACATGCTGATGACATTTGGCAAGAGTTCTACTAGTACGAAAAAATGTGTTATAAATAATCAGACAATGTCTTGAAAGATTTCAATGCCAAAGCTAGCAACCAAAGTACAACATTAGCTATTCGTGTTGATGTCTACAATGGTTTTAAGTGTCTCGGGAGCATATTATACAAGGGGTCATTGTCAGTGCATGCAAGAAGACCCCACACTGGAAGAATCCTCATTAAGTTCAAGGATAACATTATAAAACTTTCAGAGGTATATCTGGTATTATGTGTGGTAGATAGGTCCAGCTACACGACATGAGAGACAGACAAGCGCGTCTTTCAACAATTGGCTGACGGAAGAGCACTTATACTGAAGCAATTCTACAACGCACAGCATGGTCTTTTGTGTATACCATGTTCTCATATTTTTTTCTACAGTGGAATTAGGACCACATAAAATTTAGAGCTCAGGCTTTGGGCCATTGTATGTGATAAAAGGCTGCCCCAAGGTCCAACTACTTTCTGATACAAACTTAAAAGGGTTTTGTCACCCTTTTCCTTTTCATTGCCACCCATTTTTTTCGCTGCCTCTTAAAAATATTTTTTCTTCATGGGGTGGACCTCTTCCCCTGGCCCCGCTAATCTGCTGCCTCCTTGCAGGATTAGACCTGATTGCTCAGCTTCCACAGCCCCTGTGATCCACACATTCAACCGAAGTTCTAGCATGATTTCGCCCATTATATTCTGATTTGGATGTTGCTGATTTCGATGGGATCTCTGGAGTGTCAGGAGCAATAAAACTTTCTGGATCTAGAGATAGATGCTGACTCTTATGGAAGTGCATATCACAGGTTAAATTTGATACTTCATCAATGAATTTTGAAACTTCAGTTGGCTTGTTGAGTTTATATGGAAAAATGTGGATTCAATACATTTTTGTTGAATCGCAGTCACCTGATGAGTAAGGGTCCTTAAAACAGGGGAGAGGTGCCAGCATTTATGATATGGGGGATCAAAAGTTTCGTCAAACATGGAGCTGGACAGTGCCCACAGAGCCTCCAGGAAATAATCAGAATGACGAAACATTTTTTCCTAAGAAATTTGGGAATTTAAAAGCAGCCGACTCAAGTAAGCAGGTGCCGGCAGACATTGTGAACAGAGTGGTTAAGCTCAAGGAGAGCCTGACGGTATGACCCTAAACATCTACTTGAACCTGCACGTATAAAGAGGCCTGCTTGAAGTCAATGCAATGGAGTAAAAAATCATCCGTGTCAACTTTCACATTCATATCCGGACTGATAAATGAAATGCTTGTTCACGAATAGAAAAGAGTTTGATAATGTTTCCACATTGTTGATGAGCAAATGAATAAGGGGTTTCATATTTAACTTCGACAAGAATTTTGGGCTTGTTGTTAGTGCCTCCATTTACCACTAAGCTAAAATGCCCTGATTTATGAATTGATGCAGAGAGCGCGGGATGAATGCTCCGAGTTAAGACAAGATGCAAGTGACCTACAGGAATATTCAAATGCAAAAGTAGCAAGAGTGACACGTTACTTAGGAGTCCTTGCGGAGAAAGCAGGCAAATTAGGTGAATTGTTATTTGGCCTGTTAAGTTAGTTTATCGAGATAGTTCTTTATCCCATGATTTGTGTCTCTTCCAGCTGCTAGGTTATTATGAATGCCCTACATTTATCTTCTGGCGCTCTTCCCTCTTCCTCTCTTCAAAGCATACACCTTTCCCACGTTACTTTCATGATGTATGATCCAACTGAACAGAAAGCAGCCTTTAGCAATGTGCTATGAAAACCCGCATAACCTGTAAACTCCAATGGAATTATCCAGCTGAATCATGTGTTCTCTGTTGTGTAAAGCTATACTTTTCTTAGTATAATCTGTAATAAAAAAAACCTTAGTTTCTGCTCTGGCCTTTATGTTATATGAAACTACAATGCACCCTTTATGATCTGATGTAATAAGTGGTCTCATAGACCCAAGCAGTCTCCCACAGATGTGAATAAATCCTTTTTATTTTAACTTTTTAGATAATCTGCTATCTCCAAACTGTGCAGAGTTTGTTGTTATCTTCTGGGTTGAGTTCAGTGGATTCCCCATAAACTGAACTTGTGCTTGTTTTTTCCTTCTCTAGATCATGCTGCTTCAGATTCTGAAGATAGGATTACACCACTAAAAAGGGAGCGTAAAAAGCTTTTCAATGATTTGATAACCATAAAAGGTATGAGCATCATAAGCATATTGATAAGAGATAAGTCTGTACATGGTTTGAAAGTGTTGTTTAGCATAAGCACATGTTGCATGCAGGTAATATTCGAGTGTATATTCGTGTTCGTCCACAATTCGAAAATGAGGGTCCTATGGCAACATCTTTCCCAGATGATTATACAATACGTGTGAACCCTGTGATTTCTGGAAGTACTGCAATCAGTCCTGCCAGGAAAGAATTTGAGTTTGATCGTGTGTATGGACCCCATATTGGCCAAGGTATTGCTATATATTATCTATAAAGAGAAAAGAAAAAGAGAAATCAATAGTGCCAGAATTCATCTATTAGAATTCCTTATAGTTATATAAAATCTTTTGTTTCAATTTGTTACTTAGGCCTCCATGTATTCTTCCTTTATCTATATTCCTTGATGGTGTGCAGAAAGCTTCTTTCACGACGTCCAACCTTTAGTGCAGTCAGCTTTAGATGGTTATAATGTGAGCATCTTTGCATATGGCCATACAGGGGCAGGGAAGACGCATACAATGGTAGAACTTTTATCTCTTTTATGATTGTACAATACTTTACATTATGAAGTGGCTATTCTTATGTACTATTACTGGAGACTTTATGAGTGGCTGTATATGCTATTACTGTGAACATTATGAAGAGGCTATTTGTATGTGTTACGGCATCTGTAACTAGACTCATGTGCTGATGATGACTTTGCAACAGAAGATCATATAAATGATTCATTTTGAATGTCAGGAGGGTCTGATCCATGATCGAGGACTGTATTTTCGTGCATTTGAGGAACTTTATGACATTTCAAATGGAGATTCTAGACCGACCTCCACATATTCGTTCTTCTTGACTATTATGGAGCTTCATAACGAGCAGGTTTAAGATTTGTATCAATTATTGCATTTGCATATTCTGTTTTCTAATTTACATTCAGTAATTGCCTTCTCTTCCCCTGCCTCAACATGTTCCATGGTGTACTTTCTCATACTGCCTTCAATGCTACAGGTTTGTGATCTGTTGAACACTTCCAGCAATGCAAATGTTCAAACGGTGCGTATGGGGATTCCCGGCCACTTTGTTGAACTTGTACAACAAAGAATAGACAGTCCTGCAGAGTTTGCTCGAGTCTTTAAGATAAGCAGCCAGAACCGCTTTGCTGATGCAGCAAAGGCTGTGAGGAGCAGTCGATCCCATTTGTATGTTATCTGGAACAGATGGACCATATCCTTGTTTTAAAGCCAAGAGCAAGATGGAAGTGAAAACTGTATAAAGCTTGAAGTTAATGAATGACAAGCATAACTCTGACCCGACCTTGTATGTCTTTTCCAGGATTTTAACCTTACATATTTATTATTCAAATACTTTGTCTGGGGAGAAGCAATACAGTAAGCTGTCAATGGTTGACATGGCTGGCAGTGAACGGCTGTCAGAGACAGAGGCAAGGGGGGATCGTTTAACAGAGTCGTTGCATGTCAATAAATCACTTTCTGCGTAAGCCTTCTAACATTTACTGTAAATTTTGGTTTATACAGTTTAGGTTTTCAACTCTGAAACATTAATGACGGTTCTGTGTGCATTCTCACTTCCGCGAGCAATGAGACAATGGTGATAAGTCTGTTGCAATAATTGAACAACGTCTAGCATTGCCATCCATTTTGCTTTTAGCTCAATAATGTTCTCTTCTTTTCATTATGGATCAAGTACATATTCAGGTGTTACTGTAGTCTTTGCTGTTACAGATGTCCATGTGTTATTCTAGTATTTGCTGTTGGGTTAGTTGTGCATTCTGTGTATATGAAACAATTCTTTGATTGATCTGATGGCAATGAGGGAACTCGAACATGTCCTTGTTTTCTTGAGTGGTAGAAAATAGAGACCTGTAATTGCGATAGCTATTTGGTAACTGGTTTAGCATAGTCTTGATGCTAATTGTGGTTCTTTGACAGATTGGGCGATGTTGTTTCATCACTGACTGCTAAGAAGGAGCGTGTTCCTTATGGGAACTCCAGGATTACGCAGTTGCTTGCAGATTCCTTGGGTATGATTAGCAATTTTTTTTGTATATATGGAACAAATGCTATTAGACATGCTACTAGAAAACATGCTTGTATGCATACTTATTATACCTTACCTTCAAAAGAAAAAAAAAACTGGAAGAAAAAAGAATAAAATGTTTTTCCTACTGTATTGGTGAATTTGTATATGAGTACTCCATAAGAAATCAGACGGCGTGGGCAAAAGCTTAGGCAGTGACAGGCAGGAGTTGCAGCCTTCAATGACATTCTTGCAGATTGTGATGTCAAAATCCTTTCTACAGACAACCGCATTCCCTTGGATGTTGAAAAAGATACAAAAGGCTGCAAAATAGACACATGATAAAAATCTTGCATGTATAGACTTTTTATAGGAAATCAACATGTAACTTTAGAATGATGATGGTAATATTTTCTTGGCTTAGGCGTGAAGGTGGCAGAGAGAATTGTTAGCCTCATATATTCTCAATCAGTTCCTTTATGATTTTTGAGTTGGGTGCTTATTAGCTCCCACCACATCTTCAAAAGCTACCTATTGCTATTGGACACATTCTTTGCTGCTAATAACTCCTACATGTTTATATGCTACTATTTTCATGGCCATTACTTGCTCTAGATAGTGGTGGTCAGTAAACAGTTGTTTTGGTGAGTGTCTTAGCCTCATGCTATTAAAGTCTTAGAACACACAATATCCTAGTCCTAGATATAAGTATTTATGGAACTCTAAAACATGCTAAAGTACCTTTGTGCTTGTAGTATAATAGGTTTGTGCATGTTTGTTTTCACAGGTGGAGACTCAAAAACTCTAATAATTGTCAATGTTAGCCCAAGCTACAAAGATGTTCAGGAAACTTTGTCTTCTTTAAACTTTGCAACCCGGGCTCGAAATGTGGAATTAAGTATTGGGAATCGGGATACAATTAAAAAATGGAGGGATATGGTACTGTATTATAAAATCTGTTTTGTTGCTATAAGCTCCAACGGTCTTCCTTGGTCACTTGGTGTCTAATTTCGTATTCTTATTCTGTTCTAAGGCTAATGATGCAAGGAAGGAGTTGTACGAGAAGGAGAAGATAGCCTCTGAGCTGAAGCAGGAATTGCTGAACTGTAAAAAGTCCTTAAAGGATGCTGATGATCAATGCCTTATGCTATTTAACGAAGTGCAAAAGGCATGGAAAGTTGCTTTTGATTTGCAAACAGATCTTGACTCTCAAAACTCTCAGATATCAAAGCTCCAGGTTGTTCCTTTGCCCTGTTGTTTCATATATGCAAATTGCAAGGAAAAGTTTTATAATGCATAAGCTGCATTAATTTACAGGCAGATTGGACTGAGAGTACAGAGAAGTACAAGCTTGAAATAGATAGGAATAATGTGCTGAATACACAGATCATGCAGCTTTCAAAGCTTGAGAAGGAGTACAAAGCTGAATTATCCTTATCTGTAGAGAAGATAAAGTCATTAGAAGTAAGTAAGACCTTTCATCCTGTTTTCTATGCGAGCGTCAACATAAGAAAAGATCCTCAGGAAAAGAAACTTCAATGGTCATATATTTGTAATAGTTTGTAATGAGTTTCATGTAAGCAGTAATGGCTAGGGTATCGTGCTTGAAGATATAGGTCAGAAATTACTCTAACAAGGATTAAGAAGACATATTTTCTTCATGGGATTGTCTTAATATTGTTTTCATTTGATTAGTTATAGGCAAACGTGGAACAACCATTACGTTCTATAGTTAAGTCCTGCATGTTGGTGTAGACTAGGTCAAACCCTAAATGGTAGTGATTAGGTCCTGATTGATCATTAGCTTGGTCTTTTAGGGAAAATTACAAGATGCAAACCGGCAATTAGCTGAAGCAAAAACAGTACGTTTGCGGAAGGAGGATAAAATAAGCTCTCTGCCCAATGCAACCTTTGAATTTAAGAAGGCAAAAGAAGATTATGAGACTGCACTTTCTTTAAATAAGAAGTTGGAAGAGGAGCTTTCAAAACGCGATGAACTTATTGAAGTAAGCTTTCTGCAATTGCATTTGGAAGTGGCTTATGCGACTTCCCCACTGACAATCTTTTGGTTAAAAGCGTCTGCACGAGGAAAATGAGAAACTATTTGGACGTTTAACAGACAAGACTGCGTCCATTGGATCACCGAAGGTAGCCTTATCATGCTGCTGAATTGTTATTAATATTTGCTTTTATTTCACCAACTGTGTTGGCCTATTCATAGACTTCACGTACAGACTCTAAGGGTACTGAGGAAGTAGGCTATGATAGCTCAAGGTGAAAGTTTCTGCTTTTACTTTCTTTGTATTATACAAGTAGCTAAATTGTATTGTATTATCTCGTTTGAAGGGATAAGAGGAAATCCATGGCAGATCCTGTATCTGGTGGTTCTGCATTATCTGGAACCCTTGCTGTTGTAGGCTCAGAGAAAGTCAAATCTACTCCTGCTGGGGAGTACCTTACAGCAGCACTGATGGATTTTAACCCTGACCAATATGACAGTGCTGCTGCAATAGCTGACGGGGCAAACAAGCTTCTGATGTTGGTAAGTTTTACCAACGAAATGGTTCTCTATTTTGCTTATGTACCTAAGTTACTATGAGTGGTAGCTAAGGATGCAGTGGTCTTTTAGGTGCTAGCTGCTGTGATCAAAGCTGGTGCAGCTCGGGAGCATGAGATGTTGGCGGAGATTCGAGTCTCTGTTTTCTCTTTTATTAGGAAGATGGAACCTTTACGAGTTATGGACACAATGTTGGTTTCACGTGTTCGAATTTTGTATATACGTTCGCTTCTTTCACGATCATCAGAGTTGCAGGGCTTAAAGGTCAATGCAAAGCTTATGACTAACACTATGCTGAATGTTTTGTATTTTAATGTGTCTCTAATATCTATTATAATGCGCAGGTACCACGTGTTGAACAGTTCTTGGAAAGGGGAGGTTGGGCGCATATCAGAACATCCAGCAGGGGGGAGAGTCCTCCAAGGTCGCCTTCTGGATATGACCTTAGTACAAGAGATTTTGAGGAGCGCATTAAGCCCTTCAAAGTTAATTTGAAACAGGAGAAGAAGTCAAAGCTGTCAGCTGTGGTTTTAAAGCTAAGGGGCATTGATCAGGTGAGATTACTGCATTTATTTTCTGTCCCTCCCATGCACCTTTGGGTATGAGGACTCCTCATTAGCCAACTAAGCAGAGATGGTCTTTCATGCACTAAGGGTAATTTTTTGAACAGGAGACATGGAGGCAACATACAACAGGGGCAAAGTTACGGGAAACAAGTGAAGATGCAAAAAACTATGCAGTGGGGAACAAGATGCTTGCGTCTTTGTTTGTGCACACTCCAGCTGGAGAGCTACAAAGGCAGATAAGAACATGGCTTGCAGAAAACTTTGACTTCTTGTCGTTAACTGGTGGAGATGGTAATGCATTAGAGACTGGGCATCTGGAACTCCTTTCAACAGCCATCATGGACGGCTGGATGGCAGGCCTTGGAACACCATCTCAGACTAGCACTGATGCACTCGGTCAATTATTGTCAGATTATACCAAGCGTGTGTATACCTCTCAGTTGCAGCATCTGAAGGTTAGCGCATGTCTATTATTACATTTTAGACGGTAGGAGCACAACTCAAAGGCATGTTTGAATGGGCCAGCCTTGTTGTTTTACATATTCAATTGCCTGTTAGCCAGATTGAACATAGAGTCTTGCATCAAATATAGCTTATAGATCTTTCCTTGCAGTATCAACATCTCTTATGAGTCCATCTTCTCAAGTCAAAAATCTATCTAGGTTCTCAATGCAGAATAATGTTCCAGCTGGCAGTTTGTTGGCTTTACTGGTTGGTCAATCCACCATCTTTTGACTAGCTTCTGCTTCATATGTCTTTCAGCTTGAATGAAGTTAAGACCAGAACAAAGGATTTGTGTCCACCCTCTTGTGTTTTATGTTAAGAAATTTATTTGGTCTCTTCAAGTTGCAGTCCGTTTTTCAATGAATAATATTAATTGAGTCCATTTACATTTATTCTTACCCTTGAGGCCTTGTTTTGACATGTCCTGGTTTTGGTAGGATCTTTCTGCAACCTTGGCAACTGAAGAAGCAGATGATTTAGCTCAAGTCACAAAGCTACGCTCAGCCCTTGAATCAGTAGAACACAAACGAAGGAAGGTAGTGCCTATATTGTCTTCCAATCTCTGTTTTCATATTTAAACATTGTTCCTTGGCAAATGTTTCTAGGTTCTCCAGCAAATGCGAACAGATGTTGGCCTTTTGACAAAGGAAGAGGGTGGTTCACCATTACGAAATCCTCCAACTGCCACAGAGGATGCCCGTGTTGCATCACTTATTTCCCTTGAAGATATATTGAAACAAGCGGAGGTAGAATAAATAGATTGGAATGACTGTAGATGTTGAGCTCTTAATAAAAATCTTTGTGCATCTATTGCCTTTCCTATCTATCTGACAAAACGCTTATGGCAAGACATGTATTCAATAGCATTAGATTTATGTATAATATATGGTGCTAAATAACCTAGCATACTTTTCCTTTTCAGGATATAGTGCATGAAGCAGATGAGAAGTCAGTTTCTTCTGCTCGAAAGAGGGCACTATTGAGCCGTTTAAACCAGCTTAATGATAAGATGCCGACGCTTCTCGCCGTTGATCAGCCATGTGCCGAGAAATATATTATGGAAATACAAGAATTTGTTGAGGTACAACAAGTTATTCATTAACACTGACATTTTGAATTTAAATCCCTTGCTAACTTTGTGTTTTACTGTTTCTAGACATTGGCCGAACAAGAGACACAGAACAGTTCCTTGTCAAGGATGTCTACGGAGGAAATCCCAGTTCCAAGTGAACTATCAACATCATCAGGTGATTGGGGAGAAGGGATTTTGAATGCAGATGTAAGTGTCCACCAATGGAGTGTTCTGCAGTTTAATAATGGAGCAGCAACTCCATTTGTTATCAAGTGTGGTGCAACTCCAACCTTACAGCTTGTTGTAAGGGCGCAAACAAATGTTAATGATAAAAATTCAAAGGAAAGGGTGGCTACAGTCCCTGTACCTTCTGCATTAGCTGGGTTATCTTTAGATGAAATAAAGGATTTATTATCGCCTCTCCCTGAAGCACTTTGTCAATTGGCGCTAGCAAGAACAGCAGATGGAACACGGGCAAGATATGCAAGGTTGTATAAGACCTTGGCTGTTCGAGTTCCAGCCTTGAGAACCACGGTTGATAAAGTTACTTCAAGTAGTGCCTCGTCGCAAAAATCAGCGCAACTTAGAAAAAAATCAGATGCTGAAAGCTTTTGAATTGTGAATATGTAGTGTAGATCTGTATCATAAGCAATTTGTGAAAGTAAATTACCTGCATATGGTGCCTGTTTGCATGGGCCAAGATTGACTCAATGAAGACACCTGTATATTTTAAGACGACCCTGATTTTTCTCCTCAAGTCATGTTTTGAAAAGGTTAGTGATCAATGCTGTATATATGGCAGAACCATCTGTATTTCAATATTATTGTTCTGCCATTTTGTCGTGAGGATGGCCATCTTTGGCAGCAGAGTGTAACTTTATTGTTATGTTGCAATCATAAAATTTTGTCTTCAATTAATTTTGCGGATAAGTGCGTACTTTGTATTGGTAAATATTGGAAAGTTTAGAATTATTTTACTCGTAGAAATATTTAGCATGCTCTTGGCCAATAGCCATGCCACCGACTCGACACTCGGAACAACCCGCCAACTGAATAGTTGGAATTTTATGCCTTGTTTGCGTGGTGTTAGAATTTACAAGGCTATCCACGTTGACAAGTGCAATGTATAAAAAAAGAAACTTATGATGCATGAAAAGGTTAAGAGGAAACCGTAGAGAATTACGGCGAATATGGGTGGATGGCTCCCATAGCGATACATAAGTGTAACGTTCTTAACTTACATGCCCTCAACCAACTGGAAAAACCGTCTAGACGTTTATGGGTGTCTCGAGAATGCCCTATATCACATTCAAGGATCGAATACTCGAGCGTTCCAACTATGGGCCCGTTATAATCTCTCAACTATGCTCGTCCTCGAGCATCCACGACTATGATTTTTCTAGAATACTCAAGCAATCTACCATGGGCCCATTATAATCTCTCCTACTAGAACTGTGCTCGTCCTCGAGCATCTAAGACTATGATTTAACAAATATACCACTCACTGAATGGTTACCAAGATTACCAAGGTTGCGCAAATTACTTAAATGTAATGACCAAATGGTTCAAATTACAGCAATATTCGCCTAAGATTATAAGGCACAATAGCTTAGAGCGGCGCCGCCATCAGCCCTTTTCCCCGCCACTAGCCCCTGGGCACCTCCAAAAGGCGCCTTTGTTCCTCGCCTTGCTCAGCGTTCCAGAAGCGTTCCAGATCGGCGTTCCATCTTCCAAATAATTTTCCAGGATAGGTTTGATCCTTTCGCCCATTGCATTGTTTTTAGATTTTTTCCAAAGAATTTAGCATCTTTTCGCATTTTCTTGCCGAATCTTTGCTTCATCCCTTGCTCAACTCTTAAACCGGCTCGAATCTTTGTTTCATCCCTTGCTCGACTCTTAAATCACTCAGAGAATTCACGACTCCTTTTGCATCATTGGGTTTGTTTGTATTTCTCTCTAATCAACACTAGCTTTTTCTTCTCGTTTCCAGGCTATTTGCAAAAGAGGTTTGCAGTGTAACAACTGAGAAGGCCGGAGCTACAGATTTGAGGAGCTACCGCCGGACCTACAGATTTGAGGAGGTTTAAACGTATTAAAGGGGTCTAGAAGGGTAAACCAAAACAGAGAGGATTAAAGCTATAGCCGCCATGCCCGCAGACGTCATTTGCTTCCTCTGCTTCCATCTAAACTCATTTGCAGGCTTCATCTATTTTTTGCAGGCTTTTTTTTCCATCTATTTGTGCCGGAAACCAGAAGATATATGCAAGGCCTATGCCAGAAACTAGAAGGAGAAGCAATATGCAAGATTTGAAGTAAAATCTGTAGGATCTCAGGTCCGGATCAAGCAAAGCTATGCTTGGAAATTTGAACCATTTGGTCATTACGTCCGGTAATTGCCCGGTTCGGCTCATTCCACTTTGTAAAGGGCTCTCGGCGGCGCCACGAGCCCTTTACGATCTTGGAATGAGCCTCCTCCAGGCAATTACCTAGTACATATAGGCACCCATGGGACTTGAATTCAAGACTCGCGATCCTTAACCATCATGGCCTAACCAAAATATATAGGCACCCATGGAGACTCGAATTCCAGACCCACATTCCTTAACCACCCGGCCTAACCAACTGGCTAAAGCATTCCGATGTTTATGGGAAATTCATCCCACCCCGACCTAACCAACTGGTCAAAACATTCAAATGTGGGAAGTTCATCTCACCCTCTTATGGTGGTATCAGGAAACGCCACACCAAGATAGACATTCATGGAAATTCGAACTCGTGAGCTGCTCTGATACTAAATGTTATGTTCCTTAACCATCCCGACCTAACCAACTGGCCAAAATGTTTGAATGTTTATGGGAAACTCATCTCATCCTCTTATGGTGGTATCAGGAAACACCACACCAAGATATTTTTGGAAACTCAAACTCGTGATTTGCTCTGATACCAAATGTAACATTCCTTAACCACCCCGGCCTATCCAGATGTTTATGGGAAATTCATCCCACCCTCTTATGGTGGTATCCGGAAATGCCACACCATCTACTCGAGAGGTCTCCCATGGGTCTGTTCCACTAGAATTATCTTGTCCTCGAGCATTATGCTTCCACTGTGGACACAACCAACATTGTACATCCTCTCCACGACAGAATTACATGTCACATGACATCCTTGTCATTTGTGGCCCTATGGAGACTTGAACTCGAGCCTGCTCTAATAGCAAATGTAACGTTCCTAATCGACATGCCCTTACTGGACAACGCCGTTTAGACGTCTATGAGTAGTCGCGTGTATCCATTTATGCCGGTGTCTTAAGAACGCCCCACAGGCACATTCGAGGATAAAATACTCAAACGGTCAATCATGGACTTGTTACAATCTCTCACACTAGAGCTATACTCGTCCTTGAGCATCCACGACTATGATTTAACCAGAATACTCGAGCAGTCTACCATGGGCCCATTACATATAACCTCTTCTCCTGTAAGGATAAGTCTGTTTTGAGGCAGATAGAGATGGTGTACGATGATGTTCTATTTGTAATAATTAGAGATATCATATGGGGACAACGTATTATCACATATTCTAGCCGCAGATTACAATGCATTATATCTTGAGCTAGGTATTCGCATTTTGTCTATTTTTAAATCCAATGAGATATAGAAATTGCGCCTTGTGACATTACTGCTTATTATGAATGGAAAATAGCCCCCCTCCCCGGGGCTCA
This sequence comes from Isoetes taiwanensis, assembly GCA_021234155.1. NCBI lineage: Eukaryota > Viridiplantae > Streptophyta > Lycopodiopsida > Isoetales > Isoetaceae > Isoetes > Isoetes taiwanensis. Next base: position 5,354,849 of record JAJEKV010000070.1, on the reverse strand, counting down.
CCAGACCCTTCCCCCGTGGAACGATCTGCGATTACCTCTACCCAAAGAAGGAGGAACTTTGAAATTTTGCCCCTATTTGAGGCATTTTCATCGTAAAGCTGCCGACTTATCTCCCATGCTAACCGGTGTAGCCAGTGAAATGCCTGTCGAAAAACCCAGAAAAGGGGAGTTCATATGAAGTCAGGAACAACGGTTTGAAGTGGAAAATAGTGCAAAAACATGTTGGTCCTTTGTTCCTTAGGGAAATTCTTTTAGGTCCTCTATGGTTCTCATTTAATTATAAAAATCATTCAATTCAATTCAATTCAATTCAATTCAATTCAATGCTATTTATAGCTGTAGAATGAGCAAAGCTATATCTTATTGAAGGTGTATGCAATGTCACATGTAGTGATTGGTGAGATGTAACCAACTCGATATACCTTGCCCAGATAGTTGTAAATGTTGGGCAATTCTGAAGGGTGTGACACTCATCTTCAATTACTCCCATTTGGCAACATTGGCAGGTCATGTTTTCTTGCTTTGCTCAGGTTAATACGCCCTTCTCAAGATTAAGCTCATCGTCCTGCATTTCTTCACGGGTAAATGTGTTAATAGGTACTATTGTGGACCACTAACAAGCGTGGAATTGACATGGCTTTTATTGAAGAAAATAGAAACAACAAGATGTGAACAAAGCAACTAGATATAATATCACAATCAAACCTTTGTGGATTGCAGATATACTTCAGCAATAATACTGCAACAGTGATCAACGATTTGCTGCATAAAAAGCTTTCTGGCTAGAAAAGCCAGAGCAAGGTGATTTACCGTAGTTCACTGATTCCAGTTAAGAAAACCAGAGCAACAAATAGACAGCAAGCAATTTATGAAGCTCAGCATACTCTGGACAATTCTGACACATTGCAACAAATCATGGTCGCTTCTGATCTAATGTTCCAGGAATTTCTTTACACAGCCAATTCAACAGATAAGACTACACAGCCGATTCAAAACTTCATCTGGGATAAAACAGACATGGAGGATCAGTACCCAGTCGTTTCAACAGGCAAAGCTATAAGGGATTCGGATCTTCCACGGTTTCTTCACTGCAGGTGAAACAAACAAGGAGGGTCAAGCCGTCTATGCCAACAAGAGCGACGTCTGCTTTTGCACGTCTGCTTTTCGCCTTCGCCCCTTTTCCCTGAGCCATCTGTCCAATTTATACCAATATCTCCACCGACCTTGATCTTGTATACACGTGCCTCCTTTTCATATAATACTGTTCAAATCCATATCTATTGTTTGAATTTGGTTTTTCCGACATGCTGAAAACTTTTTGAATTTTATTTTCAGGTTAGTTTTCTAAGGTCTACAAGGTTTTAGCAGCCGGAAATATTTTCAGGTATTCCAAAAATTGGGTTATCCAAAAATTAAATTGGTTTTTAGATTGATTTTTTTTGGCTTGGCTCGAGGTTATCCGCAGAAGGGAAGGAGATTCAGTTCTGTATGGCAGGTAGGCCACCTCATCGACTCCTAGAAGGCTAGATTTACCAGCAGTCTGTCTTCCAGTGTCGGATTTGAAGCGCCAGATAAAATGTTTTGGTCAGTCTCTTTTAAGTGCCGAATTTGAAGATCAAGATAAAATATTTTGGATTATTTTTTATTTTCGTCCTTATCTAATGCTTTCGGAGTGTATGTCGTTTCTCAGTTCCATCCTTCCCTTGCCGCAGGAAAACTTCAGATCGAACCCAAAAATGCTTCAGCTTTTGGCACAACCAAATCAGGTAACCGAGTTTACTTTCGTTTGAGATACGACATTAATGTAACTGTGATTGAAAGCTAGCAGGTCTTTTATGATTTCCTTGCCAAATTTAAACAATAGATATGCAGGATACTGTACTATGCAATGATTTTCTGTTAGGCATGGGTTTATGCCAGTGTCACTCTAGGTAGATGAGTGAATTAACAGAATTTCTGCACCAATGGGTCTCCTGAATCAAAGTTTTTGTCACATGAAGACTTAAAGGGTTTTAAGCATGTTCATATCCATGATAGAGTTGCCATAATCTGTTCAAAGCCACGGTACAGGTCCTATTGTTGATTCTTTCATAAATTAGTTAAGCAAGAATTTGGGTCTGACGTTCTTCTCCAATCCTTTGTCTATTTTCTACTCTACATTTGTTCATACATAATCCTATGTCTATTTTTCTAATCTACATTTCTTGATATTTGGATTGCAATGCAGATTGTAGCATTGAAGTTGGAAATGTCGTGTGCTTTTTCTTGGTGTGCATCATGATGCATTATTATGGGTGACTGGGAATTGTTTTTAGGCCAAGAGCAAGACATAGGTAACTGTTTAACCTAGATTATATAGACGCATATACTGTTAAAGCTAGATTATATAGACTATACTTTTATTTGGCTAAATTATATGGAATATGCTCTTTATTTGGTCTGACATCCATAACCTTCTGTCCATCCAGCTTTTAACCATATCTGCTCTCATTCAGGAAATAAAGGAGCGGTTTAACTTGAATCCAACATGAACAATAAGACTCTACCTCGCAAACTAAAAGAACGTAGGTTTTTTTGCCCCACCTTCACTTGATCTTACTGCCAATGTTGTGAACATTATACTGAAGAGCTCATTTTGTGTGAGACATGCCACTTATATTCGATGAGCTCTGATTCTGCTTGCACTTGATATGATGTCCTTACCATCCTATATTCCCTTCACCAAAATGCACTCTTCCATGCCATTCTATATTTCCTTCTCCAAAATCTCTAAGATTTCTTTCTCTGGTTGTTTGCTTTCTCTAATGTTCGAAGGCATTCTGAAGAATGATGATATATGAGGAATTTCAGGAAGCGATGCTACTTTACGATCAACAATTGTGGTAAGCATCTTCAAACCTTGGTCTTTAAAGTTTTACTTTGTTTTCATGATTCTTTTTATTAAGCACTGGAAATTGAGAGGATGGTTATGTTGTTTAGCTGAAGAACTTAGGTAGTGTTCCATATCTACTTTTCAAGCTCATTGTCAACAATTCTTGCATTCTTATTTTGTTGCAATTGGCTTTTACTGTCGTCCATTTGTCTTGACTTCCAATTGGGTTCCAGTTCAAGATGATATTTAGAACAAGTAAGCTATGCATGCAATGTGTTGCAAAACAATTGCAAGCAGAATATCCTTTATCTCTTCTGAATTGCCTCATCTTGGGTTCTAAATATCAAGTTTTAAGAATACAATCTATGTGTACATCCCTTCCTGATTCATTTTATTGAGGTCAATTTTTGAAATGCGCATTATAGCTGGCTTTGTAGTATTTCTTGACAGTTTGACACCACACAAAGAATATAGATTTACCACAAAAAACATGTGCAAATTTCCATCTTCTGACGCGCTGCTGCAGAACCAGTGTGTAAGATTAGTAAGAAAGCCCGAGAGATTATTGGGGGTCACAATGAAGGCCACTGCATGTCCTGGTGCATGTCCTGCATGTCCTTGGATCTTTTTGAATTAAAAGAGGGCTTTCTTTGTAAGCCCTATGATCTTAACCATTGAGGAGGATGAAAAAAAAATTGCACAAATTGCATGCAAAAACTTGGTGCACTCTAGATGTACTGATTAGTATGCCTCGTGCAATACGCCCATGAAATCATATGAAAACCATGCCAAAAAGCGTATAAAATCACAAAAAAAACCCCCTGTTATAATGCTACATATTACCATTAACATCCTTAATACAAACCATTGCATCCAATACATTTAAATTAAAATCCCCCTTAAACCCCCTTTGGTTTGGGTGCATATTCACACGGGGGGTTACTCCGGGCAACGAGAGCTGTCGGATGGGCATATTTGCCCTTTATTCCAAGATCTGGACCGTACATAGCGATCCTCGTTTGTGGGGTATACATGTACAAGTTTTTGTATACTGTATATTAAGGTTTGCAAAATACTATAAGGTTTGAGAGAATGTACTTAATGGTGTTAATTTTGTACATGTATTGTAAATAAATTTTTGGGGCTCTCGCGCCTCTCGTAACCAGGTGTGAATATGCACCCAAACCAAAGGGGGTTTAAGGGGATTTTAATTTAAATGTATTGGATGCAATGGTTTGTATTAAGGATGTTAATGGTAGTTGTGTGTTGATTGTTATATAAAAAAAATTTGGCCCTTCGGCCCTAACTAAAGCAAACATAGGTAAACTTTATGGGCGGTTAACTTTGTTTATGTAAGTATGTAAGTGCCAAGAAATATACACTATAGAAGTTGTTTATGTAAGTATATAAGTGCCAAAAAAAAATAGCTGTAAGAATATGGTGATTTGCCAGTATTAGAATAAAGATGAACATGGATAAAGATAAGATAAGATAAAGTAACACTAGGTGAATTATAAACCACTAATAAAGGGAACCATAATATAGGAGTTTTAATATAGGAGCATGGCAACTATATTCTGCCATAGGTCTGTACTGTATGTTTAACTACATTGTTCTTTGTTCTTGTGTGTTTGCTACTGCATCATTGGAGTCGTTGTATGGAACAAGGAGAGACACATATGCCCGTGATGTAATCAAGCTCTGCAAGTTGAGTATAAAGGAAGACATTAATAAAGTTAGTTCCTGACAATTAGAACAAGGTAAAAAAAAATAGCAGAGCATTTATGCAAAAATGCCAAGCAGTTGCAGACTAACCTGTAACAACCAGCACATGAAATGCAAGGAGCAGCATCAAAATGATTCTCACCAAGAACAAATTGTCACATTCCTTTTCTTTCTATCCGAAATCGAAAAGAGTGGATCTCGAAAATTGTCTTTGCACTCCATCAATTGACTATTTGTAGCCGATGATGTTGTTAAGCCAAAGAAAAAGACCATGTAGCAAAGACAAATATGTTGAGGAATCCCAACATGCTGTCTCTAAGTAACCTGCCCAAACAACTATTTATAATTGCATATGATTGTTTGAACTCTTCCTACAATAAAAGATTTAAATCGCTATTCTGAAACTCACATTTCAAGTTAATTGGTAGGAAAATGCTTCTTCTCTTCTTCACTATAAAGAATTATCATTTCGCCTTTGTGGTTCCTCTTTCTAAGACAAACAATGTAATGAGATTTTTAGGTGGGAAAATGCAACCTTAAATGGAAGGATCTTTTTATTAACTAAATTTGCAACCTAAAACAAGCAATACATAGGCCTCTGTTTTTTGACATGGAAATACAGTGGCCTAAGATCATGAATCTACGAGGAGACTCAGAGCTCACTATTAGGTTTCTTCCAATTCTATTTCTGATTTTGTATCTACGAGATAAGACAGGCTCCTACGCATTGAGAATAGTTTCCCTATGGATTTTACTTCTTCTAGAATATGTGCAGGCATGCTAGATTACCTTGAATATGTAGCACAATAACAGGGGGTTACTTTTAGATTTTTATACGTTTTTTCACATGGTTTTTCTATGATTTCGTTGTTGTATTCGTTGAGGTGTACTAAATAGTATTTCTAGAGTGCACCCTTTATGGGCCGTTGATTTTCATTGGTTGGAACAATCCGAGGGCTGTTGTCTTTCTCTGCATGTGTTTGTGCATGAACATTGCGCATGTGTATGCATGTGCATGTGCACATGCATGTGCATGTGTGTGCATGTGCATGTTCATGTGCATGTGCATGTATATGCATGTGCATGTGTATTGTGCATGTGCAAGTGCAAGTGCATGTGCATGTGTGCATGTGTGTGCATGTGTGCATATGCATGTGTACTTGCCCTCTTGGATTCTTATTGCCAGAGTGGATTTTACTACCACGAGATGGATTTTTTGCTCACACTTACAAAGGTATTTGTTTTTTAATGTTTCTTCAGTTAGCATAATGTTTTTTTTTATAAGGTATTGGTTCCCTGATTCTACAATGTAGTGCTGCAAAACCCCCTTTTGTTTCCTTCCTAAGATTTGTTGCAGATTCAAGTTTAGGCCCTCTGTTTGCTTCCAACTGTTGGATATTTCTGGCTGCCGGATTGTTCATAGCAGCCAGCCTTTAGCTTCAATTAACAAACGGATTCTTATGCACACAACAGACGGATTATTCCACGCCCTTTTCCATGTCACGCAGATCACCAAACAAAGGGCACACAAGAGTGCATTTATATTGTAGGTTTGGAACTTTAATTGAACCATAAGGTGAATCATGCATTACCTTTAAGCTAGAGATGGAGCATCCAAAATCATATGGATTGATAAACAATGGTGTCATTGTGAAAGAGAAATAATTGTAGCGGAAGTAACAATATGTAGCATAATAACATGGGGTTTTCTTTGTGTTGCAAACTTTATGACTTTTAGAATAATGGGATCAATCTGCTCTATCTTTGTGGTAACTTTTACTTATGTTCTATTTGTTTTATTGTGATCAAATTCAAAAGCTACAGTGTGATGAAAGCCTCAAATGAATTCTAGTTTTTTTTTGGTTTGAATTCTAAAATTTTTGTCACACCCTGGGTGATATCCCTAAGGCCTCGGAAGGGGCAAAAAAAATTTTTTTGCAACACAAACCATTAACATCCAACATATAAAAATTAAACCCCCCAACACATAACAATCAACACATAACAACCATTGACATTAACAACCAACACATAACTACCATTGACATTAATTAACACAACCATTGGGTCCAACACATTTAAATTAAAATCCCCCTTAAACCCCCTTTTGTTTGGGTGCATATTCACACGGGAGTGACGTAGGGCAGCGAGAGCCCTCATAATTGTATTTTGCACGCATTTAAATCAACACCATATAGTATTTCGCTTTGAAATCTTATAGTATTTTGCTTAATATTGTTATACAAGATAGCAAATTTTGTACTTGCATACCCCACAAACGAGGAACTTTACGTACGGTATAGATTAAGGAATAACGACCTATGATCAGATAGAACAACGCACCATTTCGAGTTATGTGAAAAGCAAAAATGAAATGGTAGTGTCAAAGAGCATACGTGTTGTAGTAATCAGCTGTTATCCCCGCCTGCATGTGAAAGCAAATCTGTAGAAGCCAATCTCGTTTCAAATCCGGCAGAAGGTGCAAAACCTTGCGAAGCCAATCATGTGGCAAATCCAAAGAAGGTAAAAAACCCTGCAGGAAGCCAATCCCCTAACGCGAACCGAGTACCTGTGGATCTTCGCCTTCTTGATTTTCACGGCGGCTTGAAGAAAATGCAAGGAATCGAAAGCTTTTTGAAGAAGTGGCGACTACTTTTGATTCCAAGCATATCGGCCCAGCAAAGCCCGATACCGCCCGGGCCAATCTGCCCTGTTGCTTTCCAAAAAATGCTCCCGAGCTCCTTTTCCAAACTTACGAAGCTAAAAAAAACCCTAAAAAACCCTAAAAAGACCCTAAAGATCATGGGAGGATATTCACACCCACCAAAAAAAGCCTCCACCACAGGATTTGCCCCCTTTTCTAAAATCAACGGTTAAGAAAAGGGTGCACTCTAGAAATACTATTTAGTACACCTGGATGAATACAACCACCAAATCATATGAAAACCTTAGAGAAAACAGTACAAAAACAGAAAAAAAAACCCCCTGTTATAATGCTACATATTACATGCATCTTGCAGGATATATTGCATAGTTTGGAACGAAGCGCTAAAGAAACAAGTTGCAATCTTGGATCAATGTAGTATAGACGAGAAGTGGCGAAGGATACTGAGCTTGATATGATCAAGATAGTGAGGTCTATTTGTACATGCAAAGACTAAATATCTAAAACACCGAACATGTATGTTAAATTTTTATGTATTAGATCTGTGGTAAAGTTTATTTCAGGCTATTCAAGTTACAATGGTAGGAGATACTAAAAGAAGTATTTTTTCTGTGTTTCATCCTCGAGGCAAGTTTTATATAATTATTGTTACTGTTGTTGCAATGATGTAGAAAGTCATGCGAAGTTGTCGATTGTGCACAAGCTCCAAAACATAGATGCCTCTAGATCTTAGTCATGCATCCACATGGTGTGCAGACCCATTTGGAAAATGACATAATGTATAATGTGCACATTTCTACAGAAATGATAAAATCTATAATCTGCATATTTGTACATAAACTTGCAGGTCTAATTATTGCTTTGGCTCACGTGACATGCTTGACACTTGGTCGAGGAAGTTATCTAGGTATAGATGGCGTGAATTATCCTTAGCATCCGCTGTCGTCATCACATGCTAGCAATAAAACTTTGGATACTAGAAAGTTGTGCAGTTGTCTTTTGTTATAAAGGGGTATTCCTTGCAATATCTATGTAGTAGAAGATGTTGAAGCTCTTGAACAGTCTGCTTTTGTATTGTTGCAAAGAAGGAATTTAATCTCTTATGAAACCTCTATGTTCTTACATTGCACAGCTTCCATGTTCTATAGAATCATTGCACTGCATATTTGCAAATATTCAAACAAGGTTTATGTAATGGATTTTTCCTGCTCGAATATTGGACCATTAATTGTGCAAACGCAGCAGCAATTTGAGTGGAGCTTCTGCCTTTACACTTGGGTAAGTGTTTTTTTCAAATTTATTACTTATTGAAATTTGTGCTCTTGCCTGTTGTGATTTTGAAAAAATGGGCAAAATAAAGATGTCTATTAAGCATGAGACTTTCTAGGACAGTTGTAAGTATAGTGATATTTCAAAGTCAGCTCCCTCTATAGAGCACCTGTTTACAGGTCCTCTTATGTCATTAGATAAGTAGGATGCAGATACTATGACAGAGTTGACAGATGCAGTTCGCACTTCCTTTCACATGTAACAAATGTAGCCTGCACTTGGAATGATGAGAGCAATCAAATTATCGTGGCGTTTGGCATTTACCATGGATACGTACCATGTTATCATTTATCTCTTTTGTTATTGTTTAGAGATGAGATCTTATATATCAAAGTAAGAGTTGAGAACGTCTAAATGAATGTAGTTATATCCAGTTTTATGTGAATAGGTTGCATTCACATCAGTGGACTTCAAGACGAGCAATTGTAACACTATTTTAGGCTGTGGAATGCATAACATAAACTTGAAAGGCCGTAACTCCATGCTGTCATACCAGATAATGTGTGTGTATTCCATTGGTGACCCACATTGCTGCACAACTTGCACTTCTAATATCTCCTATTTGGTAACTCCATGTTGTCATACATGAACATCTAAACAATTCTAAATTTCAATTATAGGGCAAACATTTGCCATTGGTAATTGATATGGTACATGTTACAGTCTCAAAATAATTTTGAAAAACAACCATCATCAATCATGCCAATAGTCTGCAGACCAAGGGCCACGCCTTCCATGTCTGCATATCTGAGGTTGTATCTTTTGTTATTGTTTAGAGATGAGATCTTATATATCTCTTTTGTTATTGTTTAGAGATGAGATCTTATATATCAAAGTAAGAGTTGAGAACGTCTAAATGAATGTAGTTATATCCAGTTTTATGTTAATAGGTTGCATTCACATCAGAGGACTTCAAGACGAGCAATTGTAACACTATTTTAGGCTGTGGAATGCATAACATAAACCTGAAAGGCCGTAACTCCATGCTGTCATACCAGATAATGTGTGTGTATTCCATTGGTGATCCACATTGCTGCACAACTTGCACTTCTATCTCCTATTTTGTAACTCCATGCTGTCATACATGAACATCTAAACAATTCTAAATTTCAATTATAGGGCAAACATTTGCCGTTGGTAATTGATATGGTACATGTTACAGTCTCAAGGTCATTTTGAAAAACAACCATCATCAATCATGCCAATAGTCTGCAGATCAAGGGCCACGCCTTCCATGTTTGCATATCTGAGGTTACTCTTCCATCATGGAGTCACACTTGACAAGTTTCAAGCAGCAAAAGCAGAAGCTGTGGAAACACGATGGGCTAATGAACAAACATCAAAAGTCACAGTTCTCAAATGCCAGTTATCTTATATGTTCGTATGTTCGTGTGAAGATGTCGTCCCTTAGCAAAACTATATGTTGAATCACGGTTTGAAGAGTATTCAATTTGCGTCCTTATAGAAGAAGCGTCTTTAAAGCTTATATATTGATTAGAGTGCATAATGTTAATATCTATGTATGCTGCATCACGCATGACACAAGCTTCAAAATCATAGTCCTTAGGTTCAGGATGTGTAGAAATTATTGCAAGTATTAAGCTTTAGTAAGTGCTTATTTGATAGTTACCCATACATCATGAGGATGTTCTAAAAAATGCCTAGCATTCTTGATAGCTTCTAAGAGCTGATAGTTCCGTTTGACACAAATTGCATTTCCCCACTACTAACACCCATTGCTTATTTTGTCCAATGTTGTAAATCAATCTCTTTATTGCAAAAATCCCATTAATATTGTGTTTCTCGCAATAACAACTTTGGGATAAATCATTTGCCTTCTCAAGAGAAGCTCATAACTTAGAAATTGTATTCATTATAAAGCTTCTCTTATCATGTTATTTGCACTTTTGTTTTTGTGTAGAGTGACATTAGCAACACCTCATCCCCAACATAGCATATTGTTCCTAAAGCCCGGCAACGCCGGGCACTGTTACTAGTACCATATAAAATCCATATACTATATGGCATGATAATCTACATTTATAATGTGATGTCTTTACCAACTCTAAGGGTGCTTTCCCATGGGCCTCTGATCTCAAGGTTTTCTTGAGGTCGAGATCAAGGCATGCAGGTTCCCGTGGGCGCCTCGACGTCAAAGACTCAGGTTTTTGACCTGAATCAAAAGTAATCACCAAGCATTTCTTGACGCTCAGGCTTTTGACCTGGATCCAGATCTCCAGGTCGCCAATCTCATGGGAAAGCACCCTTAAACCCTGCTAGATACTGCTTCAGGCGATTGTGATCCCATTGTTTTGTACTAGTATACATGCTCCCATGTTACTAAAAAATAGCTTGTTTCTCCTTCAAGCAAGCTGCAATAAAAAGGAAGTAATACATGTGAGGTCAATGTTTTAGTCCATTGCTTTCTCGGACAGCTAGATTCGGGTGGTGTGACGATTTTTTTTCTTAGGTCTTTCTACGATACACATGCACTTTTTTGGAGTATTCTTTTCAGTGGTATGCCATAAAAAGTATTATCTATTTGCCTGTCTCTCTGTGCCACTATGCAAGTGCATCCACGTAGTTTCAATTTTGGATCTATTTATAGCACAATTTCATACAATAGAATTACCTTCCATTAATTCAAAATTATAGGGCGAAATTATATCATAGGCTTAATGTTTTTTAAAAATTCCCAGATTAGGCTTCTCCCTAAAGCAGTCATTCCATCTCCACTACAAGGTAAATTGCACCACCATATGTGTTGCAATAGGAGGTCAAGCAATATACCTCATGGACAAAGTCTTGCATGCGTAACTTTTTGTAAGAAATGACTGCAATTGCATGAGAGCAAGGTAATTTTAGTGCTTGCCATTTGCTGATAAACATGTATTACATAGAATGTGCGCTTTGCGAGACTTTGCAAAACATCTTTGTTTGTAGACACTATGTAATGACCCGCTTTGTTTTGTAGAATCTCCGAGCTTTTACTTATGGGACCAAGGCCCACTCTGCATTAGTTGCTGCCACATGGGTGATTGTTGGGCAAAGGACTGGCAACTCTTAAGGGATCTTACCTAGGAGTCAGCATTAAGGAGCTTCTGGACTATGATGCTACGCCAAAGTTGAAGATAATTGGGAGGAAGTGTAGTCTACTATGAAAAGATAGAGTTTTTTTTTTTTTTTGAAGAACTGTGTCATCAATATATTAAAAAAAAATGGTAATGTTACAAAGAGCAAAAGATAGATTTAGGCCTACGAAATAGAGAGATAGATAGGCCTAGCTTTCTATTGGGTACAATTTTAGTTGCCACGTAAGCCGCCAAAAAGCCATACATTAGTATACGTGGGCGATATATTTGGCACGAGAGGCCAACGGCTGAGATGCTTCTTACGTGGATAAAGATAGTTCGTGGACCTTATTCTTTCCGATTGCAGAGCAAACTCGAGTTAGAGGCGTTTGGCGGCGCCGCCAGCTCTAGCCATGGGTGCAATTGGGAAACTCGTATCTCGCCTCTCCGGCTGTAGAGCAGTCCTGGATAAGCAGCTCAGACATCACAGTAAGTCGTCTCCTTTTTTCTACCCTTGCACTGCCTTGATCTGGGCATTCATTCCTTTCATCCATTTAGGTTTGCTAGATCTTACTGTTAATTTTAGTGCCATATCGCAGTCCCCGACTTGTAGCCAATGGAAAATGCTATTTGGTTCGCTTTTATACTAATGTCCTCATTGTGAATTGCAATGTATTGAAAATCCGAGGAACCTGTTTGTGGGCAAGGCTATGTTATATGCATTCTGGCATTGTAATAATATGAAACAAGTTTATTATGATTTTGGCGAATGCTGCTTAGGATTGTTCCGTGTTAAAGTGGGAAAAACACCAAGTGTCCTTTCTTTTGGGTGTCAACGTATCGTAACAAATGCTGTTGTTTTTTAAGGTAATGGCCAAGGTGATACGCTCATTGCTGATGCGAAGCAAGCAGTCAGACGCATGTTTTCTGAGAATGTAAGTTATATGGTTTTGTTTGTTCTGTTCCTGATAAATTCTGTTAGACATTACATAGACCTCAGAAAGCAGCACGTACAATTTCGTGTGCCAGATTTTTTATAATTCACAAGAGCCCTATGAGTTCTTTCGAAAAGAGGATATTTATAGGTGATATCATGCAATTTTACATCTGATAAAAGGAAAAATATTGCACAAAGTCCCCATACACCATTAAAGTAGTGCTGCCCTAAATCTGCTATTCATTGGATGCACTATAGGATATTCGAAAATTGGTGATGTGATAATATCTAGAAAACTGACAATACTTTTTATGTTTTTTTCAGACTGCTCCAATGGCATCTGCAGCTGCCCAGGAGCAGCATCATAATGGGCATAATGGGAATCCTTCACGAAAAATCATCTATCTTGGAGCAGGTGCTGGTGCAGTTGCATTGGCTGGCATTAATGGTGTGGCCTATGCAGATGAAGCTGAACATGGATTGCATGCTCCTGAGTATCCTTGGTCACATAACGGACCTATGAGTGGTTACGACCATTCTGCGTATGCATTCTCCCCATTTAAGTTCTATTGCGAAGCATGTTGCATCTAGACAACAAATGATACAAGACTTGTTTCTCTCTATTTGTGACTATGCAGAAACATTATAAAGAATGGATAACGGTGCGTGTGCTTTAACAAACTAGAATGCATGAAAGCAAAAACACATCTTTTTACCATAGATCAGATTATCATATGGTGCTATACATTTTAAGACTTCCGTTTCATAGCTTCCCTTGAAATTATCTGTTATTGTCTAATCAGAGTTAGCTTTACAGGATTCGTCGTGGCCATCAGGTATATCAGCAGGTGTGCGCAGCTTGTCACAGCATGTCATTGATATCATATCGCGACCTTGTAGGTGTTGCATATACAGAGGACGAAGTAAAGGCTATTGCAGCAGAAACTGAAGTACAAGATGGTCCTAACGATGAGGGGGAGATGTACTTGCGTCCTGGGAGATTAAGTGACCGTCTTCCAAACCCATATCCAAATGAACAGGCTGCTCGATTTGCTAATGGAGGTGCATATCCTCCTGATTTGAGTTTGATAACAAAGGTGCATATATTACCCATTTGATTGTTTGGTTGGCTACCTCAATAACTAACACTGTCTCATATTTCCAGGCGCGTTTTGATGGCCATAATTATGTTTTCTCTTTGCTTACTGGATATCGTGATCCTCCTGCTGGAGTATCGGTGAGTGGTATCTTCTTATTCAAGGGGCAATTTTGGTTGCTGATGGTATAACACTCTATATGAAAATGGCTTCTGGAATTGGTTGATATGTTTATTGCTACCAGAGTTTTTGCAATATTTGTTTAAAATATGCCATTTGTAATGTGCATAATGTGTTGTTCAGATACGTGAAGGACTGCATTACAATCCATATTTTCCTGGTGGAGCTATTGCTATGCCCAAAATGCTTGTAGATGGGGGAGTGGAATATGAGGATGGCACACCTGCAACAGCATCACAGGTCAATGTTTGACTACTTTATTATGATGATGAGGATGATGATGGTTGGATCTGACATGGCGGATCAACCAATTTACAGATGGGAAAGGATGTTACGACTTTCCTTGCATGGGCAGCAGAGCCTGAAATGGAGGAGAGGAAACTGGTAAGCCATTTGTCTCTTGAATCTGCCATAATTTTATACAACTTGATTTGGGGCATGCTCTAATAAGAATGAACTTATTTGCAGATGGGATTGAAGCTTATATTTATCTTGTCACTAGTCTTTTTTCAAGCTGTATATTACTACAGGTGGAAGTGGTCAATATACAAAACCAGGAGATTGGTGTTCGATGTTGTGAATTGAGACTGCAGTGGTAGCAATAACACTTCCAGTGCCTGGAGTTTGTTCTGATACTTCCTGAACTCCTAACAATTTGGGCAATGGTGGGCTTAAATAAGTTTGGGAGCGCTTTTTATTTTTGCATGTCGTCGATAACAATTTTGCAACAGTTGTATTCTTTAATTTTTCTAAACTCAGGCATTCTGGAAGGAGCTGCACACTATGTTTTATAAGTGCTCATCAAAATTTCACCTATGCATGCACATGTTACAGAATTGTTGATGTATAAATGCAAGCGACGCCTTAAATACCTTATGATTCAATGTGGTGAAAAGGCCAGCTTTACTCTTTTACAGTGGGTTTTTGCTTTGACCAGTAACATTTTTCTCATGGCCAGTGAACGCTTTGACTTAGCAGCTAGGAATCACCTTGAGAGGGACTTTGCCCCTTTATATGAGGAATTTTAATAAAATAATCTGGTGCTACTAGTCGAATTCTTGGAATAGCAGCCACCTTTCCCCTCTGGACATGTATCAGATTCACTATCTAAAGAAATCAATGGAGAAAATGAAGCTGCACTTTATTCCTGACGGTTCACGACCTAGAAGAAACACGGAATGAATTAATGTGTTAAAAATATTAAGAACAGCAAATTATATAGTACAATCAAGAAATGAATGGAAAAATAAAGCTGCACTTTGGAATGAATTAATGTATTAAAAATATTAAGAACAGCAAATTATATAGTACAATCAAGAAATGGCAAGAGTGTGATCGATTAAATTTAATATTTAAATGCAACAATATCATCATCTCTAAAGAAATAAATGGATGGGTTCTCTCTTTGCACTCATCATGTTCATCATGCATCCTATGGGCCATCACATAAGTATGCAGTATACAGGCATGACCTGCTGCTGCGGAGGCACTGCTGACATCCTGGAATTTGCAGCAGCAGGTCATCCTTGCAACGTGAATAAGATAAGATAAGATAAGATGAATTTTTACGTCCATGGGAACCCAACGGGTTATGGGACGGCACATGCAAGGGCAACAGCCCATCTAAAACCTAGAGACTAGGCCCCATCACCAAACACAATAGAGGTCCTCCTGTACTGAGAAACTAGTCCCTCTGAGATGGTTTCTATGCTGAAGAACATGTAAGCGGCTAAGAGTGTCTTGAAACCGAACCAAAAGATGGCGAGGACGATCAGGTCTTGCCGCTCCCACCCTAGTAGCAGAGACAACTCCACCAACCTTCACATGCATGACATCAGTGAAAAAATGCAAAGCCGCATCCATATTAGAAAGGACATCATCTTCTGCCTCTGCAACCCCTATAATACGCAAGTTCAGGCTCTTGGTAACAGAAGATACTGAGGCAACCTGCTCCTGTCTGCTAGCTCGGCACTGCGACTCCTGGTCCCCTTGGGATTGTGGAGATGTTTGTACGCCCACCTCAACATGTTCCCTTTCTAATGTCTCCACTTCCGCTTCAACATAATATTTCTTCTGTGGCTGTAATTCTGTGTCTAGTGTCTGTACTGAGGCATCACTTGTGCCCATATACTGGGCTTTAGGGTCTGGAACGAAGGCATGTATTAACTGTAATAAGTGTGTCCATCTCAATAGACGGTCTGGCCATAGATGTGGCCGCCATTCCTCCCCTTTAGAATGAATGAGTCGTGACTCAGTCCGCGAAGTGTAGGCGGCAAACACCGAACTTGCGTGTCTAGAGCACTTTGAAGTTCCTCCCGATCTTGGAAGGTAAATGTACCGAGGCCTGCTTGTGCCGATATGAAGAGGCCATTTGGGGACCAAAAAAGAGAAGATGGCAAATCCATTATTACACCGGAATTAGCTTGCCCCCCGACCATGGAGTGCTGGTGCTAGACCGAGCACTTGTGGGACGAGGGACCTCCCGTGCAAACAATGATTCCCGAGTAGGAGGCTTTTTCTTTTCCCCGCCATCCTTACACCAAATCTCTCCTTATTATCGCCCTTTTGTCATGGTGAAGCTCTCTAAATGAAATCAAAGCGGCTATATACAAAAGTTAAATCAAAGCGGAAGCCTTAATCTAAAAGATCTGAAACACAATATCCAATACTGCAAACCCTACCAAAGCCGGCCGGAACAGGACTGTTTTGACATAGAAAACATAACCAAATATGGGCATACCATACGCCATCGAAAAGATCCCGGAGAGAGCTTTCCAACACAATAAGTCGCACCTAAAACGGAGTCCTGGATCAAAGGTTATGCTAGAAACTGTGTTGCCGGCGAAAAGCTGTGCTACATGACGCCTAGGGTTTGTTGTGGAAGAAGCAAATGCAAGGTAAAAATGATTTTGCTAGGTGAAATCAAGAAGAGTGGTAGGTAGAACAGTCGGAATCACGGGTAGAACAGCCAGAATCGAAGGTAAACGAGGTATGCCATGGTAAAACTTTTATCGCAACAGATAAAACTCTGTTTTGCATTCCTTAAAAGAAAATCTTACCACATGGCACCATGCCATTGGCTGTTGGTGCAGAATCATTGTTACCTTGCATTTACGTACAATAGAAAGCTTAAGTACAATTAATAGAAAATCCAGTCCACGTGTTGTGGTCAACGCCATCAATGCTGGTGTGGCATATAAGAAGACTCGTACGATTGCAACAAGAATTCTCGCGATGAGGACTTGCGATATACATACACAAACCGATCATAGTAGGTTGCCGACCATAGGCACAACATTTGACTACCCTGATAAATATGAAATACAATAAGAGGGCTAGACTAATGATGAAAGAAATGTCGTCAAACCCTCGTAAATATGAAATACAATAAGAGGGCTAGACCAATGATGAAAGAAATGGCGACCACTTCATATCGTGACAAAAAGACCCTGCGCTTTTGGAATTTCGAGGAAAACCCTAATAAGGAACGATCGCCAGTGCTCTAGAGATATAGTGTGAGCGGTGGGAGGAGAAGTGGCATAGAAGGAGTTTTGCAAAGACAGGATCATGTCTAGAGGTGGATGCAATAACCTACAAGAAACAACACCAATAAAATGCCTTAGTAACAAAAGTAGAGAGAAAGCAAAAAACCACCAGAGGGGCTGGACATGTGTACCAAGCAAATACAAGACCTTTATACAAAAAACTAGTAATAGTGCCCAGCATTGCTGCGCATAAATTACGAATGTGTAAATGATGTTCAAGATAAGGATGAGATGCCCTAAGGGATTGGTCCTAGCTCAGTATTCATTTCTTAATCAATACGAACCTCTAACACTTACGTGAATTCTAGAATAGTTTTCAAAAACATAGCGTGTTCTAAGCTCTTTCCTTCTGCTCCAGTCTTTACTCTCTTACAAAATAATAACGATATATTCCTCCATGTTTAGGTAAAGTGCCCTCGAGATGATTACCCTCTTTGCACTTAGAAGATCAAGGTAGAAAGATACACTGACGTCATTGTTGTGCAAAGCATATCCCCTAGCATACCCCGCCTTTCTTATACGACAAAATTTAAACTCGACTCAAGATCTCTGGTGGCAAAAATTTTCACACAATTACTCAATTTTATGTCGTGTTTTATTCTAGATCTCTAGCGGCAAAAAGTTTCACTCATCTAGTCTCACTCATTTAGTCTAGCTCTCAGATACCCCATGCCAATTTTGCTCGTCCAAATACCATGATCTGTCACCAGATGTAATTATCCATAATATTTCACTCCTCTTGGTGCAATGTATTATGTTTTCTTGCACAAGAGCAATGACAATAACATATGAATTCAACACACTTTAGACATAGTGATGATGCTCATTGTCGGTTATAAACGAAATTGAGACGTGAAGAGAGTCTGGAAAGAAGAAAATGGAATTCAGGGGGAAAATGGAAGGAGAGTGGTTCATGCCATAACAAATGAAGAGTTTCTGGAAGATGATAAGGTTATAGTTCTTAGGGTAATGTGCAAGTTGAATCGAAGGCACATGGTTGGAGAGACATTGAAGCTTGAACCAATCTTGAATTATATAGTTTCGCAAATTTAATCGATCGAGATAAAGAAATAATAGTTGTGGCTGCAACTGGAGATATATTTGTTGTAAGTGTATGTACTTTTCAATTGAAAAGCATACATAATATTTTCAATAGGATATCTACAACATTTGAAAATAGTTCAAATGAACTTGTCAAACATGGACATCTTGGATATAAGGTAGGGTGACCAGGTTTGGTGCCTTTAAGGGCACCAATGCTTATAACTTGCAGCTATTATGTCCAATTGCAAAAAAAATTGGATCAACATGTAGGCCAGATGCTAACCTACAAAATGATGTAGGTTTCATAGCCAGAGGCCCTATAACCTAAGAGCTACAAGCTGCCTAGTGGAGGGGGGTTCATCACCCCATTTGGTGCCCTGTGACCATGATTGGCCCCGCCTAAATAGCTACCTTCAATGTAGCTTTTGGTTACCTGCAACACCACATTTGGTGTATGTTAGAGCATGAAATGGAGATACACAGCAGCACTAATGGACACACTAACAACCCGAAGGTGCTTACCATCATTCCTCTATGTCTTCCAATCTATAGCCAACCGCCACCAAAGAACCTAGGCCTGTTATAGGGGATGGAAGGAATTGAACCTTCATGGCACAAAATTGCCATTCCCAAACATCCCCTGCAGGCAACCATGAAACAATTAGTAAGGGAGGGCAAGCAACTGCAAGCAGCCACTTGCATGGCAGAGCCACAATTACTTGCCCTCCAAAAACAAAAGGTTGCATAAAGCAAAATGGTTGTGTGACTTACCTCCATTCATGACAAGTGAACATGCAATGGCAAGTGAACTTGCAAGAGAAACCTAAGTTAATCTCCCAAACAAGTTAATACAAGTTAATCTGTTGTACAACACACAGCAGCAAAGGAAATTGGTAAGAAACACAATTAAAACATCAAAATTCAAGTTAGGATTACAAGTAAAAGGATGTACAAAATGGGATGCCCTTTCTGGTGAGCATTCTAGTGACTAGCAGCACTATACAAAATGTGGCAGCACTATACAAAATGTGGCAGCAGTATACAAAATTTGGAAGCTATTCCCCGCTCCTCAGATTGGTGCATCAATACAAGGAAGTTAGCACCTTGCATTTTCTAATGCCATGCACCTCTTCATCACTATCATCTACTATTCCCTCAATTTGCATGTCTTGATCCTTACCAGCACATGCAACAAAGCCATGACAAGTGTTAGTAACATCACCAAATGGAACTCTTGATTGCAAGTGACCAGCTTCACCAATTGACGATGGTATGCACACATCATCTTCTTCATAATTGAAAGGGTCCTGGCTGTCAAGTATAATGTCACATGGAGCCACTTGGCTCCTTCTTTGCTCATCCCATGGGACATCAACAAAGTCCCCATCACTAAACTCCTCTTGTGCATCATGAAAACCTGCAAAATCAGATCTCAAGGCATTTGCAACTTGCACATAGCCTTTCTTCTTTATTATCCTTGCCATGCAGGTGCTCTTGCATCTCTAACCTCACTAGTTAGAGTTCTAGGAGCTCCAAACATCTCTTTAGCAATTAGGGGCCAGCTTTCCAACCGAAGTTATATGCTCTTAATCTCCATGCATCTGCCTTCTCATATGCAAGCATTGTTGCCTTCTCGACCTCCTTAGCAGAGCCCTTCTTTCCAACCTACTTGCAAGCTCATCTATCCTTGCCTTCTTCCTCATTTCTATAAGTCTCTTCCTCTGCTCAATTCTCTCAATCTTCATCTTCTCTAGCTCTTGTTTCCTCCTAAGGGCCTCAACCTTGGCTGCTAGCACATCATCACTTGTGACTAGCAGCCTAGATTCTAAGTCAATTGGCAAGGCTCTAGTATTCCTTTTCACAGGCAGCTTTTGTGCTTTAGGGTCTGTTGCTAATTGGACACATGCAAGTGCTTGGTCAACCTCCAAAGGGTCATTCCACGGAAGTGGCGACTTTGCTGCTCAACTTGGCAGCTAGGGGGTGGAGGCATAGATTGTCTAGCACAAGGTAAGCGCTCTTGTGCATCAACACAAGTATTTTCAGCATGCAAGGGAACTTGACCAGCAATACCAAGCAGCTGGTTGGCTGCTAACTCTTCCTCACCTTCTTCTCCAACATCTTCCCCATCTTCCTCATCTTCCCTATCATCTTCATCAACAATTACACTCTCAAAGTTGGTGCGTGGTCAGCCTTAACATGTATGTAATCAAAGGGCCAAATTCCAGTGGCCTCAAAACCAGACTTTATATTCTCGGGAGTAAGAGCAGTAGACATGGCCTGCCACACCATGGCAGCCATGTCTTCCTTGGTAACTTTCAAGGGATTCGTTACCTTTTTTCCATTTGTATTAGTTGCAAGGTTGGCAGACTTGGCAGACTTGAGCTTGGCCTCCTTCTTCAACATGTAATCAGCCCTCACACTCCTAAATTTGCCTACAAATCAACAAATAGATATTGTTAGTTCACAACTAAATTGATCAAATAAAATGAAATTAAACATGCAACCTTTAAATGCTCTAAAGCATGAGACATCTAAGGGCTGCAATCTATGGCTAGTGTGAGGAGGCAAACAAAGAATATGTAGGCCCTTGCATGCTCAATTACTTCAATGGTGACATGTGATCCATGTCCATCACATATGAGCAGATGAGGTCTCTGTTTGCTTACACCACCAGGCACTTTATACTTGAAGTGAGATGTCAACCACTTATCAAAAAGTTGGTTTGTCATCCATGCTTTTTTCTGAAATCCCATACTTGCACCAGCCTCACACCCTGCTATAAGATCCAAGTTCCTCATTCTTTTGCCCCTGAAGACATAGCAGCATGGTAGCTTGCCCCCTTGTGCATTAATACAATAAACTCATCATCCATTCCCTATCATTAGGAGCGCCTCTCATTCACAACATGTGAACCTTTGGCAGCAAAGCACCTTCACACCCCTTCCTCTCCCGGCTTGTATTCGGTTTCATCCACATTCCACACCCGACCGGTGTGAGATCAAGCTCAAGATACACTTTTTGCAATTGAGAATAGAAGGCCTCAAGGTTTTTAGTATTCAAAGCCATAACTCTTTGCACCTCTACACATTGTGGACTTCTCAATGTTAGTGTAGGATGCCTATGCCTGAACCTCCTCCACCATGCTTTTCCTGGAATTCCATTCTTCCATGGCACACTCCTTGCACTAGTCATCTCACCTGCCCTAGCACACAACTCATCTATCAGAACACCATGACTGCCTGCACCCTAATCATGGCCCATGAGACAAGCTCCTCTTTCTTCCTTGTCACACAAAACCTTTGGCTTTGGACCTTGCTTTTGTGTGCTTCTCCCATAATGCCAGTTTCTAAGGGTGGACTCAGGAATCCCAAAATGCCTTGATGCCTTCTTAAGGGACAGAGTTCCATCTTCAATAGCTACCAGGGCCTCTTCCATAGCTTCAGGTGTCCATGAACCTCTCTCCAAAGACCTAATTCTTTTATTTCCAACAAGCTTAGAATCTTTCTTTGGAGCCTCTTCACTCTCCAAGATCACAACATTCCGTGATCCTTGCCTTTTCTCCTTCTTCTAGGAGCTGGCTCCACTTGGTTCTCGATCTCACTACTCTTCTTCTCCTCAATTCCATGACATGCAAGCAAGCAAATTGGCGTGGAGCAGTTGTTATGATGCAGATCATGCATGCAAGCAGCCAACCAAATGCAAAGTGGGAATTACACTAAATAGGGGACTAGAACACGATCTTCAATTTGCCTTCAAATCTCCCTCCAAAAGATGTGATCCAAGTTTGTTTGAGGTGCCGGAATTCTGCGCGCACCACAAAAGTAGTTGTTTCTAGGCAGCCACCATTTAATTTCGCTAGGTCAGCCACCGCAATATGTCACGTCCACTTTGAATGCCATGGGGAGCAATTCGAATGGCAAGGGAAGCAGTTCCAAGTCTCTAGGCGCCAAATCGTTGGTGCAGAGAGGCGCCAACATAAGCCCTAAACAGGGCCTTTTTTTTGTGACGGACGGGGGCTAATAAAGGACAGGGCACCATTTGTGGTCACCCTACCTTAAGATAAGAGTCAAAAAATTAAAAATGTGCAGCATAGGCAATATAGACAGAATATGAGCTTCAACATAGGCAATATAGTCAGTACATGGGCCTTCATAATTTGTATATTGCCTTTGTCGTTGTCCTAATTATAGATGTTATTGAAGATCTTTGAATTTATATACCAGCCATATTTGACAATACCGGAGTTGTAAAAGCAACAATATCCCACCACTTCCAAAGATATGAGTGTCGGGTGATTTAAGCATCAGCTCATGAGCATAGGTGAGTAAGATATTAAATGCATATTTATTTGGCTATGACACAAATAGGCTATGGGTATGTGGATATGCATGTTAGCACAGAGAGAAAATATCTTTAACTCTACAGTAGCAGCAAGTTTAACAGAGCATCAAAGTAGTGGGCAATAGAGTATCGATTAGTTAAGTATCATATCAGGTAACAGGTATCATATTAGGTAATAGAGTTGAAGAACTGCAAGGACATGCTTTTGTTTCTGACAATGATATAAATGTCCAGATTATTATGATATATATGCCAGATCTATTTGTCCACCTTTTCTTCATCCTTTCCTGCACATGAACAGAGACAACTCCATGAGGACAGCACAACTTCTTCGAGAAGATTTGTGCATATAGAAATCTTACCTTCTATTAATTATATATAGGTCCAATTGGCACTCATGGCAAAGGCTTTGGGCTAAATTTGGCAAAAGCCCGTGGAGGAAAAGTCTAGAGTCCATATGGATATGATCACATGAGGATTCTGCCAGACCTTAGTTCCTGCATGCCTGCATAAAATTGTCAGATTATTCCATATCTTATTCAGCAATGATCCACAATGGTTCACAAATCCTCCGATATCTACATATGCAATAGCTTTCTAAAGCCCTAACAACTCCTACTTTATGTGCTACAGTCATCTACAAAGAGAAATTAACTTCTTTGCAAACATGGGGAGCCGTATATTGTTATTGAGCACAGATGTACCTTATCGGCCATGTCATATGGTGGCATGGCACTGCACCTGACAATTATCTCTATTAGTATGTCCATTAGATAGAGTCTGATCTGACATAACATGCTAGGAATGAGAAACTTGTTCTTACCATTTTCCTGTTATGAACATATTATCATATTATATTGACAGGCTTGGCAATCTCTTCCCCTTGCAATAAAGAAGCCAAAAATATCCCCATATCTATTCCAAAAGAAACCCCTGCAGATGTGATAATCTTCCCCTGCACAAATTAACAAAGCAATTAAACATTCAAGCTTTAAAAGTACTTGCTGAATTACTCATTTTGCAGAAGGTGTAGCTGCAAATCTAGTTAAACTGTCATAAGCAGACCAATAGGTAGTAGCCTCCAGGCCATCCATTGCAGCATGTTTGGTATGTTGCAAAATTTTCTGTGTTAACCATATTCTAGAAAATGTGCGCAAACCTAGCTATTCCAGATACCTATCTATGCAAGCTGCGATGAGACCTCATGCTGTTGAATGTTGGCTATCAATTCGGACCATGTGTAAAGCCTCCCCATTCAAACCAATGCTTGTAATACGATTAGAACCCTAGTTTCCGATTGTTGAGCATGACCACGTGATACAAAGCTATTGTTGTGCAAATCCGGCAGCACCACCAACAAAAATAAAAAATATTCATCGTGAGGTCGAGCTGATGAGAGCTTTGGCAGGCCGCCTGATCCTCTTAACCTTACCGATTCTCTTTAACTCTAGCGACACCATAGAAATAGCAATGTGATTAGAATTAAAATCCTGAGCCGCTCCAAAAAACACTAACCCGTCAGATCCAGGCTGTCAGATTTAGGGCATGGTAGGAAGTGAGGATCCTGGGCACATCAGCCGAGCCGCAAGCAGGGGATGCCATCACTGTTGAAGCAACCATAACGAAATTTTAACCACCTTAAAATTTCGCCCTATTTCAGCTAAATTTTAAAACCTGAAATTTCATGTTGACGTCGTGGCGGCGTTTTGGGCGGCTTTTTCCTCCCTTTCGCCGACTGTTTGCCCCTGTTTGCGATGCTCCCCTGCTTCTTCCCCTCTATTTTCGCTTATCCGGCCACCGCCCTCCCGTTGTGAAGAATCTGAACCTCTGAGGCTATGAATGAAGCTTTGATGCAGATCTTTTGCCCTGTGATTTAAACGCTTGGGCTCAAGACGTAAACGAAGTTGGATCATGATTCACGGCTTTTCTTCTCTCATTTTCTTTCTTCAGTGCATGAATCCGGTTGAAGTGGAGGTATTTCTTTCTGTCTTGAATCAGATATCCTCAAGAACAGGCTGATTTTCTGATTTTTTCTTCTTTAGTGCATGAATTTGGATGAATGGGCCTGAACCAGAGATCCTCATGAACGGGCTGAAATTTTAAGGTAGTTAAAATTTCGTCGAAGAATTTCAATCGCCATGAAATTTCTCGTGGAAATTTTCAGCAGACTGGCGGCGGCACCTTTCGCCGGCTCGCCAAAGCCGCTCTGAAATTTTCCACGAAGAAATTCCGCAACGCATTGAAATTACTCCTTCCAAAAAACATAGCCTATGGTCGATGCGCAAAGCCCCCCTTTTTTTCCAGCAACTGACTGCCGGATGGGTGAAATGAACATGGGTCCTTCGATCTAGGGCGGATAGTGCAAGAAGAAAAGGGCTATCTGGACCGTCCAAATTTTCAATCGAATCTTGGCCATCAGATCTAGGGCGTGGTCCATTACTTGCACTAAAACATTATAATATAAGATAGACTTGCCAAACATTTATATAGGCCTATATAGCTGGAAAAATTTGATCTAGGATTGCATTGCAAGCAGCACAGCCAATATATACCTCACGAGACATAAAAAGTTTGAATAGGCTACTTACACTTCCATTGTGCTTGCCAAATCACGTCTGCTGATATTGGATGCACAATCAAAGAAGTAACAATCAGAACGCAATGGGCATCTTCTATGAAGAGAATGCATATAAGATGCACCTGTCAACAAAACGTATTAGCTAAAAGGTTCAGTTATGTATCAGACAACTTGAATGGATACCTGAACATCGCCAATAAGCTGATCTTCCAGAAGCAAATATATATGAAGCCCACATTCAAACTATGGAAAAGGAGTAGAAGGATCCGACTCTGAAGAAAAATGATTCTGAAGAAAGACTGGCAAAGTTGATGCCAGTCTTGTAACAGATTTAAGAAATACTTATAAGATGCCAAATTGCTGCATTGTTCAATGATTTACAGTCCATAAGACTAAGAACCCTCAAATGGCGAAATCCTAACAGAGCACCGTATCTCTACCAACAGAAATAAAATGGGAGGAGAACGAAAAAAAGGGGTTAGGAATTGAAAAATGTGGAATTTTTTTTTGCCAAAAAGAGCAAGGGAAGGGATGGCAGAGCAGTGGCTATGGCAGAGCAGAGGATGCTAACAATAGCTATAGTCGAATAGATAAGGAGGATGAGGGCGTCGGCCATAGCCATAGGTAAAGGAAGGAGAGGCTTTTTTTTACAAGGGAGGATCGATATAAGTTTTCGACAAGTAGGTCGTGACCTTCTCTATCTCCGTGCCATATTCCTGTCCATTTTCTAATTTCCTTAGCCGTAGATCTTGGGAAAAAATCGATCTTACGGCAAAAATTAATGCCACTTCAATGTTTGATGAGGTGGAGGTGCTACGTGGATAGGTAAGAATTGCAAGAAAGGCTGTAGGCTTTGTTGGGCTGGCGTGCTAAAAATAAAAAATGGATGGGCTTGTCATGCATGTCAGGCACACATAATAAGTATAATAGTTTGTAAAAAGCAAATATCAAAGCAAAGAATCTCCAGAGAGGCTTGTCACGCATGCCAGGCAATCAAAAACCTCTATACAGGATGGGCTTGTCATACGTGCCAGACGAACATAATAAGCATCATAAAATCACAATTCCATACCCTTGTTCATTTTAGTGGCTAGTCTATTGGGTTAGCAATTCAGAGATCTTGTGTTCAAGACTTTGGGGTCTGCCATATGTCCGTATGGACGCTGCCAATGTGGCATGATGTAAAAATTCTATTTTTCTATTAATCTAAAATTATTTAATTGTTCATTTTTTTCTAACTCGAGTTTTTAATCTATATTTTGATTAAGAAACCGTGTCATATTTTTTCATTTGAAAGTGGCTTGTCATGCATGCCAGACGAACATAACAAGTAGGGAAAAATTCCCGATATACCTCTCAAAGTTATTTGACACAAATGGAAATAATGTAGCCGAAATTGGAGACCGTACACTTATTACATAAGATTTTTAAAGGGTTTTCATGGTATTCGTATGAAAATACAGTAAATGCTGATGGTGGCATGTTGGATTCCAAACCTGAGCATCTAGGTTTTTTTCTTGTGTCGCCGCATGTGCCTGGGGCACATGGTCTCCTATTCAAGAGTTTAGGCGAGATGGGGCAAGCTATGGTGGATTGGATGCGGCAAGCCATGGTGCATTTGCTACAGTTGGGATTTAGGCTTTCGTGCTTGCTTGTTTGCTGTGGGAAGTTTTTCCTGAGGTTTTTGTTGCCTCTGCACTTGAAACGATCCCAACAGACTCAGAAGAGATTGGCAGTGGCCATAGGAAAATCCAGCGGCTGGGGTTGATTTCGACCGTATCTTTTTGTGCATGGTCGATTTGCAGGGAAGGCTTGGACACTCGCATCTCTGCATCTCTAAGCGTGGGCACCATGCCGGGGTTCAACTCCTCAGGACTTGTCACGCAGTTAGGAAGTGATGCAAGATTTGTTCAGGACTCAGGTTGCTCCGTTGCGTTTTGCTGCTGGAGGTTCTCTGAGCTTGGGGTTTTACATGGTGGTTGGTCTCTGGACAAGCCAAGAGAGTTGTTGTTGCATTTTTAGCATCATACTAGATAGCTATCCACAGAGAGAATGCATAGATGGAGTTTATAAAGCATTTATAAGCACTTACTTCACTAGCAAAGTCTGATTCGGCTTGGTCTTAGGGTGAAGGAGCAAGTAAATGCTTCAACTTGTAAGGATCGGAAGGAAGATTATGTGAGTAAACAAATTCAAATGAAAAACAAAAACAAGCTTCTAATGAAACACAAAGGTTCAATTCCTCTAGGTTTGGATTTGGTTTGTTCTGAAAAGCCACTGGATCATTTTTTATCTCCATTGACTTGATGGGCCCAAAACATGGCTGTTTGACCCCATCTTGTTTTGCAGGGAAGGGCTCAGAGAGCCCCATATGGGATATTCCCCATGAAATTTTGCAATCCAATGGCCTCAAATTTTTCACACACCCCCCAAATGATAATAGTAGGTCCAATAACTTTCTTGCTATCAACCTACTAAAAAAGTACCTTTCATTAAACTTATAGATGAAAGTAAGAGCTACCCAGTAGTAGCAGAATCGTCTAAAATGGAGTTGGAATCTTTAAGTTATAGTGTTTTAAGTAAGTGCTATAAGAAACAATGTAAACGAGCATAACTTGTGCATTTCAACTCCAACTTAGATGAATTTGATTTTCGTAAAAAGATCTTATCTTAATCTATGATGTTTATGACGACGGAATTTGAGGAACAGCAACAATTCTATAACCATTTTTCTAAAAAAGCTCTTCATTTGGAGGGTATTTTTGAAATTTTTGCAAACTTAGGTATATTGGAATTTTCCCTAAGTAGTATAATAGCTTGTAAAAGTGAAAGCCAATAATCTCTAGAGAAGCTTGTCATGCATGGCAGGCGAACACAAAACCTCTATACAAAAAATGGAGGGGCTTGTCATAGAACAGAACAGAACAGAACAGGACAGAACAAAACAGAACAGAACAGAACAACACTTGCGTCCGTGTGGCTGTGAGGTCATTGGACTTATTTAATATTGGCGAGCCCTCCATTCTGGGTTGCCACTAGCAGCATTGCTTAGTAATCCTTTAGCCTTCCTACATGCTACTATTGGGTCCGTTCACATATATACTAGCATACCTCTTTTCGTTGACGTTTAGATCATGCGAATGAGCGTCGTTAGAATGGGATTTGAGCGGTACTTTGTGGGTTCCTTTGATACACATCCTTGAGTTATCAAATTATGAGCCCTTTGTCATCGTGCACCTCCCGGTGCTTTTTTGTCATTTCTGTGATAGCATCTGCTAAATTTGTGATGGCGCCGTCTTGGACCATTAGCATTGTAATTGAATCCCTCCATCTGACCCTGTTGTATTTTGCCCTGATTTCACTATATACTGGGCTCGTCCTCAATTGTCCCCCTATCACATATCCTGCACATGCGGTCTCCCCTATCTATCTTTCTCCATCTGTGCTTTTCTATTCGCAGGTCGTGGCTTCCCATTCTATCCTGCTGTCCCTACGTAAAGTTTGTCCTACCTCTATGTTTGGATTGAACACATCCACTAACCACTGTGTCTTTGGCCCCGTCAGCTTTCTTAGCCAGGTCTTTCTTACCTCATTTGTCCATCTGCCATCCCACTTCCCATTGCTTAATATGTTACTCAGATCCATCCCTTGAACCAGATCTCTGAACCATCCCTGTCCTGCAATGAGGTGTTGTCTGGCGGATTTTGGTATTGCTATAATTGACTCTTGCTCGGGTTCAATGCATTGTTATCCTTCGGTAGGTATCTGATAGTTCGTTCCCATGCTCTTATCTCCATTGGTTTCTCACCTTTTTCATGCACTATGGTGGTCACAGATGTGTTTGTCCTGACCTTGAATTCTTGGCAATGCCATTGCCGAAATATGCCTTCATGCTTTTTCCATTTCCCTTCTGTTAGGCCCAATCCCCATGTCTCCAATCCATATAACTGTGTACTTGCCACCAATGTACCAAAGAAATATGACTTGATATCTCATTCTACTCTTGTTGCAGTAATTTTTCATAAGTCATACATGCCAGGCGAATATAATAAGCATAATAAAACCACGATTCCATTAATCTAAAATTATTCCATTGTTCTTTCTCACTCGGGTCTTTAACCTATATTTTGACTTGTTTTTTATTTGAAAGTGAGTTGTTAGAAGTAATGCACCGTTTATTATGTCTGCTACAAATTTGAGACAATAAAAGCATTGAAAAATGGAGAGTGTAGATAAGAAATAACAAAAAATTTAAGAATTCTTCATAACAAAAACATCTTTTATATTAATATAAGTATGTACATGTAGAAGATATACCATAAATACGAGTACAAAGTCTTTGACAATAATTTTTTAGAACAAGATTATAGTTTTCAGCATTCGCCTTTCTTTGCAAATCTGGTCTGCTTCTTAGGAAACCAGGCTGTTTAGGGTCTGGGTTCGGGGTCTCCTGCAAAACAGCCCCCTATGAGGACCCTTGGATCAAACAGGAGAATTTTGGTTGTGTGTCACGCAGGATTTTGCAAAAGAGCAAAGAAAAAAAAATAGAAACTCAACAACTACAAGTAATGAGAAGAAATCAGACTTTCTTGATATCACTGAGTGTACATGAACTCTCAAAAATTGAGAGGAAAACAGGAGACACGGACTAATGCTCATCTAAAAACATGCCTCTACTCATATATAGTACAACTACAATGGTCTTGGGTCCAAAATAGGTGTTTAGCAGATCTTGCTACCAACTCCTGGATCAGAGCCTGATTTTCTGGGAATCTGGCAGTGCCTTCTTTATGTGCATGGAATCATGCTGACTGTGGACTGTACTTCTGCGGGGCCGTCATTTGTCTGTTCTTGTCTCTTCTTGGACCTTGGTGTGGTCTTCTACATCGTCTTAGGCATGGGTGAGGGAATACTACCCGATGCTTGACTTTCTCCCTTGTTCCTGCCCTGCTCCGTGGTCTTCAGGAATAGTCCTGTACCTGGAGGTACATGAGTAACACTCCCCCCCACCAAATGACACTCAGTGGAGAGATAAGGAGGAACAGTTTCAGGAGGCGGGAACCTAGGAACCTGAAAATCATCTTGCGGCTATGAGGACGAGATCCTGAGTGATACTTCATGATGAGTTCTTGCCATTCCGTGAGCGCCTCGGGAGTATTGAGACCGATTGCTGGGGTCACATTAATAAGGAAACCAGACTGAACCATGTCCTCAAGGGCATGGTGAGCTTCTGCAAGTACATATTGGCATTCCATAAGAAGATAGGTCTGAAGTCCAAAGGCACTTGCACTTGCATTAGGATTGCAATAATAAATAGGTTGCTTATGTGCCAGAGAACACAATAGAAAACACTTCAAGATTGCACAGAAACCCGCTTGTCGATGAACTGAAGGATCCCGGGAGGTGAGACCCAAGATGGCATGAGTAAGCGTCTGCCGGCCTCTTTCATTGGGGGTATAAATCCAATTGTGAGTTCGCTCCAATCTATCACCTTCTTGCCAGGCAGAGCGGCGAACAAAACGGGGATCCCACCGAAGGTCTGTTGAAATATGAGCAAGAGTCCAATCTGCGTGACCGGCCAGAACCGTGGTCCAAAACGGGAGACGCCAGTCAGATGTGAGATATCGAGGCGTGGGGGCGCTCCCAGAGATGCATACAGATGAGTATCGGGTTGAGGCTGCATCGTGGGTTTCTGAGCCTGCTCACGGAATTCCTGAACAAGATCAGCATCGAAGGTTTGACACCATTGTTCCCAGTCAGAACGGGGGAGCAAGGTATGCACAGGAGGAGAGTCCCATTCCGTGGGGATGGTCTGACTGCCCAGATAAACATGAAGAGTGTTATATCCGCCAAGATGTTGTAAATAAATTTGGGCAAATTAAATTCCCATATCTTCCGATAAATTCTTGCACACTTGTTGCAAGGTCTCAGCAATCTATAGGGGAAGGTGATGAGCAAGTTCTGGCATATATTCCTCCTTGAAGGTGGCGGCGGCGTATGCCGGATCCTGCAAGTATTTGTTCTCAGGCAACAGAAGCCATTGAGCAAGTTCATTGCCACTGAAAAAACGGTTAGGTCCATCATCAAACTTGTCCAAGATATCAGCCAGATAGAAATCATGAAGGACATAGGCCATAGGCTGAACCAAGCGAAAGATGAAAAATTCCTGATCATCACTGGTAAGAAGACCATAGACCAAGAGAGCACAAAAGAGACCTTTATCTTCAATGGAGAGTTCAGGCCTCTGCTGAGGGGTTCATGAATCTTGCCGTTTGCTGAATACTATTTAAGAAGGAAGAGATGACGGCGTGAGACTACATAGTCCAGATAACTGGAGGGAGTTGAGAAATCCCGTGGAATTGTGAGAGCAAGCTGAAGGTAGGTCTCGTGTTGACTCTTAGCTTCTTCAGCAGATTGGATAGCCTGGTGTACTTGATGTTCCAAGTCACGGATTTTGTTATCTTTCTCAGCTAGGAGACGGGACCAATCACGAATTTTCATGTGAGAGTGCGTCGCCTGTGAAGAGGAGGGTCCTTGAGTAGAAAGCTGCAACTGAAGACTGGCAATTTCGATGTCATCAATGAGCTTCTGCTTTTTTTGCGTCTGCAAGCTAAGCTTGTAAAGGCATGACCTGTGTCTGAAGTGCTGATACTTGACCTTTGAGAACAGAGATACGATCATCTCTTCGGGCAACCTGGTGAAGCTGACAGGTGTAATCTTTAGTTAAGTCTGTATACAAAGTCTGGAGATCGACAAGAAACTTGTCCTTATCTTTGAGTTGAGCCAGAAGTTCTTGAATTGTGGTCTGTAATTGAGCCTGCTGATCTGCGAGCGTGGCGGTCTTTTCCCGTTCAGCCTAGAGAGCCTCACGGGTTTGTAACAAAGCAACATGCTTACTTTGGAGACTGTCTTCTAAAGATTGCACTTGTGTGCTGGCAGCTTGGAGATCCCAGTGAACAGCATCGGTAGAATCCATGTAATGCTGGACGCCATTCATAAATTGCTCTTGAGATTCTTGAAGTTTGAGCATACATTCGGTGACCACTTGCTCATACTGATAGAGAGCACCTCGGGATGGAGGAGGAGGCGGTGGTTGGACTTGAAATGATGGCCGTAATGGAGTGCTTTGAGACACTGGTTGGGAGTGGGAATTTGCAAGCTCCGTGGACTGAGAGGAGGGGACATTTATGATGGGTTCTTGATGTGGCACTTGAGGGTGAGAAGAGGATGGTTGATCTGGACGGTGACGGGAAGTTTCTTCATGAAGCTCTTTGATAGGAGGAATGGTATTGGACAGCTGATGACTGGAGGCTTGAGAGGTTGTATCCATATGGGTGAGAGAAACTTGACTGTGGGCCGGAAGGCAATGGTTGATGATGGCTTGCATATGGACACCCATGGCAGATTCCAAACCGGAATCGAGGGAGTGACGGATGCGATCAACTTCGTAAAGCAGACGGTGGAACAGGATCTGCGGCCAATCGATAGGATGCTGGGAGTGGATGGCAACAATGGCAGCATGAAAGAACTGTTTGTTGATGTGGGTGTTCTTAATGGAGTACCCATAGAACTTGCGCCACAAAAATTTGACAAAGCCTTCATGGGGTTCGACAATATTGGTAAGTTTATGAGTGGTGGCCGCATAGGGAGTTTGGCCATACTTTGTGACATCTTGATCCTGTAAAGCGACCCAAGTTAAAGAAGGGGTTCTGGTAGGCAATTGAAATACCTGGGCTAGAAGGCCCAGAGTGAGGAAAATACGATTCTGATCAACCTTTGTCTAATACCCCGCATTAGTCTTGACCAGATGAGCGACAAACTGCCTTAGTTGAAGAGGATTTGGGGCAGGGAGGTCTTGCCGGGAGAACTCAAATAAACCTGTGCATTCTGAAACTTCTCGACTTGCACTGTACTGTAACAGGGTCTCCTTTTGCTTTCTCATTTCCATCTTTTGTTATAAGTTAAGGGAATAAATCTCTATGGCAGATTATTCAAAAGCATTCATTGTTTAGAAGAAAACTATGTGATGCAATGCAGGAGGTGCAGGAAGATGCCGTCTGTGATGTTGTGCGCTGCTAGTCACATTCTTGCCATCGTGCAGGAAAAAGGATAGCTTTGGTTCTCATTGTGAGTTTTCTGCATGTAGGTACCTGCCTTTAATAGAAGCAGATCTCAGGGAATATATGTCGCAATCAGAATCCTATCATCCTTCCTAGAACATTTAAGGTAAATTTCTTCTTTTTAGAGTTTTGCCTCATAGTGAACACAGCAAGCATGCTTAAGCTATTTGTCAATGTGATAGTGTTGATAATGAAGTGGACGGTATGCATTTTAGGAGACACATATTAGCTCGGAGTAGATCAATTTGTTAACTGTCTGTGGTGAAATCATTCTAAAGGTGTATCAGAAATACAGTACATACGGCAAGCTACTACTGCTTTGTTAACATCCACAGCTTGGAGCAAAGTTGGTAAACAAAGTAGATTTGTTGCAACGTTCCTTTTATTCCGTACCTTGTAGAAGCTCCATCATGAGCTCCATCTGAGTATAGAAATTATATATGCATTTGAATCGATGAGTAAATCCAGTGGTTGAAAATATTATTAGGTCTTATAATGTTCATGAATATTACAAATTTACACATTTGATACCTAACTTATAATGGTACTCTATGCAAACTAGCAAAATTTCTTTGGTGCTCATGTAATGACCACATGTGGGGCAACGGAATGTTGAGTTAATTAAAAGCCTAGGTGCTGATGAAGTGCTAGACTACAAGACTCCGAAGGCCTTCGAAGTTGCAAATTTAATGTCGTCATTCATTCGCAAGAATGAGGGATTCCTTGGTCTACATTTCAGCATGTTCTTGCTAGAAGAGCAGTAGTGGTCGATCTTACTGCTACTTTAGGTGCAATCATGAGGAGTGGTCTTATGTTCCTTACCTTGGCAAAGCAAAAGTTGCTACCTTATTTCTGGTCACCAAATAGCAAGGATATTAAAATTCTAATGGACTTAATCAAAGATGGTAAATTGAAAACGATAGTTGATTCCAAGTACACCTTAGCGGATCTTGAGCAAGCATGGACAAAGTGTTCGAACGACATACTCTGAGGCAAAATCTTAGTGGAAATAGCCAAACTATGATTACGTACATTGTGGCTGATGGCTTATTGATTTTTTGAACTTTTATGTATTTATTCCTTTGTATATTTACATTATTGTAATTCAAGTGCACTAGTTTGTTCCATTTTTCTAGATTTATCTTCACTCTTATAATGCGCGATACCACGAGATGACATTCACTCGCACGAACAACTACAAAAAGTGATTCTAGGGACAATCATCATGTAATAAACCGAAGCGTCTTAAATATCATCTTGAACCAAAAAAATGAGGATGTGTTTGTGGACAAATGTTAAAGTCAAAGCGCATGGAGTTTTTTTTTTTTCGGTTTTATTTGGTTCAAACATGACAGGTGGATGATATTCTAAACCGTAATAAACACTCTTTTAGTTACATTTGATGAAACTACCTCTCATCTCGTTTATGACTTCTCTTCAAGTACAAATTTTTCTTAAACGAGGGACTTAGGCATTTTTAGTTTACACTAGTTTGCTTCGTATTTCCAATCCACGTTGTAGATTGTTCATAACACATGAAGCATTGTCCTTTAATGTTCCTTCCAATCCCATGTTTGCTGGCCTCAAGGGGTGTTATTGGCCATTGCACTAAATGTTTTACATCATATGCGTTGAATGGATGTAAACACAATGGACTTAGTGATTATAATGGTCAATTATAATGGTCAATTGTAGACGCATCAATGGGCCTTGCAAGGAAGGAAGGAAGGAAGGGCAAGGCATTCTTGCCAGCCCCTGACCTGCAGAATCCGGGAGTGCCGTGCATAATAGATATTCTCCTGGTTATTTAGAACAACTAAGAATACACTTGGCATGAAAATATGGGGTAAGATGCCATGTGCTTAACACGACCAGTTAAGTGGTTTAATTAGCAATCACATCTAGTTATGTGCTTGTAGCACAACTAGCTAAGTGGTAGTGCCTTTTCGGCTGGGTGTGCTATATAGATTGTCTTAGCTTCCAATACTGTGATGGCTTGGGAAGATTGGAATTATGGTTCTCCGGCCAAGAGCAGATTGTGCAAGCCATAAGAATTGAATTGCGCAGGGCATGGCTAAAGTAAATTGCATCTGGATTGCAGTCTGGATCAAGGTGGTCAATATAAGTTTGGCATAGGGAGCCTAGGGGACTCAACACGTGGTGAACCTAGGGGTTTATGATCGCCAAGCTTGGCATCCTTTGAGGAAGTAACAAATTGTCATGGAGACACTATAGAGTATATGGATGCAATAGATTATTGGAGTAATTAGACAACAAAGATGCCATTTTGTTTAGCAAAATTCACTTGATTCATCTTCCTTAATTACAACGACATGTTTGCTATGTCTCTTGATACATTATTTGCAGATACAACAATGCCAAAAAGTACAGGTGTAATAATGCCAAAAATACAGACATCATGAATTAAGAAACGAGGTACACCCTGGACTACCACAGTCGTCGGATCTGTCAATCCGACGGCCCAGACTGTATGTTGGAGCCTCTGGACACCTCTCGTTTCGATTATGCTCAATTATGATTGGGGACGCCTATGATTTTAAGATGTCGAATACGAGTTTGCCTAAGGTTTTGATGGTATATCGAGTTTCGATACGGTTTCGCGTAAGCTTTTGAATATGAAATACGGGGATTCGAACCTCTACCAAAATAACTCAATATCCTAATAAGACTACTTTAACCAATCTAACCAGTGAGCTAATGTGCCTATTTTTTATCTTAAATCTATGTTTTTTTTTATAATAACCCATTGAATTGTTTTAGGGATATGGTCTATGGTTTCAAGAATTATATCTATATCAAATCCCCCTGGAACCCCCTGTTATTTTGCTACATATTTTTCTAGTGTTTGCAATAAATTAGACGTTTGCCATCAACATTGCCCATAAATATAATGCATCATTAACAAGCCCAAAGTGAACATATGTAAAAATGCAAAACAGGTTGATCAGATCTGGCTCATATTGAATTGAGACTTATTGTTTTATTCGCAAAGTCCTTGCTCATTGTGGTGATTGCAATATCCCTTAGTCTTGTGGATGATGATTAATTCATTTTGTCTACATAGCATCTATGTAGATGCGATAGCATATATGTACACGTGATGATGTATAGAGGATTTGTGTGACATTTTGACATCATAGAAAAATAAGTATAATTTTTATTATAATATCATGGGCTCAATTAGCAATTGTGAAATATTAGCAACACCCAGCACAGAGAGTACCACGGGCTTCCATAGATACACAAAAGCAACCAGACATACCTTATCCATAACAACAATGATGACAATAGCCAGGAAAAGATTTTGGTTATTGAGAGATGAGCGATGCACCACTAGGGCACCAATTCCTAGGATGCCAAATATTTCTGGACAATAGTATGATTGACACAGATGAACAATCTACTACCAAGTACTAAGCATTTGATTATTGCTTCAAGTACTTCAAAGGCAAATTTTAGATATAGTTAATGCCATTTCCACTGCCAGGAAAACAAGAACTACATCGCATGCCACAAAAAGTTTAAACTTCATCTTATGCCAAAAGTTTCAACTGGCTTGGCTGCTCTTTTAACTGCTACCTTTTTTTAGCTCCATCCATCCATCCATCCTGGAGACTGAGAGTTGATTGGCTTTGAGGTATAGCTTTCCTTGTGGTCTTACAGATCCTATGCCAGCTATATTATATTTACCCTCATCCATGTGGGTTTGTGGCATATTCCAAGTATATGTCAGTATATGCTCGAAAACATGACTTTGAAGTGTGATTTAAGCCATTTCACTCTTGGGTCACGGAGGGCAACCCTCCGTGCGCAGCACCTTGTTTTTCTTTTTGTGTTGGTGATCTAGAGGACATTGGTAAGGTACCCAATACATAATGATTCTGTTGTTATTGAATAAACTAACACATGTCCTTCACCAAGTAGACATGGAGAAGAAGACAGGACCTCCAGAAAAGAAGAAAATGCAACATCACAAGAAACAAAAGAGTAAGTTATCTCTCACATATGCTAAGTGCGTGTTCTTTTGGAAGTGCTAACTGGAAATATGTATTATGCAAAGAGGAAGCCAAATCGAATAACAGAAAACTAATCCTCTTCTGCTTAAATGCAGTTTTTTCTGAAGACCAGACTACCATATTGTTTGCTTGATTATAGATAGCAACATAAATCCTCTAACACGGCACCCAAAGGATGAAGATGAAGAGGATTAGGTGTCTGCTGGAACACTCAAAATATTTTATTCCCTGTTATTAGGCCCCGCAGTGCCTGTGTTAGTCCTGTACCTCCAGGTACAGGACCATTCCTGAAGACCACGGAGCAGGGCAGGAACAAGGGAGCAGGTCAAGCATCGGGTAGTAGACCCATGCCCATGCCTAAGACCACGTAGAAGACCACGCCAGGGTCCAAGAAGAGACAGATAACAGATAAATGACGGCCCCACAGAAGTACAGTCCATAGTCAGCGTGATTCCAGGCACATAAAGAAGGCACTGCCAGATTCTCGGAAAATCAGGCTCTGATCCAGGAGTTGGTAGCGAGACCTGCCAAACACCTATTTTGGACCCAAGACCATTGTAGTTGTACTATATATATGAGTAGACGTAAAACTCATGTCTTTAGATGAGCATTAGTCCTTGTCTCCTATTTTCCTCTCAATTTTTGAGAGCTCATGTACACTCAGTGATATCAAGAAAGTCTGATTTCTTCTTATTGCGTGTAGTTGTTGAGTTTCTGTTTTCTTTTCTTTGCTCTTTTGCAAAATCCCGCGTGACACTTAGCCAGGATTCTCCTGTTTGATCCAAGGGTCCTCATAGAGGGCTGTCTTGCAGGAGATCCCGAACCCAGACCCTAAACACTGTCGCCGCTGCCGGGTCTGATCATTTTCTTTTCTTTCTTCTCAATATGTCTGCTCGTGCTTTCACTCCTGAGGAACTCCTTTGCCAAATAGCAACGCGATTGGAGCGCCATCAGCGTCGAGAAGCTGCTCGTGATATGTACGACACAGATTATGATATTGAGGGGAGCCATGTCCGCTCAAGAGCTCAGTCGGCACCGCCTACCCCTCGTGTCCATTCTCGCCCAGGGTCTCCCCCTGTTTGCAAGCACTGTTCTCAACCCCAGTCGTCACATCATACACCGATACAACCCACTCCTCATTACTTTCAAACTCCAGAAAGCACTTACATTCATATCCCCTCGGGTCACACTCCCTTGCCTTCACAACATTCTACGCTCATGAAGGTCTTGGTGGTGGCCATTTTAGTGGTGACACCACGGCACGCAAAATTCTTCTTGTCGGCTACTTTTGGCCCACGCTCAAGCACGCAACTATGATGTCTGCCATCGTGTGGGTCGACCCACGACCCGTGACACTCTTCCTTTAACGCCAGTTGCTACCCCGCTACCTTTCACCAAGTGGGGCATGGACTTTGTTGGGCCAATGGATCCTCCTGCGAGGCACACCCATGCCCGCTATATTTTGGTTCTCACGGATTATGACACGAAGTGGGCGGAGGCCTGTGCACTTCCTGACAACACTGCTGCTAGTACGGCTAAAGTTCTCTACATGCATGTTATCATTCATTTTGGTTGTCCCACGGAACTGGTCAGTGATCGTGGAGTCCATTTTGTCAATCACACTATCAAGGAGTTAACGGATTATTTGCATATTCATCGCAAAAAAAGCACGCCCTATTATCCTCAAGGGAATGGCTTGGCTGAAAGCACCAATAAGACTCTCATTACCATCCTGAAGAAAATTTGTGATGCTTCTTACACGGATTGGCAAGACAAACTACCTACTGTTCTCTGGGCTTACCACACGAGTTTTAAAGTCGCTACTGGTCATACTCTTTTCAAGCTGGTTTATGGCCAAGAGGATCTCATGCCTTTTGAATATGTTCTTCCAGCTCTCCATTTTCAATTGGCCACCGTGCATAATCCTCCTGCAACACTCCAAGAACGAGTTTATCAACTCGAACAGTTAGATGAACTTCGCAGAGATGCCTATCCTCGTGTCCTCACTGGCCAACAATTGAGAAAATCCTGGCATGACAAACATCTTAAAGCAAAGACATTCAAGGACGGAGATTTGGTTCTACTCTATGATTCCAGATACAAAAATTTTCCGGGCAAATTAAGGTTTTGATGGCTTGGTCCTTATCAGATTCTTCAAGTGGTACAACCAAGTGTTCAAGCTTGTTGAATTAGATGGCACTCCATTATCTACTTTGGTTAATGGCTTTCGCCTCAAACTTTTCCACACAGAAGCAACAACATACCATTCACACACAAAGACCGATCATTCAGATACCGAGACAAGTGAGTAGGAAGCTATTTTATATTATATGTCGCGAGCAAAACAAAAGTGGGCATTGCCCATATACATCCGCTATGGGCTGAGCCCTATATACAAAATCCTACATTACAAGGACCCTCTACTCCGGATTTGGAGCAGAGGTCACACGGAGGATGTGGTAGAGACACTCCTCGGGTCCCAGCGCAGGTGAATCACACCCTCCATCGGGTTGGTTAGGGGATCAGGATGTTCAGCCATTCCAGAACACCATCCATCCATAGCGATGCCGCGGTTCTGCAGCTTCCAGAGATCCAGCGCATTCATCTTCGTGGTAATCCATTCATTGCAATTCCGAGGCATGGTGCACTCGCTCTCCATCGTCGCCAACTAGTGTTTTCTGCTTGCCCACTACTTGCTTTATATAGCCATACTGCCTAAAGGCTTGACGACGTGGCCCAATCACATTTTTGTTAACGTGTTTGCATGCAACGCACCTTCTAATTCAAGATTCTACTATCCAGCCACAAATCTAGTCATTGGACAATCTGCCACCCATTTTTATGATGTTATACTCTCGAGTTGCATGTCTTAATTATTATTCCTTCATACTACGTCTGTCTGCTATTATTACTTGTACCTCCTCCAAGCTGTCCCATCTCATCATTCATCTTCGTCCATCTCCACTGTCCCTTCTCTCTTCCGTTGCAGTTTGGGGACTTAGCCAAATTTTTGCCTCCCAACAGTTTCTTTCAGATCTGCTGCCATCTGGCACCATCAACGGCTCAGCTTCCACTCCTATAGTACCCTTCCTAAACAAACGCGCGCCCTAAAACTTTTCGCATCTCTTTGGTTCTCCGTCCTCCGCTCTCCTTCCTTGCTCATCGCCATGGCCGCTTCTCCCAAGTTCCCTACTCTCCAGGTTATCGCCCCCAGGGATCCCAATCTTTTTGAATCCATAAGGTCCAAAAATGCAGCATCATCATTTTCCAATCTGCACCGACATGGTTTTTAAGCATTCATCAATGAATCAATCTTAGGCAAATACTGACATACACCTATCACTTCTTGCATGATGTAGTCCAGAGACGTAGAATCAAACCTATGCTGCCTTTCCTTTGCATGTAGCTATACAAAAAAATCTATGTTACGTACCAACTTGCAAAAATTGCCCAAAGACTCACATGGAGTTTCCTTCCACAATCTCCACAGTTCTCGATTGAAGGCATCTTTTGGAATACTTTCAAAGTCTCATAGCCGAAACAATGGCAATAATAATATGGTAAAGAGAAACTTTGATTTACAATAGCGTTTAATATTTGCAGAGAAATAATTGAGTGTTAGGAGCCCCCCGAAGGTTGCCTAGTTCCAACCTATCCACAATCTTCAATAAGAGACATCGGGAGGAGCTAATGTTTTCAATAATCTTGCCATTTGATCTTCTCGACCTCTTGCCTTCAACCTTGCTATTCCAACACTCAATCACATCAAACACTAAGCGCTTCTTTGCCAACTCATGACTCTTTCCCTTTGCCGCCAAATGCTTCCACTAAAAGGTATCCTAGTTATATTTGGAGCCTTTTGTCCCACAAGGTGAACGTAGCCTTAATGTCGTGGTTATGGCTTTTCTATCTCACGATCTCCCACTCTTGAAGTTTAGAGGCATCTACCGGTTTTGCTTAGGCCATCAACTATGCTACAAGTTCCGTCTCTCATTAAAATTAATTGAAGCTTTCTGGCCGTACCAACAACCTAAAAAAGAAATTGTTGGGCCAAAATGGGCATGGAAATGCTGAGAACACACCAAAGCGGACCGAAGCAATGCATTTAACCAGGGAAGAAAACCCGTTAGAAAATATGTTGTGAAAGAAAGAGAACCCATAAGGTAGAAAATGCCAAATAAAACACATACCACAAAATTTGATTAGCCATGGAAAGCTTTGTTTCAGGCCTCCACCAAGCATGACCATGGGAGATGAGATTATGCCCTAGAGGGTATAAGGAAGGGATAAACATGTGCTCAACTTTGTGAACCACGGACGGAAGGGGGGGCGAATCCGAGGTGCGAAGCCATAGCGAAGTCCGTGGATAAGCGTTTGTATAGCGGTGATAATGGGGCTGGATGACCGACCATTTACAGGCGGCAGACCATTTTTAGCGATCCATCGGCATATGCTAGGTATATGCCAGCATATACTTGAATATGCCCACATACCCACATAAACGAGGGTTTGCCCCCCTAGGGGCAACAAAAAAAAAACAACTAAAAGACTCCTGAAAGGAAAAACTCAAAAATCTTGGTGATTCTTTGAGTTCATGCAAAATGGAAGAGCAAAAAAACCCTCTATTCGCCTCCATTGCTTTGTTGCCTTTATGACATTGCGTCACGCCATAGCTCAAAAGAAAAAAAATATAATCCTAGATGCGTGTTGGATAAGGCAATACGAAGTATATTTCTCTATTTTGAAAAATACATTTAAAAAAAGACCCTTTCATTACATGATATGCATGTAGTAGGTCGGCATATATTCTTAAAACCCATTCCTCTAAACGGATTTTCATAGATCCCGCATTTTGGTAGTGTACAGGTACACCTATACAACAATTTTGATGATTGTTGAAATGCATGGGGTTACAATTTCAACTGTCGTATTGAGCAATTTTATTGTCATTTGATTCTTCAATTTTTCCTACTTAGTTTTTGGTCAAAACAACCTCCAACTCTTGATATAAAACTCAAGAACGTCTTGTTTCAGGTGCCAAAATTAGTTAAAACAAAAGGTAATCTGCCAAAAATTATTAGTTAAAACAAAAGGTAGTCGACCATTATTGCATCGATAAGCTTGTATTGCAACTTATCATGC
Source organism: Isoetes taiwanensis (assembly GCA_021234155.1). NCBI lineage: Eukaryota > Viridiplantae > Streptophyta > Lycopodiopsida > Isoetales > Isoetaceae > Isoetes > Isoetes taiwanensis. The sequence goes on along the minus strand of JAJEKV010000070.1, from coordinate 5,312,166 downwards.
TTAAATAAAGTGTTGTTTCTCTTTTTATGGTAACTTCAATTTCAATCACATCACAGGTTTTTTGGCACGGAATCATTATGTCAGCTTTTTTCGCCCCTTTCTAATATGGCATACACCAATATATACACCCGGTTATCTTGCATTAACTTCAAATATGACAAAGACAAATCTTATCGTTCAAGGGTTTTGCTAATAGTGCGGGCGCTTTTTGTTCAATGCACGTTAAGTTCAAACATGGACCATGAGAAAATAGCATGGGTAGACCAAGTTACAATATTACATGATTTGGTAATATTACATGATTTGCAATTTGATTTAGTAATGTTGTTTTTTACTTGCCACGTCATCCGGTGGCTCTCTCAAAGGACACTCAAGTGGAATGCACAAAAGAGAATGTGCAATCCGCAAGCATGCCAAGTAGCGGCAAAGATATATCTTTGTTTTCAATCGGAAGCTTACAAAGGCAGACCATTCCTTCAAGAATCAAGCATGATGGTACAGGCAGAAAGGGGGGATTGGGAACTCGCAACCGCAAAGTGTTCGAGAGGACATCTTCCACGTAATTTATACCAGCAAAACCTTCAAAACTGTAGAGGCGCAAATTGCAAAACCTAATTATAAATCGCAATAAATTCAAAGAAACTAACATGCGTGCAAGGACTTCACAAATGGCCTCAAAGACATTGAGATCTTCTTCTTCATCCCATGCCTTCCCATCAACCACCAAATCTGCAAATCGTAGAATACGATCAATTTTCCTTTGCCTCACTTGAGAGGGTTGACATGTATTTAACCAACACTCCAAGAAGGGAAGCGTCGTCATTTAAGCGGGAAGGAGGTGGTAGTCCCTCAAGCACCTTTAAAATCCCCAAGAAATGAGGCAAGGTAAAAAGTTGCTCATTTACCATTGTAGACTTATGCAATGTAAACAGAAATATTGGGTCAAAACAAACTTAGTAAGCGCTAGCCAAGCTTTACAAAAGCTTGGCAACAATATCTCGCGAGAATTGTCTCACCCGGACTTCCAAGCTGCCCGGAGAATTTGCTTCATCATTTTCTTTGGGTTTGCATCGTACCGGTTCTATATTAAAGCAGCCATTGCGTAAAACCCAAGTTCTACAACCCCGGCAATGGGACAACCAAGATGTAAAATTTCGAGAGAGAAAAATATCTCACAATCATAAGCGGATCCCATCGTGGTGTCTCATCAAGTCTTCAGATTGAAAAAATAAAAGTAACAATGCGGTGATCAAATCTTCATAAGTGTTGAACATGGCTTATTTGATTCAATGACTAAAGGTGACAATACAAGCCATAAAATGCACTAACAACAAAAGAGAAAGTGATGACCATCCCAAATATGGTGACTTCCATTTTGGCGGCCAGGTTGATCAATGATTAAATCTCAAATATGCATATCTTTGATTTAATCTAAGCTTGAACAAAACCCAACTTCCAAATCAATCTTGCACTTATAACATGGCTTCTCGGAAGTAAATGATGAGGGGCGCTTGACATATCTTTCAAGGATTCTTCTCTAGCTTTTGTGATATGGAACCTAGACCGCATGAAGATTCATGGTTGAGATGCAAGTACTTGGACCGAAAATGTAAAAGAGAAATCATATGGATCTACGGTGCTCCTTATTGAGAGAAAAGCTCTGTTATGTCCTTATTGGCTCACATATTTGTAAAGGTAATTTAATTTGTTAATATGCCGGATGCAATGGATTTGCGTTTTAGATGCCCTTGGCATCAACGCCGGCATCTATCACGACCTTCAAATCTCCTAATTGTATTTGTGCATAGCAGAAAGGCAATGTCACTTGGAAAAAACTGATGTATCTATTTATTTCAAAGAAAACATTGATGCCAGATCATGTAATCTCATTCATTTCTTTTTCGCAATGAAAATTAAAGGAAAACTTTTGATCCAAATAAAGATGCAATCAAAACAAAGTGACCGCTTAGGTTAGCCCAAAAGGCGATCATCTCTACCCTAAGGACATAAACTGGGGCATCGCCATCCCGCCGTCATCCCTGCATCAAGAAAACTCCGGCTCCTTAACCAGTTTTGGATCAAAGATCTCATTCATTTTGGACGCCCAACCAGGGCGTATCCTTAACCGAAAATTTTTGGGATCAAAGAACTTTTGATCCGCCATAAACTTTGCATGCAGCTATTGTGCGTGACCAAAAGCAGAAAGAAAAACTATCTTGTTTAGAGGTAATGCTTCTTCCAAGAGGTTCCGTCGATGCAAACTTTGGCAATGATGGAGAAGAAGAACGAAGAGCAGAATCGGGTTTGGGTTTGGCCGCCATGGCCATCTTTGGAGTTTTTTTATGCCTATCGCGATGAATGGCCCGTAAAGAAAAACCATAAGAGAAAGATGAGGTTGGAAGAGAGGGTGCAAGATGATGCCCACGGCATCGATTAATCCCTGGCATCCTCAAATTAGGGGCGTGGTCCATTACACAACATTATAATATAAGATTGCAGGTTCTTGTGAATTTACATGCTCAAAAATACCTCTTCTTCAGCCATAACCTGCAATTCTTTAGAGTTGCAACATCCATTCTTGGTGGAGTTTGTTTTATGAGATTCAAGCCCACTATCACTTTCTTCAGAGCCAGACTCTTCATCAGAGAGAGTCTCTTTAGAATTGCCAACCTTATGCCTCTTCCTCCTCCTTGTCTGAGTCCTTCTATATATTCTCCCGTGCTCTTTTCCCAATGTATGTTTGGTCATGCTTCTCCACATGGAGATAAACCAGCTTCAAGAGCTCTTTTCATTGCTCAGTGGCTATCCAGCTTCAAATTTTTCTTCCATTTCTTAAAGCTTCATGCCTCATCCTCCCCTTGACGAAGTGATCAGAGATTAAACCTCACTTAGGGACAAATATGTCCATGAGATAATACGCCAAGTTCGAGCTAAATCTGCACTTATTGATTGCACCTCTCTTTATGCCAACATGCTTATATTCCAATTCCTTCTCGCAATCCTCCTCGATCACATTGGCTGTAAGTACATCGTTGATGTGGTAGTTGTCCAAGCTATCCTTTTTTATAAATCTACAGATCAGCTCAGGAAGCTCTTGGGAACCATACTTGTGTGCTTTATAGACTGCATATGCTACTTTATTCATGATCACACAAGTAATCATTGATATCCCATTACTAACATAACTGTTCTTAGCAGGCGTCCCATATACCAGCAACCCATGTCTTACACTCATATGGGCCTCTATCTGAGTTGTGGCCTATAGGATCTTTGAATATTCCACAACAGAATCAGACATGTGTACAATTGTAGCGTACTCTTCAATGGTCTGCCTAATACAATTGGATAGCATGCAGAGATAATAGTCTTGTTTGACAATCCACTATAGACAATGAAGTTGTCTTTAGAATAGTCTGGGCCGTAACATGCAAGGAGACTTGACATATACATTTTCGAAGACTATTTTTGAAATCTCCAACTCCCCAATGACTTTGCGCCCGACTTCATGAGACTTTTAAAGATAGATATGGGGTTTTCTTTGTTTCTAGATTTGTATAAGCCAAGTCGGGGAACCACTTTAATCGCACATTAGGAAATCTTTATCACCTCACTTAAGTTTTTATGCTGAAACTTTTTAAAAAATGGCTTTAAACTTTCGATTACACAGCGAAAAATATAAGAAAAAATTAGTTGTCCAAGTTTCCTTTTATGAAAAAAGTTTCATATAAAGTGGCCCAGAAGTTTCTTGGGAACCATACGCTTGTTTTTTTTTTTTTCCGACGGTGAGGAAAAATCTGAAAAATATGTATTTTACCTAAAAATACATATTTTTGGACTTTATACATCCAGAAAAATAATTTCGTACGTACAGAACCTATCCCTGGTCCGGACAAGTGCTTTAGGTGTTGGAAGTGGTGTACACTAGATGAATTTTCATTCAACGACCTCGGGGGCCAGAAATAGTATGCATGTTCCGCTGTGGTGGGGATCGACGACATGGATGTGCCCGCGTGAATTGCGAGATCAGTTCTCATGTTTGGTGGGATTCTGGAGGAAAATTTTCTTTCTTGGATTTGTCGTTCTTTTTAAGCTCTGTTGTCATGGCTGAGACTTCACTGGCAGTTCTCAATTCCAATTCAGTCCCAAATTGCAATTTCAATTTTCATCTATGGCTGAGAATTCCAATCCCAATTCCAATTCTCCATTACACCTCCATTTTAACATCCATATCAAATACCTCTTTATTTTTTTAAGAGGTCCAGTTGGCGTGACATTAAAATACTATCTATCTATCTATCTATCTATCTATCTATCTATCTATCTATCTATCTATCTATCTATCTATCTATCTATCTATCTATCTATTATTTTTTAAGAAGAGAATAGAATAGAATTGTTTTATCATCCGCGATATTAATCGACCTATGGGATGATACAAAAGCCGCGAAAATACCATTCGCCGGCCAGAAGGGATTAAAAACCCATAGCAAGTTTGAGGAAAAACCATAAAGAATTTTTTCCTTTGGGGGCATCAATTAAATATGTGGTTGGGGGCATATTTTTGGACTTTATGCAATCGGGGTGGGCCATTGAATATTATGATCTTACCATTCCCTGGTATTCCAGGTCGTGGGGTTACTTAGGTCATGGGTATACTAGGGCTCATGGGCAAATCTAGATCCAAGCCCGAGCATAGCGAATGAAATCAGAATCGATCATATACCCTTCATGTGTGCGGGTGGGGATAAGCGTGTCAGAATCTGACACTCATCCTTGCCGGCTGACACTCAAGTAGAGCTCAGCGACAAATCCTATCGACGTGGTGGGACAAGTCTGTCAGGAGATGGTGGGCTTCTAATCTTGAATGGGATTTGTCGCTTTATGGCGGAGATTTAAGCATCGGTGTCATGGGCGACGTTCTAATATTAGGATTATATACCCCAATGGTGCTTTGTTTTGACTTGCTCCAAATTGCAATCCCAATTTTCATGGAAAAATAATAATTCCTGAAATCATAGACCATATATCCCTAAAACAATTGAATAAGTTGTTATTTTTATATCCATATCAAATACCTCTTAAAAAACATAGATTATTTATTCGTAATTTTAAATCCATAATTTTCAGCAAAATCAATAACAGAAATAACAGTATCATCTTGAAGTGTTGCAAAGCATTTCTTGAATTCCTTAGCTTGCCAATGAGCTCTATAATTATGTGACACAAAAAAATTCATTGTCTTTGTTGCATGCTCATTAAATTCAAAAGGACTACCCGCCTTGTAGGCCAAGCTCGTAACCTTTGCAGGTTTCTTAAATAGCTTGGCCGTATTCTTCCTTTGAACTTCTTGCTGCCATGTAAAGGTAAAATAATTAGCAAAATTTTTAGAAAATCATATGCTTGAATTGAATCATACTTATTGAAGTTATTGAATGTACTTTGCAATCTAATTTGAAACTCATTACCTTTTCAAACACTTTCCAATTCACATTGTAAGTATTCTGCTTATTCCTCTCTTTAGGACATGTTGGCAGCCTGCAATACATTATAGCAAATGTATCAAATAGAAAGTAAAATTACAGGTTTGAAACAAAAGGAAACCATGTACTGACTTCTTTAACCCACACTTTGTACAAGTCTGCATGAGACACACATCACTCATCACTCTCATCCTTTTGGCAGACCACCATTCTCCACTAATCACTAGTTGATTTGATAGTGTTCTCCTTAGCCATACAGATCAGACCTGGGCCACAAACTTTGCGCTTACATTTACAATCCTTATGAACACCATCTGTCCTCATACCGTTGATGGCCTGCCTTTCAAATTTTAGGTGCAAATGATATTGGCAACAATAAGTCTCTCTTTCTTTTAGTTTTCTTACATAGCTTGGCTTCAGTTTCTCAAAAGCCTGCTGGGATATCTTTATATCAGGATGTTCCTTCTTGAAAGCAAGGTACGATTGAACCTGAACAAAAAGAAAATGAAAGAATTAGTGCACAACATTCCAAATTTTTGGTTGAAACTATTACCTACGTCATCTCCAGCAAATGAACAGGATGATGGCTCTGTTAGCACTGAGCTATATATCTGACAAAGCTATGTTGGCTTTGTTAGCACCGATCTATCTGACGAAAGCAATGAGAACATGGTTGATGTCATGCGACAACTCTTAACTGCACGGAAGAATAAGCCTGTACAACGGTCTCCATCACAAAACCACTGTAGATCTGCTTTTGTCTTTTCCTCCAACAATGCTTAGATCTGTGCCAGAATATCTCGATCATGAATACCAGGAAAGAGTCCCTGATGAGAATGGAGCAGGTCCTGATACAAGGTGTCCAGTAAAGCGCGACCTGCTACTACAGATTCTCAGCCCCATTGCATGGCAAAACCTTTGACCGCTATAATTGCATCCACTATGCCAGCCATGCCTCGACGTTGACACTCTTCAACATGCCTTGCACTACGATAGCCACGAAGTTGAAGCTGTAGATACCTACAAGTATCTTGGTGTAGAATTCTGTAAGAACATACTTTGAGAACAGTGTATTATCAAGCGTGTGACTGCTGGATGGAGAGTACTCTATGCAAAGCAGAACAATTGTTTTTGCACAGAGATTCATATATGGCCACGGAAAGTCCACTTTGTTTTGGCCTTTGGTAGAGCATGTTTTACTATATGGTTCTAAAGGGGGGGGCCTGCCATTAATGCTAGTGCTTGGGAGAGCTTAGAACGGGTGCAAAATTTCTCACTTACAGCTTAGAAGTCAAACTGCAGTGCCCTATATTATTCTTTTACAAGAGACGGATTTTTGGCCTCTTTAACATTCTGGCAGGAAGCGCTATCTCCACTATATAAGCAAGGTGCATTACATGGATGATGGTATGTACCGTCTTCTCGCACTTGCCATGGCTAAATCTCCTCAGTGTTTGAAAAGGTATTGGAATGCAAAATGCGGAAGCAACTTGACACAAGACAACCACAAAGGCATAAGAATGATCGCCTAGCACAAGGGCCAATCACCACGGTGCAAGTACCATCAACATCATTTGAAATAATCACCACATATGTATCTGCACAAATGAGCCACCATGATGCAAATACATGGCAAGAAGGCCATACAACCCACTCAAATTTCAACATTCAAGACATGGGAGTTGCCAAAGCAACAATCCTTGATATGAGAGCTCGTTACCCATAGCATAGGCTACTATAACAAGACCAAGAAGTCAATGAAGAAACAATCAATATGAGAAACTAAAGCGTCGATTAAAATAAAACTTCAATAATGCAAGGTGAAAAAGCTCAAACGGCCACAAAGGGAGAGGCTCAAAGACGATCAATGACAATGAAAGAGATGCAAAAAACTATAAATACTTTAAGGGGAGCCCTATCAGCTAGCCCCAAGAAGCAAATTTTAATCTAGAAACACAAATAAACCATATTTCGAGAGGAGCCAACGCATAGAGGTGGGGGACATTTTTAACGTCTGCGACACATGCCGCTTAGTGGGTGCTTTCTAGGGACATGTTCTTGTATTTTTGAAAAATATTTTTCCTTCATTTTTATAATATTTTTTTCATGAAATGCATTAATATTACGTGGTCTTGGAATACAACAATTCAGCCCCAACGAAATTACAGAAAAAAGATAAAAATAAGTGAAATTTTCAGCACTGGGTGTTTGTGGGTGCTTTACTGGTACAAAAATGCCTCCCCAGCTCCATGCTTTGACCTAGAGCCTAGTTGAGCACGCGCTAAATACAAACCAAACAACACAACAAAAAATAGATTAAGGGAATGAACTTCCTCATTTACCACTTTGCAACTATGATTTTAGAACTATCGTGATAAAGATAGATTGAACTCAATAAAACATATAATGAGAATAGGAAATCCTCAAACATCAATTTGCATTCATGAGTTCAGATAAACTAGTAGTTTAGATCTTTGTTTCGAAAGGTTTCTCAAAAAACAAGAACATGTAATTCCTCTGTATAACAAATTTTGGAAGGTTTCTCAAAAAAAACAAAACCTTGTTTACAAAACACAGCCACCAGTTTGAGAAGCAGCAGCAGATGTTATCCGTTGCAAAAAGCAGCAGGAGAAATTAGAGAAGCTATAGAAGGCAAGTAAGCCTGGACCGACCTTCGAACCTGTGATGACCGGATGATCAGTTATAATTAAATCTTTAAACAAATCTGCTATCTCATTTTTTAAGAAAGAAATAATAGTAGATAACAATATTTTATCTGTTAAGAACTCAAACTTGCAACAAAACCAATAAACCGAAAATAATGAAGGAAAGTTGCACCACAACTGTATAAATTCTGGATCAATTTGTAAAAATTTTGGACTCCATAGGCGATAGAAGATCTGGCTTGTAAATAGGAATCTTTCTGATCTCAACAACAAACAGTCGTATCTCAAAATCTGGCTTGTAACCTGGCACTGGAAATCCTGGCTCAAAATCTGGTGCTGGAAAACCTGGCTTGTAAATGGTAAGATGGTTCTTCAAAATCTTTTTGAACTCCACTACAAATGGCTATATCTCAAACTTATAAATGGAAAGCTGGTCTCAAAATCTTTCAAAATCTTCCAAAATGTTTCCGATCTCAACAACTGGTGAATCGGCCTGTAAATCCGAAGCAAAATATCTCTGAATCGGCCTGTGAATCGGCATGGAAATCGGCAGTAAAAGCTGGTCTTCAAAATCCGAAGCTCTCTTCAATAGTAGAATTGGAAGCTGGTCTTCAAAATTGGCCTGATCTTTGCGCTCCTTCTCTAGCTTCAAGAATGCCCTGAAAAAGAAAACATGCAACAGAAATAGAATTGCATACGAAAAGAGGAAAGGATTAATTCTAGCCGTAGACATTAATTTTAGGTTCATTATGAATGGCTGTTATCGTAGATAAAAAAATATCATAAACTAATAATAGATTTGGGGGATTCTATGGAAACCTCCCCAAGTTAGCAATATTGGAAACCTCCCCAGGTCAGTCTTCATAGAAACTTTCCCAAGTTAGCAAAACTGAAAACCTCCCCAGGCTTTATAGGAAAGCTGGGGAGGTTTCCAAGGATGAAAATTTGGGAGGTTTTTATTTCTTGGGACCTTAACCAAATTCGGGCGTATATAATTTGAGCGGCTATAAAATGCCCATCGCAATGCATACAATCCTCAAAGGCGTGACAGAGCTTTCATTTATTGCGTGAATGCTACAACCAATGCTATTCGGAAGAAAGAGCTGTATCTAGCACCTAGATCCAGCCCATCGCCTCTTACTTGTTGTGATAGCCCCGCGCAATGGCAAAAATCTATAACCGAACTCAACAATAAAATCAGAGCATCCAAAATGGCTATAAATGAATAAAAAGGGGGGAATTTTTCTATATCTCGATGAATCATCAGAGGAGTTGCACAATGCAAAGCTTGGATTGCTTTGGCTAGCCGCAAAGCAAGCTGAACACGAAGATTCCAACTTAAAGCTTCAAGCCTGCAATGTAAGATATCATACAACCATTTGCCATGAACTCTACTACCAGAAGCATTTCCTTGCAATCTCTCCTAAAACCTCTCAAATTCACAAGCCTAGAGCTTCCGATCTTAGATAAACTAGAGCTCGTTTGCAAAAGGATTTTCATCCGGCAAAATCTTTGCACCCTAATGAAGCATGCTCTTCATTCCGTCAAGGAGGGTTCCTTTGTAAACCCAACCATCGCTGCCTTTTCCCAACAGAGTCTACCGGTAAAATCCTTCAGTAGCATGCTCCAGCTCCTTGAATCGAAAGTTTCTATTCCTAGGAGGCTGAATGGTGAATCCTTTTCCACTGGCTTGGCAAATTACGATGGCGCCCTCTGTCCAAAAGGTACCCAGATTTGATGGACGAGTTTCTAAGTAGCAAGAAACAGGGTACCTATCATGACATCCTTCCTTTTTTTAATAATTTTTAGTTATTTTTTACGTACACGTGTTGTGCTCATGATTTTTACAGAAATATTAGCCTCAAACAAACAATGAGACTGCTCTATATATGTAGTGATTTTATAAATTATGACACTGTGTATGGTAAATTGCATCAAATGTTAGAACTTGTATTTAAATAATATTCATGGTCCATTATCCTTTAGGAAAGTTCTTATATATGCCTTATAAGAAGGGTGAGAAAGCTAGAATTTCCATACATTCCATGATCATTATATCACCTATCAAAAATCATGTAGCATTGGTAACCCGAGGGACATTTGTTAAATTGCAATTTGCATGGACGTATTCATATTGAAGGAGTTTTCAGAATTTTGGATAAAATTTCCATGCTTTTATGGTGTGGCGAAAGTGGCATAAGCCTGTGGGATTGGATGTTAATGGTGAGTTTAACCCCACAGGTTTGGAACTAAACAAATTTTCGCAGCGCCGCCGTAATTAATTCTTGTATATATAAATTAGAGTACAAATGTAACTTCTCAAATAATGTTCAAACATTATGACCTTCAACTTGCATGGAAATAATACCCTAGGTATTCAACTATATTTCTGCAAGATTTTTTCCAGCTGAATTGACATGAATATTTTCATGAGTTGTATCTATCTATCTAAAATAGAAGTTCATGAATTTTTATTTCCAATCCACTAAAGGTGGAAATGACTAAGTTGTTTAAGTCACCCTGTATTTTTCTTTTCCTTAGTTTAAAAACTTAACCAACCTATCTAGATGGACAAAGCAAGTAGAATTAAAAGCACTTAGACCCCAACAACCAGTCCTCTCCATATAAGGTACAAACGACCATGTCCTTGCATAACTCATTTTTTTTCCCATAATCTATAAAACGAAAACAAGCCACCTAAATAGTACCTCTGAGTGCAATTGGTAAGGAGCTTAGATAATATCCAATGTTCTCCACTTGAAGTGGAGAGAGGCCACGTCCGATCTTTAGTGTATCTAAGTAGTATTTTAAGTATATAAACATCACCTAAAACATCACACGTCAAGAGGATGGGAGCATTTTTACCCCATCCTCAGCGCGACTTCAGTTCGGATGTTGGGATCATAACTCCAGGAGGTAATGGATCTGGCAACTCTGTCCTCGGACACATGTAATAAGTCTGTTACGCTCCTTTTTTTTTTGTTCCCATAGGATTGGTCTCTGTAGATAATAAAAGCCTACTAGTAACGGTGCCCAGCGTTGCTGGGCATAGGGTGGGAAACTGTAAATGACATAGGAGAGTATATATTATACTCTGGCATGAATTCATACTTCACAAATTATAGTATTATAGTTTGCAATGAATTCTTACTTCACAAATGGAACCCAATTTCTTGGAGTCGTAATGTGTTAACATTTTCTTTCTTTCTTTGTTTGAATCCTTCACAGTTAGTTGTTATAATTTTGATCAATAGTGGTACATGACCTCAACAGAATCTTTTGAAATATATATTTGCAAACCAATGGCGAGCATGATGTGAAAACATTCCCTTGCTAATGTTTATCCTGTCATCAAAACTACTTTGCCTTCTTAGATTGCACATGATAGAAGAAAAGAAGAATGGAGTTTTAGCCTTCCTTGCAAAAGAATAAGGCTACAACAGAATGGGGTGCATTGGAAAAATGATGTTTCTTGTTCTCGAAGTTTGAATTTTCATGAGAGCTCCTCCGGGACCATGATGCATAAAGGAAATCTTCAATAATCAGCGTAAATTGCATATACAAAGGTTTATATGCGAGACCATGTCCTATCAAATTTGTATCTGTATACTTAATAATTTGCGACTCAATAGTTTCTTTTTTCAAATTGAACTTCAAGTCAAATTCTATTTGCACTTTCTAAGTTTTTCTTATTCAATATAGTCGGTTGTGAAATGCCCAAGGTCATGGATGTGAAACCCGAATTTATTAAAAGAAAATTGACTATCTGATTTATGCTCTTCGGTATCTTCAAATCTGTGGCTATTTCTTCTTGCATATAGTAGCAACTCAAGCATATAGTGGCAACTCAAGCGCATAATTTGACATCCGCACAACAAAGTACAATTGTTGCCACTATTGTTGCTATACTATTCTTTGCATACATTTTGCCTTTGTTCTTCAAAAGCTTGGCCACTGGCTGTGGTGTTTTATAGAAGAAAATAGTTTCCCATTGTATTATGTTTAGTTGGCGACTTCTTTAAATAACCAGTTTCACGGGGATCACTTGGTGCATTTTAAAGTTCCTACACCACCGCAAAACAATGTAGAAAGAAAATAGAACATTCTAGAAATGGTTCTTGTGCAGTTAACAGAACCTACTAACTTGCACACATATGAGATACAAAGGCATAGCTCGCCAAGATAAATTATTGTGGAGCCATGTTTAAAATTATCTTGCTTGGATGTAGAAAATGCAAAAGAATTGTCATTGTGGCATTGCCTCGCTAATAGCTATTTGATAGAGGAATGTGTAAATGGGGGATCGAGCATACCTTGAAAGAAAGCTTTTCTTTGCAAAGAATAAGGCTATAATATAATGGCACGCAATAGCTTCATAAACCGGTTATTTGTGCACATCGCAAACAATCATCTTGTTCCATGATGGCACATCGTGCAAAGGCCTGATTTGAAAGCTGTACTTGGCAATCATCCAGCCTCGTATTTGAGAAACATATCAACTTACAAACTTAAGACTAATGGCTCCAAGCATTATGGTACTTTCATAACATATACATATACATGGATCAACTTACCATGTAAGGTGAAGGTCAATCGCATTCCAAGATACAACATGATGTCGGCGAGCGAGGAAGCTTCCGAGACAAAAACAGGTCTTTCTATTCATATTGTTGATTCTAAAACCAAAAGACATAAAACTCAGTCACTCACAACGTAGGGCATACCTAAGCTAAGCAAGTATGACTACCAAAGCTATGAATGGACCAACTCATACACAAAAGATGATAATGGCATAAAAAGATGCAACATTTAGAAAAAAATTGTTGCAAAAGGGAAAAGCTTATAATTAAAAACATTTTTTAAATGTTTCTCTTCGGGAGCAATGTGGAGAGGCTCGAGGCTCTGTTTCAAAAGGAAGAGGTGTGCAAACATGAGAAGAAGTATCATTACCTCGTAAATAGAAGTTCGAGAAAAGATGCCTAACAAAAATGAAGCTAGGTTCTACGGTTTGCCGGACGACCATCTAGCGAGTTGGACCCACATAAGTTCTTGCGCGATATCAGGCGGATCATGGAAGCATACTTATTGTGTAACATTGATCAAGGGAGAAGAATACTTATTTGTAGCATGCTCTGGAACCAAAAAGAAAAGGTGTACCACGCCAGCTTTTTGAGACATTATGCTCTACTCGAGCGGCTTTTGATCCGGTGAAGGCGGCTTGAAAGGAAAATAGATGTAAATTTGCACATTATGCCGTCAAAATCTATAAGCTGTTCTTCAAGACTTTGAACCATGTTCCGAGTTTGAACTCAAGATATAGCCACACCCTAGCTGTCCGGATTGGAAACAAAAGCTTAACCAACTCTGCTATTACATATGGCGGAAGGATCTTGAAAGAGGGGAGGGCCGCAACGATCTGGGCTTCGGGCTTCTTACGGTCTACTAATTTCGCAACATCAACCTCAAAATAAATATCGTACATTCTTGGCTGACCATCTTTTTCGATGGTGGCCATAGCCACGAACTTCGAGCTCATGCTTGGAACCCCTATAATACATCTTCGTTTTGCCCCAAGCTGCTCGCCGGAATGAGGATCAAATAATGGTAGAGACCTCGAAGGTGCGATGGCCGCCCTCGCTAACCCTAGCCAAAAAAAAACCCAAGTTATTTTTAAGGATATGACGTGGCATCATCTCCTCCATTGGCTTGATCAAATCTGGATCGTCCAAATTAGGGCTGGGTCCAACACTTACACAATAACATTATAATATAAGATTCTATTCTTACTATTTTAGTGGACGCACATGTTTGACCAATTGATTTGGAGTGTAGAAGCTTCACACAAGAATGTTGTCCGAAAACGACATTTAACCTTTTATATATATATCTTAATTTAGAAGTGAAAAGGATATACGTGTTTGACGCAATTAAGTTGGGAGTATTATTTTACTCAGAAGTTACTTCACGCTGGGAAGTGTGGACTGGAAAGGACTTTTGCAATGTTTGGAAAAAGGTGAAACATAAATTTTAAGCCGAACCTTTTGTGGCCGGACAGGGGAAGTCCGGCAGCCATGACAGACGCCGCCCCTTTGCCTCCCCAATCTAAGGTAATCCATTTGTTTCTCCAAAATTCTTCATCATCTACTGCATAATCGTCTGTTTTTGCTACTAGATTTTATGGTGGATTCGCATTCCGATTGATGCGTCCAATTTTGTGAATGGCAGGACAAATATTTGGCGTATTTCGTATGCTGGCTGCTAGGACTCGGCTCTCTGGTCACTTGGAACAGCATGCTAACTGTGGAGGATTATTACGTCCAAGTGTTTCCGGTATGCACTTTTTTGGATTCTTCATCTGCACAGTTCTTTCTTTACATCGACAGGGTCCAGCATTGTAAAAATTTGTGTCAAATTTTAGCATATTGCATAGGCAAGGTTCGGCAGCCTGTTTCATAGAATTATGAAGCAAATGTAAGCTCAATGCGAGACAAGATGCATATAAAAGTAACAAAATCCCAAGCTCTGAAATTGCCAGCTATGGTGGATAATTATGAGTGCATATGCACTTTTTTGACTCATAACGAATGGCTCATATATTAAATAAGACTTCTTTGAAGCTCTGGCCACGTTTATTTTGACTCATAAAGAATGGCTCTCAGCAAATGCGACTTCTTTAGTGATGACCTGTCGCACTTAGAATCTTAAAGAAGACAACAGGGACCACAAGAGCTTAAAATTTCTTGGCAAATATCTAAAATTCTTCCATTTTCAGATAAAATGGAGCTTGAGATCATTTTTTATCCCCTTTCTAAACGAATTCATGTCTGAGCATGCGTACCATATGTGAATAGATTTTCTCTTTACAGATCCTCTGTTTTAATATGTGAATTGTATGCTCTCTGCAATCCGTGTTCATATGTTTAAAAAAAAAGATCTAACCAACAAAGAATTTCTTTCATGTAGCGTTATCATCCGTCGAGAGTTCTTACGTTGGTATATCAACCATTTGCATTCATCACAACGGGATTGCTGACCTATTATGAAGCCAGTGTAAACACTCGGTTAAGGATTTTGTCGGGGTATTCAATCTTCTTTCTCAGTGCATTGTTGGTTCCGGTGGTAAGATTCCATTTTAAAATGAGAAAAAGATGTTATAGTGTTGATTAATTAGGGATAAAATTAAACATGCAGCTGGACCTTGCCACTCAAGGCCATGGCGGAATTGGGCCCTATATAGGCCTCTGCGTTTTGAGTGCTGCATTTGGGCTTGCAGATGCGTTTGTACAGGGGGGATTAGTAGGCGACTTATCTTATATGACACCTGAATTCGTCCAGGTACAATAATCTTTATCGAGAATTTTATATATAAATGAACTCTTTTGTTTGTTTTTTGATTTGAAGGAATTCCTTTTCCTTAGTCCTTTTCCGGAGGTTTAGCTGCTTGTGGAGCGGCCACTTCGTGTCTAAGATTGGCAACAAAAGCAGCATTTCCAGATACAAGAACTGGGCTGCGCAAAGGAGCACGTAAGCATCCTTTAATTTGCAGCAGTCTTGAATTCATGATATAGGGAAAAGAATTAGGTCAAACTTTTGGCTCTCGTTCTGGAATTCATTTAGCCATACAGGAAAGTAAAATAAGTCGAAGTTTTGTTTTCTTTTTGCAGTTACATTCTTCTTCATCTCGGCTGGCTTTGAGCTCCTATGTCTAATGCTGTATGCATTCATCTTCCCTCGTCTTGAAACTGTTAAACACTACCGAAAGCATGCTGCCTTGGAAGGTGCCAAAACTGTTAACGCAGATCTCGCTGCTGCTGGCATTACATTGCCACAAACTGGGCTAGTAAGCAACTTGTTATTGCTTTGCTAACTCATGCCTTGCATATTAACTTTCATTTTGTATATTCTGTGAAGGACCCAGAGAATGAGAAGCCCCCGACTCGTCTAACCAATCTTCAACTCCTTTCTCAAAATTTAGATTATGTCTTTGATCTTTTCTCCATATATGTATTAACATTATCGATTTTCCCTGGGTTCTTGGCGGAGGATACTGGCAACCATGGATTAGGGTCATGGTAATAATTTAATATTCTATTTGATTCCTTGCATTTGAATTCAGAATAGACTACTAGTATTTAATGCTTAACTTTTGATGCGCTATGATAATCTCTTGTATGTTTTTGGTTTAGGTATGTGGTAGTGCTTATTGCATTGTATAACGGTGGTGACCTTATTGGACGCTACATTCCACTTATTAGCCTTCTCAAATTAGAGTACAGACCAGGATTATTAGCAGCTTGTCTTGCCAGATATGCCTTCATACCAGCTTTCTACTTCACAGCTAACTATGGAGATCAAGGATGGATGTTGCTACTTTGTATACTTCTTGGTATTTCTAACGGCTATCTAACTGTATGTGTTCTTATGGACGCTCCAAATGGCTACAAGGTATAATTTTGAATTCAGTATATTTGAGTGCAATTTGTAATCTAACATGTCTTCGAAATATTTCAGGGCCCTGAGCAAAACGCTTTGGGGAATATATTGGTGTTCTTTCTTTTGGGAGGGATATTTGCTGGAGTTACTCTTGATTGGCTGTGGCTGATTGGAAAGGGATGGTAAAGACGTGGTTGATTGGTATTATACAACCAATAGCACATATGGTATTGAGTAATGGAGTGTTCATTAATGTAATATATTTGGTTTTCTTGTAAATCATCTTCCATTTTATTCTTAATTAGTAAATGTGTGCCCGGCGTTGCTACACATGACAACAACCACACAACCAATTACAACGTTGCACGCATCATTTCTATGATTTTGCAAATAGTGCTTGAGATATGCTTTTGTTCTACTTCTTTATCTACACTTACTTGTAGATACAAAATCGTAACAATGGTATAATCCAAGAATAAATAGTCTTTCCTCAATAAAAATTTCCATTTAGGGTTAGTTAAGGAAGAGGGGCAAATTTGGATATTGAACCTTTTTATATTGCATACAGTCTAAATCGAATGATAGTGACATCTAGGATTAATTATAGCATCTAAAAGAGGAGAGGCAAATGTGTTATTGCACGATAAAATGCAAGGTAAATTGGGTTGTGTAGCCTCTATAACAATAATAGAAAAGTAGTAGGATTCCAAAGAATGTTTAGCTTAAAAACTTCGTCATTTCTACTAAAATGCAAGGTACATTGGGTTGTGTAGTCTCAATAAAGAAAAATAGTAGGATTTCAAAGAATGTTTCGCTTAAAAATTTCAATCATTTTTGTTAGATGTTCATCCATATGCTATGTTTTTAGTGTAATTTTGGCACAAAAACAAAAGAGTCACCAAATAACATCGATATAAATGAAATAGCATAGCAATCTTCGAAACATTATAACAAATAAAATGTTCAAGTCTTGAGTTGGTCTTTAGAAGGGAAATATTGTGATTACAAAAGGTCATGTGTCTTTCTAGTTTTAGAATTCTTATAAAATAATAATGGATTTTAATGCATCCATTGTTTAGATGTTATAAACAAATCCAATTTAAGGAACCCGTAGAGAAACTACATCCAACTTTAAATTGTTTCAAATATAAAATGAATCACCCATCAATGCAAATGAATGAAGTTGGACATCTCAATTTTCTAGCAACCACAATTTGCTAAAAATGAATTGCAATGTCATTTTCAACATGTGTTGTCACTATCCACCAAGAGCTGGCGAAGACTACAAACACGACTACTAAGTTATTTTTACGTAGTCCCACATATAACCATCATTTTTTGAGGGTGAGGTTAAAGTTACCCCGGTTTTGGTGATTCTGCGGCAGAGATATCCCTTCCGATGGAATCACCACAAAAAAATTCCGTCCCACGGAATCACTCGCCCAAACTGCGCAGTAATGTACTAACTGCGCATTTTGAGGGCAATTTTTTGCCCTTTTGAAACTGGCTGAATCTGGAGGCGCTCGATCTGATGTTTGGTTTGCATGGATGACCTCCTCTAATCCGTCTCATTCCGTCTCACATAGAAGTGATCCGAATCGATTTGGAGCTCGATCGGCTGAGGTATTCAAACTCAAAGATCTGAGCAAAAAAATGGTTAAGGGGCAAATGCAGTCAGCGTGACTGTGCAGTTACTGCGCAATTTTGGTGATTCCACCAGAAGAGAAATGTTTGCTGCGGAATCAACAAAACTGGGGTAAATTTATCTTCACCCATTTTTTGATGTTTAATGCACTTAAAATATATTGAAAGTACTTTTTGGACAACTACTATATCAGCTTGTAAGGGACTCAAAGAATCATAGGAAGCTACAAAGATCAAAGAGGCACATGTCATCTGGCTTGTATCATGCAAGCCCTCACAGTAGTACCCTCCCATTAAAGTTCTCATAACACTATTCCAAACCTACGGATATCTCGTAGGCACTTATCCAGTGGAATGGGTACATTCCAAATGCATTGCGTTTCAGATAGTCAGAGCATGGCTATTATGGATGATATGGAAAAGAAGGAGGGCAATTGTCTTCAATAGAGAATACACCTCAATCACACAATTGATGTATGCTCTTGAAATGTGTTTAAGAAAGTATAAATGTGTACATGATTTCGAGACTACGTTGGAAGAGATGGTCTGGGCAACCTTTATCAAACTCTAACGACGAATAGAGATCTTCAATACCACCTATAAGGTTGAAGATTGACTCTGTAGGTACTTCCTCTTCAAACTGGTACAAGATGATGTGTATATGCTATATAGTCATGTAACTTTTACTCAAAATTAATAGAATTCTCTATCCATCAAAAAACAAACAAACAGCACTAGCATTGATAATCCCCTACTAGCACAATGATCTACCTTGGTCAATCCCTTGATAATATTATCCATCGATACATGGACTAAGTTAATCCAAGATGGTACTCCATATACATGGTCCATGAATACTTATCAAGGCAAACAAAACCAGCCTAGTCTTATAGGCCATGAACATCATATATGACTCTTTATGGATTAAAAGATCAAAAGAAATACTTATTAGATTCGATGATACACTTTAATATGTCTTTACAAAATTGTGTCTGTTCGTAGAGGTTAGTATATGTTCTTGAACTATTTGTTCTCAAGTACATCATTAGCCCCCAAACTATGCAGGCTTATCATTCAAACACATGTTTGAAGTTTATTTTGACTGAATGCCTTGGGTATCTGGATAATCCAAAAAAGAAGGTTTTCACCAATCGTTTAATCTTCCAAAAAGTATGGCTGATTATCTATAATCGTATCTTCAAGCCATCAAATTTGAAATAATACTTCTAAGTGATGGTCTTGATACCTGCACCCAAACATGTCAAAGTTAGCAATAAACTTGATAACTAGAAAAGGGATAACAGTTAAATAATAAAACTTCATGGCTTATCGCCCTTCATCTAAAAGATATTATAACATATCAATGAGGAAGGCCAATGTTCACAAAAAGAAACTAGAAACGTGTGCCCGGCGATCCCGGGCATTAGTCGTGGACGTGTGTTGGCATCTATGTGCGTTAGTCATTGTTGTGTCACGAACGTGCGCAATGCACTTAAGACAATATATGTTTAGGTGCAATAGACACATATTGAAAGGAAACAAACTTTACCTTTAAAGTGTACACATAATATGAAGTTCATAAACAAAAATAAGTACAAATACAAAACATTTTTGGTGCAAATAGAGGTTATGTCCGTTGGCTCAATGGATCCACATCATGAAGAACCTGTCCCAAACAACTCTAGGAACGTCTGTTGGCTCAATGTGAAGCTCATTTGCGAAGCTGATAGATATAGAAACTCCTCCCGTCGTACCTATGGTGGCGAACATGAATGTGTAAACATGCTCTGATAACATGTCCCACACACGTGACTCAGGTCTACCAACAACAATGTTATACTTAGTTAGAAACTCGGGAAGCTCATAGTCACCAACTGCATCATGTGGGATCGATGCCCAGGCCTTGAACCGTCTCCCATCACAAACGCCAATGTGTGTGATGCCTCCTAACCTGAAGCAAGTTCCCTTGCATGTGTACTTCGAGGGAACTTTTTGCTCTAACGGCAACCGCATAGCGGGTGTTATCAACAACCGCATAACTCCGGTGGGATGGGGAGGTCGACTTCGGATCCTCCCACTTTATTTGGACTGGTTTTGGCGAGCCGCAGCGGGACCCCCTATACCGCCCCTCGCCCGTCCCTCGGTTGAGACTTCGATTATGGCGGCTGAGGAGGACTCTGGCAAGATGCTCATGAGGCCTCCCGATGGTGCGGACCTCCACACTAGAAGCGACGAGACGGACCAAGTGACCGGCTATTACGGGATCTGACCGGGCCGATTGCTTTGCGAACCCCAGCGTCGCCGCTTCGGGGTCAGCAACATTCAGCGTAACCGATGGTTTGATGCGGGTTGTAAAAAGCATAGCCCGGCAGCTCCGTCACATCACGGATCAGTGCCGCTTGAGGCCACCACCACCCGATCTGGCCCATCATGAAGGACACAAAGGCGGTACCTTACCAAGCATCGGGGAGATGTTGACCTCTTTGGACACTCATCCTCGAACCTTTTTTTGAGAGTGCTTGAAGGCCAGCCCGACCCTCTGGGGACATCACACGAGGCGTGGGAGCGGTACTTAAAAGCACTCTATGACCCGCCCGAGGGGCAGCGTGCATATACCCCCACGGGATGGCCCCCATTGGTTCTCGTGGATGAGGGGATGTTGAGGAAGGAACTGCAGCGGCTAGCTAATGGGAAGGCGGTGACCTCGATGGTATGCGGGCGGGATTACTCAAATTAGGGTAGCGGCTTGTCTTGGGTCCTCACTACGGTTCCAGCGAGCATTGCGGGAGGGTTTCCCAAACAATGGACCCTAGCGAGGGGGTTGTTCCCATTCACAAAGGCGACCCACCTTTGTCGACCAGTGCAGGACGATCATGGTCGATTCGGTATTTGCCAAGCTTGTTGGTGGCATTCTCGGCGGCCGATTGACCCCGGGCGGAGGCGGCCGGATGTCGCGAGCCCCTCACCGCAGGTAAGCTTTTCGACCCAGCCACTCCAGCGATTGACCATATCTTTCTGGCTGGCATCGATTGAAGGCAGTAGGAATCACTGCATTGGACTTGTATTGCCGCTTTGTGGACCGCGAAAGGCTTTTGATCTGGTCCCGGAAAGTTGTGGGCTAGGCTGCGTCAGCTGGGGCTCGGCGCTGTGCGTAATGCCATATCTGAGTTGTATGAGAGTTGTTTTGGCGGGATGCGGTCGGCCGGGCCAAGCATTTACGATAGTATCGGGGTCGGCGGGTTGCCCCTCTCGCCCGACACTTTTTGGCCTCTACATTGTCGGTTAGAGCCACGGCTTCGAGGCATGGGGGGATGGCATACATCTTTTGCAGGTCATCGCCCGGCTCATCTATGCGGACGATGTTGGCTGGCCCACACCCGAAGATATGCGATCTCACGGATGCCCTAGACACATTTTGTCGGGCCTCTGAGGACATCTGGCGTCAATCGGCCAAGACCGGGGTGGTTCTCATATCCTCTTCCGTCACCCCATGCCTCCTCTGCACTCACATATCGGGGGGCCTGTGGAAGTCGCCCACCCTACAAAGTACCTGGGGGTGGAGTTCCCCTCCTCGCTCTGGCGGGAGGCATCTATCCGCTTGCGGGTGGCAGCCGGTGGAAAGCTTTATGCCATCTTGAGAACACTTGTCACCGGCGAGCTATATGATTGGGGCCATCGGTCACATCCTGTTAGGGCGGTCGAGAACTGTCCTTAAATGCGACGTCGAGGTTTGGGGCGGTCGTCTCTTGGCGACACTGGAATGACTTGGGCAGGTCACGAGAAGGCATTTTTGGTACCGGGCGCAGGGTGAACCCGGTCCCCTATCGGATTCTGCTGCGAAATCGGATTCTTGCCGGCAGGGCAGCCCTTGATAGACACATCGTCTATTTTCAGAAAGTGGTTACTATGGGTGATGCTCGGCTCCCGCACGGCTACTACTTGTGGCCATGAGTCCGCTGGTGCCTTAGGGCTTTGTTGGAGGGGTAAGAGAGATTGGTTCGCCCGGATGGAATGTGCGAGAGCGGATCGTCTGGTGGTAGCGGTGACGATCGTGGCGACTGCGGGAGTACCTAGATGCTTGTTTCCTTGGCAAGCTCGCGGGACCCCATTGCTCTAGAGCGGTCAAAATGGCCCATTACAAGGAGCACATCAACCAGGTGTTAGCGGGGCCCACGGCTCTACTGCGTTCCCAAATACGAAAAGCTTGAGGCTCATTGCCTCCATTCGCATACGAGGTGCCCACCATCTTCGCGTCGAGGCAGGCGGTGGATTGGGGAGCCCCGGGGAACCGGGGCCGGGACTGTCGATTGCTATCAAGCGGGTGCCGTTGAGGATGAGTCTCACACTTTCGAGTTGCCCGGCGTTGGTCGGTTCGGGCCGATCACGGCTCCCTTAGTGCGACTGGGCGTGCCCTTGCATTTCGATGAACACACCGTCGATGCGTGCCCGGGGTCATACATCCGGGGGGTACTGGACCTGCGAGGTCACCTTTGCCCCGCTTTGGCTGTCCGGTGACTAAGGCACTACGAGGGGTGGTGCATGATTGTATATATTGGGATGTTTACGCATTTTTATATGATTAGCCGCGGTTTTGTCGGTGATTCTTTGCCCGCGGTTTTCCCTCGAAAACCCTTTCCGGGCGGGGTTTTTAATCCGGCGTAATCAAACTGGGCTGCGTTTTTATTATTGGGTCCCATAGGCAGATTGGTCTCCGTGGACGATAAAAGTAACTTCCTTCCTTCCTTCCTTCCTTCCTACAATAATAAAATATCATTTCAAAGTAAGATAAAAGAAATGCATTGATAAAATCCTTAATTAAGATGATAAAATAACCTGCTAAGAAGCATATAAGCAATTGTTATTGTTAGAACTAACAAATCTTACACTCACCATCCCTACGATGCACGTGAACTATCGCCCTTGGCTTAGGATTTCAAGTTCGAGGAATGCAGAAGGGTGTGTAAGGGCTTCATTATCTGCACAAATTCAGAAGGTCAATAAGTGCCAAAGAAACATGAGAGTCTTTGAGAAGAAACACATATATACATGCACTATATGGTTGTCAAAGCTTTAGTCGAGGACATGACACTTACCTCCATCACAAAGCATCTGTATAAACCACATTCCTCGTAAACCTTGAAATTGTATTGGCATCTTCTTGAGGCATGGATGGTGGGTCCTTGATAGCGACTCGAATTCCTTGTCGGTTTTGTACCCTTGAGAATGCCACATATAATTGTCCATGCGTAAAGACAGGCTTTGGAAGATATAACCCCACCTTATGCATTGTCTGGCCCTGAGACTTGTTTATCGTCATGGCAAAGGCTGGCCGCAAAGGGAATTGAACCCTTTCAAACTGAAAGGGCAATCCTGAATCGTTAGGCACAATTGGAATGCGAGATAGAAGAACCGTGTTACCAACATGGGTTCCAGTTACTATCTCGGCCTCAATGACACGTCTTCCTAGCTTTCGTATAATCAATGACGTAGACCTCAACAACATGACAATCATTCCCACCTTCACAGATTTAGCTCGTGGGGCGGTACACCACTTGGAGTTTGTGCATTTAGAAACTCAATGGGGTATAGACCTGCTTGCTGACCGTCTGTGTCTATGATTCGATCAGCACTAAAGTAGTCTGTCGTTTCTCCAGGGATAAGTGACGCCACCTTCCTATTGATCTCATCCACAAAATGGTTCAAAGGTGATAGTATAGTACAGTGTGTCCAAAAAATCACCTCTTTCCAGTTTTGTTGGATATCAGGAAATATGTCTTGAATTAAATCATCCACATCATCCGACCCAAGACACATATCCTGTGGCAAATGCACCATATCGACCCCCTTCTCCGGAAAGGTTGGTTCTCGTCCATCCCCTAAGGTTGGTAAAAATCAAAGAGTTATTGTTTTCCTTTCCAAGAAACAATAATATCAACTTTCAAATTCAAGTAAATGACGTGAAAAAGGAGGAGGTGCAAGATCTTAAATCACAATAAAAAAAATGGAGTGAAATAGATAGATATGTTTTTTTTATCCACTAACCAAAATGATTGAGTTACAGCAATAGGGTACATATTTGGTACATTGGTTTTTGGTCGGTGATCTCTATGGTCTTCTTGGTTCCATGGTTTTGGCTGTATATAGTCCAAGCTCTTTGAACTTCTGTTATTGTGAAGGCTTCAGGCCATACTTATGTACTTTTTAGTTTATGATTAATATAAAATCCTTCCTTTCCTAAAAAAAAATAATAATAAAAAAATAGTCAGATCGATTATTGCATTGTCTAGTCTGAAAATGACAAGTAGCTTAGACTCTTATCTTCTTCTTTAAGATGGTAGTGTGTTGGACTTTGTGCGGCATTGATCCAGGCTTGCACGATGCGGCGTTCGCTACGGCCTGAGTTCCCCCTTGCGGCATCTCCGTTGCCAGCATTTATTTCAGAATTTTGAAGTTGGCCAAGCCGACCCCATTCAATGACGACGAATTTCTTGCTTACGAATTCTAGACCAGCTTTCTCTCACAATACGAATCTCAAATCTCACTTTGAAAACCTTACGGCCTTTATCTGCGGACCCTTGGAGCTGTGGAGCTCTTCAGTTGGGCGGCATCGTCATAGATGAGCATGAAACAAAGCACGAAAGCGAAAATACGAAGCTCCATCGTACCAAAACTAATTGCAATGTGGTTATTTTTGCAGGATAGAAGATTCAAGCTTCTGGAAAACTAATCTCTGGCTCTTTTGCAAGGGGGGTTCACCTAATGGTCACGTATGGACCAACTGCGTGAACGTTTAGGGTTTTGGGTGAGTCAACCGAATCACTGGTCGAGGTCTCATCGCGATTCGAAAGCCCATACTTCCGGCTTTGAACGTGAAGGGAGCAAAGGCGGGAAGGAGAGATCCATAGGTGGTCGATTTGGGCAGTTCATGTTTTTGCTCATGTTGAATCGAATAATGTAGTTCATGTAGAGTTTTTGGCACTCACGAGCGTCTCAAGCTTTTCTGCATGCTATAGTTTGTGAGGGGGGCGGATTAGCGGAGGTCTTAAAATAGAGGTAGTTGATTGCCCACTGATGGAGGCCCGGTCCTGAGCCCAAAGCAGGGGCCTTGTGGTTTAAGGAGCTCGAAAAGTTGCTAGATCTGGTCGTCCCCAACCATAACAAGAGGTGAGCTATGCATCTAACCCTCCCTTCATTGCCTCATTCAAATCTCGGGCCTTATTTTTGGGCCCCAAAACAGGGGCCTGATTGAATCTTTATGACAGAAACTTCATATGAATATAGGTTCTGGAAAAACAAAGTGTTTCGTTTATTTTATGTCTGAATCAATTGTATCAGTATCATTTATTTCTGGAGTTCTACATTGTCTTATTCTGCTTTGGAGTCTACTAAAGATACACTTGAAAGTCTGCAAAGCTTGAGCGAGTTCCTAAACAAAGATAAGAGTGAAACGGATTCACGACCTCTATCTTTGACCCATGATTTAAGGAAGGTATGAGGATATTTCAGTCATATTGCTTCTTTTATGCATAATAACTATTAGTTGTGGTTTTGCAGTTCTTCGAAGTTGATAACAATCCACTTCGAGATGTATATCTGATTGGGTTTTTTATTGCCTTGCTTTATCTTTTACCCGGGGGGTGCACCTATCATATAGGGGGTACCACATGTGCGTGCAAGGGGTCGCCGAAAACCCCCTTGTATACGCCTTAGAAATCTTCCAAAAACCCCCATTTCAGCCACATATTGAACCAGAGTCACCTAAAAAAAGCCCCATCGGTAAGAGTATATGTATGGTTCAAGTCCAAAATAAACCCTTTTGGGTCACTCACATGAATTGTACGGCTATAACTATGTGAACTCCCCTTGATCTTTTAGTGCAATTTTTGAGGCTGACACTTTGAAGTTAACTTTATGCACCTACTTTATGCACTTTGAAGTTAATTTTTGAGGCTGACACTAGTGTACCTGTTATGGTCAATATTCTTGATAAGGATCTTTGTGAGAAAACTGTCATGCAGCACCCACAGATTCTGTACTATGGTCAAGGTGGCATGTAAATGCTAATGGTTTCTGGACATGGTTAGTAGTTAGTCTGCATCTTCTTAACTTTGCGAATGGCCCTTGAAGGCTACATTCAGATATGAATTATAGGAAAGGATAGGCATTCTCAAAATTGAGGAAGCGAGAGTAATTACAGTTATGTATGTATATACAGTTGTATCAATTTCATTTTTCATGTTCACTATCGATAACGCTCATGCATCTCCTGCATCTCCTGCATCTAAAGCATGGGTGACAATTTTCCTTAACAGTTTGCTTAATCCCAGTACATTTGCGGGCTGGTTTGGAAGGGCATTGTACCATGTGAGTATTGATAACCCAACTCATGGCTCTCATTATTCACATGTGTTTGTACTTACCATGCACATATATGCACATGAAAAAACAGAGTTTCAGGAGGTATCTATGGTAGCATTATCTGGTTGCCTCCAGGCATTTGTTATTGTCCTTGAAACTAAGTATGCACCTGACTTGGGACTGGGGGGGTCTTTTTGGCAATTAGCTAATCCATTCTCTTGTACATGCAGTTCCTTTACAATAATCCAGCATATAGCTATTTGGGGCAACCTTACGGCATTTTACATGATTAACTTCATTGCAAGCCGCCCGATCGCGTGGGGCATGCTTTGTGATGTTCCAAATATGCGGACAATCTTGTTATTGGTTAACAATCTTTGGTAAGCATACCTTTTTTTGTAAAATTTTGGTGCATGATATGCAAATATCTCGTATCTGCCTTCCCAAATCCTGTGAGGTTCATGAAGTTAGGTCTTTGCATAGGTGCATATCAAACAATGACATACCTTGCTTTTTTATGCTATCCGTTAGTTCGATCTATTCAAATTGACTTAATTCATCTTTTCGATTAACTCAAGAATTCCCTTCATTTCATAATATATTATGTTTCACAAACATCCCATTGTTATTGGATCGTAACAATAGCGTTTTGAAACATCGATTTCATGTTAAATCACCCGGTACGTCTCTTGCATATGTCCGACATAAAAAATGGTGGCTTGTGCATTTTGTTTATGGTTCTTTAATTTATTTCTAACTTATTCTCCTTTGGTGAAAATGCTCCATGTCATTGTAGGCATGGGACCTATTTTTGCCTTCAAATATTTTCGGTTTTATATATCGTCCAAGTGCAATAAATATACTACAACAACTAAAGCGGTCACACTCAATCAGGTTCATCATCAACCAAAGGGCCGAATCGAGGGAGGTGTCGAAGGGTGTTCCAATTTCTATACATCTTTGTTGAGAATGGATCGTACATGAACCTTTGTTGCATGGTTCAATAAGCTTTCCAATTCTCATCCTCCCAACCCTTCAAGAGCGGCGCGATATCTCCTATTCGGGAACAAGAACCAATAGTCCAATCGACATGTATAATTCATTATGGAGATGCGGACCACCCAAGGTCGGAAAAGTTTCCTCTCTCGGCTACTAGGTTCGTGTTCTTGTATATGATTTACGCATCATCGATGTTGGCGAGAGGAATCTTCATCGGCTTTCAAAGGGAAAACCATTAAAACTTTTTGATTTGCACCAAATGGGATACAAGGATGGCAAATAGCTTTATATGATCTTGCCTTCTTTTACATGAGCAAGCTTCTATTTTACATTAAAGTCATTATTGAATTAAAGAGTCTCTTTTTTTACTTCCCATGTTGGTGAAGTTGTACGGCGAAGTGGATCCTTATTCTTTATAGAAACAAACAGATTGCCATTTTTAAGGTGGCGAATTACCTTTTTGTGAAGTTAGGAAATTATGCATGTACATAATGGGCAGTAGCCAACAAATTTAATTCCATGTGGTACAAACATTTTTATGTCCTTTTTTTTGTTGTATTAAGAAAGGAATAAGAATAATGTCAATTTTGGGAACTTGAAATAAGAGACAAAGGAACAAGAAAAACAAGGTGCTGCGCACGGAGGGTTGCCCTTCATGGTCGGAGAGTGAAGTGGCTTAAATCATAGTTCAAAGTCATGTTTTGATAGTCAATTTAAATTGCTACTTCTAGACAATAGAATACTTGAACAACGTACTAAATAGCTACCTCTGGCTGAAGATCAAAAAGCTTGCGTTGCCACATCCAAAACACGCCTCTCCTTCTTGGTACCAATGTTATAAACATGGCCAACTTCTCCTTTGTGAAGAACAACATCAAAAGCTTCAGCAACATCTTCTGGCATTTTGTCTTGCATTTGTTCGTGAAGATGCTACAATTTTATTGAAACTCAAAAGCTAGAGAAACGTTTGAATTTTCGGGAAACCTTTTGCCATAGCTTCACCTGAGTTTTTGAAGCTAATCTACTTCCAAATCCAACTAGAAAACCCTATTTTAGCAACGGAAGGACATATAAAATTCTGAGATGTGCACATCCTGTAAGCGCAGAAGCATGTCATTTATCAACATTTAAAAATGTCCATCCTCCCATACTTTATCATATTCAGGAATCCACACTACCACTCTAAAATCTTATTTCTTAAAGATAATGCAGCATGAAGCTCTGGAAAATAGAATCTAGTTACAGGTCCATAAAATCTTATTTCTTAAAGATAATGCAGCATGAAGCTCTGGAAAACAGAATCTAGTTACATGTCCATAATCCATAATGGTCACACTTAGACAGCTTCTCCCAAACAGAAACAAAGAACAATTAAAAACACCGCGTCATTTTGGACCATTCAAGAGCAAAATATAGCACTGATTATTGCATTACTCTACAAATGGCTTCAATAAAATTTGCTACATGAGAGAGAAACTGCACTGATCTGCAATTGTTAGCATTTGCACTTTGTCATCTCATTTCAGTTAACTAATTAGTTTTCATTCTAGCCACATGTTTGCATGTGGAGATGCTTTTGTTAACGTGATTACCTTATATAGTTGGGAAAAAATAATAGTCGATTACAACTTTTTGTCTTTGCGAGAACTTGAATGATGTGAGCGATACAACATATGTCCGACCTTTTCGCTTTTTCCTTGTACTACATTTGAGATAGCCACACGAAGCAAAACATCTGCACTACATATGGCATATAACCAGATAGCTTATGAGCCATGAGGGTCTAGTGGACATCTGTCGTTTCCACTTTGACTCAATGCTTGGAGTGCATCAGAACATCATAGATACAAAGCCCTGCCAACCTAATATTGTAGTTTGAAGGGCATTCCTTGCTGCCTGCAGAGGCCACGGAAATGCAAAGCTAGCTGAGCAGGAAGCATTGGAGATTCTTAATCTTGACCCGGCCATCCTCTAGCCCTCCAGTATCTTTTTTGCTTGAATGTCATTCAACTGCTGATATTTCCCAATCCGCAGACAAAGAATTATCTTGGATTCAACCTTATTTCTACACATTATAGGCATGAATAAATAAAAACACTATTGCTTTTGGGTTCGTTTGCTATCTCAGTCATGTCATAAGTTCAAGTCCAAATAGACAATGTGGGTTCGTTTGCTATCTCAGTCATGTCATAAGTTCAAGTCCAAATAGACAATGAGCGCCTTCTTGGACTAAGAAAATGACAACCTGCATTTGTAGCATTTATATGGCTCCACACAAAATAAACAAAACCCAACTCAAAAGAAGCGAAAACGGAACCCTGAAAATACACTCTCGCCCCATGGACCCTCGTGCGCCTGGTTTGTTAATCTTGCATTGGTTGCATGTGTAAATCATGTTCGTTTGAATATGTGGATTGGAATTTTGCTTTTCTATTTGAGTTAATAAACTATTAGAAAGCAGACTTTTCATTAGAAGGTAAAGTTGTAACAACACAACCCGAAGTTATGCATTGATAGATCAAAAAGAACATGTAAAATATAGCTTTTAGCCGTGTACTTCAATATTTGGAGCAAAGATGACTCCTAGCAAGACAAAAACTCTTTTGGCACAATCTTGCTTTTAATACTATGCTTCAATATTTGGAGCCGAGGTGGCAACCTCGAAGATTTTCAAAGTCTTACCTTAAATGATATGTGACAAAATGCACATTTAAATATCATTAACTAGACTAAGGCACTAATATGTTTAAAAATGCTACAAAGTGGAGCTCTAGGACCATTTTGCATTTTCAAATATGCAATGAATGAAAAAATTTGAGAAGAGTCATG
The DNA here is from genome assembly GCA_021234155.1 of Isoetes taiwanensis. Taxonomy (NCBI): domain Eukaryota; kingdom Viridiplantae; phylum Streptophyta; class Lycopodiopsida; order Isoetales; family Isoetaceae; genus Isoetes; species Isoetes taiwanensis. The sequence goes on along the minus strand of JAJEKV010000070.1, from coordinate 5,281,757 downwards.
TACATATTTGTCCTTATACGAAGTGTTTGGATGGCATAACATTTGCACTCCATGATAGAACATTATCTTTATGCCGTCAATGTTTGCAAATATGAGAACTAAAGATTATAAGGGATGCTTGATCTAGGCTGCTTTGCTTGCTTTAAGTCATCATCCTTTCTTTGTGTGCCATGTAAGCCATATGGTGTTCAAATGTAAATTCACATCTTTGTCTTTCATCAAACTCATAACCCTTGTTTTTCAACGTTGTAACCTGTCTCTTTGGCATACAGTTTTCAAATGTATTCAAATCTTTGTCTTCCCCCAATAGCATAGCCCTTTTTTTTCCAACATTGTAACTTATCCCTTTGGCATAAGGTTTTCAATGTAAATTCACATCTTTGTCTTCCAATAAGCCTTTTTTTAATGCCCATAACCTGATAGAACATTAGGCAAATATTATAGTTCTAGCTGCCTTTGCAGATGTCTATAAGGAAGCTCGAGAAGCCTCACCATTTGTAAATTTGTAAGTAAACATGTTTAATCCATGAAAATGAGCAATTACAAGCCAAACACATGACTTAATCAAACGATGCCACAAGTTATGAAGATGGGATTCAGTTACCTTCTGCGAATGCAATACCATTACCAGGTCCATGCTGATCAATCGTATATAGACATAACATAACTACCCACAACATTGCTTCTCGAGCTTGCCAAGAGTTCAAAATTCAAGTATAGTTACAGCAGTATAAAGCACACGGAAAATTGTTCTCCATTGAGGAAGAACCTCTTTGACAACCATTTGCTAGCAACATCATAGTTTTGGCACCACCAAATATCTGTTTAAATTGGAATCTGGTATATGGAATTTTAAAAAGATAAGAAAACCATTTATAGGCATCCAACCTTCACAATATCCCATGTTGAAAGCAAGGCTCGAGCCTAATCATCCGAGATCTCCGACAATTTCATCATGCCACATCTAAAACAACACAAGGCCACACATAGTTGTAATTTCATGCGAGTTATGGGCCCTACTTTCTTTTGTTTGCCTTAGTTCTCACGTGGAATTTTGAAATGCAAGATTCGCAATGCTCAAATATGCAAATTCAAAGGCTAGATAGACTCTGATTCATGCACCTTGTTTCATGTAGAGGATCATGCCTCAAAGACAATGCAATGAAACATCATCAAAGTGATCTCTAGAAGAGTAACTTACAACCTTGAGTTCTTGCAAAAACATTGTTGTTGCCACTAGGTTCATATGGGAAGTGTTACATGTGCAATCAGGCGAAGCAGAAGAACCACAACTACCGTCACCTAAAATTAAAGTGCAAATTAGTCTCTATTGTGCAATCGAGGCAGAGCGGAAAAGAACCACAACTACCGGCCACCTAAAACTAAAGTCCAAATTAGTCTCTATTGTAACTTAATTTTAAAGGAAAGAGTTTGCTAGTTATTTGTATCACCATTGGATTCAGAACTCATACACGGGCAAACCGATTTGCTTGAAGTAGTCATACAAACATATGAGGCCTCTGAGATAGAACAGCCAAAGGGTATATCATCATAGCCCATGCGAGGAATGTTGGCTCTTTTCCTTGAGAAGCCATATTCTCAATCACCATTTGAATGTCTTCACTCCCGAATAACCAAAGCGCCCTATTGAGATCATGAAAGTGTAAGCCTCATGTATATCCCATCACAAGTTCATGTGGCAACAAAAGGTAAGACCATATTCACTTCTAATATGGTAATCACAGAGTGTGAAAACAACAATAACTAGCATAAAATGTAACTTCATTCTAAAACAACCTTTGACTACATGATACCCTTAAATATTTTACAACAAATTGTTCAACTTGATTTGAGTATTACATCTTTGTTTTAAAAAGCCTCTTAGGTCAAAGCGGACCAATGAAAAAAATTTAACAATTGGCAACGAACAAGTTTGCTTATATGAAAGAGCAACACATTTTCTTCTTCTTTGTATTTTAAGAAACACGAAGCATGGAATACATGATTAATGATTGCAATGAAACAGGGTAATCATCATATTCATTTTGCATAGACATATACACCTCTCCCATTATCTAAATCCATGCAATCATCATCCCCGGTGCGAGTCGACCTTTTGAAACCACAATTGGAGTCGTGAATATTGAGAACTCCAACCTATAATATCAATAGCAAGCGCATTCAAAAAATAACAATTAGGATATGAATCATGTGTCTTCAAATATACCTCAAACGCAACATAGACCATGTCATCTTTGGTTTTCCAATGCTTGCGAGCGGGGCCTAAGGCCATTAATGATCCGGCGTGCACCAACAAGTCAGCCCATCAAAAAAAACCAATGCAAAGTTTATGCTTTTTAGTTAATCGTAATAAGACCCGAAGAGCAAGCACATGGTATCTAGTTTCTCATCTCATAAATAACCATAACCATTAATGGCGTTAAGGAAAAACTCCACCGGATAGAAAAATTAAAACATCGACTTCTATACGGTGGATTCAAAATTCTCTTCCCAAACCTTGTGGTCTTGACATTATAAAGTCTTAGTTAGCGATTACATTAAACACGAAAAGTAGAAGTGCAGGCCCATCCCAAGTCTCCATTACTCGGGTACTTAATCATCAAAGTTGGATGATTTTTATATACCCTGGGAACAAGAATCATCGGTGTCTCCTCCGGAATTGCGACCCTCCTCATTAGCAGCTGAATTGACATCCCATCATCATCATCATCATCATCATCATCATCATCATCATCATCATCATCATGTCGGTTTGATAGATAGAGAGACTAGAAGACATCAGCGGCGATTCGCACCCGGAAGCCATGTCAAGGTTTGCAGAATCGGGAAGCATTTTTGAATTACCATAAGGGCTGATCTCTTCTTCCCGCCATGCCAAACTGGAGAACTTCGAGAGATGATTCTCTTCAATGCATCCGTTTAGATTACCCTAGCATGCATTAAATTGCCAACAACTTGCATTCAAACTTTTTTGTCTTATGAC